>OX246745.1:35265831-35470831 GCA_945910005.1 Isoperla grammatica
ACGGCGTGCACGATAGGGGGAGTAGACAGGGATGTGTTGACTGTGACACGGCGTGCACGATAGGGGGAGTAGACAGGATGTGTTGACTGTGACACGGCGTGCACGATAGGGGGAGTAGACAGGGATGTGTTGACTGTGACACGGCGTGCACGATAGGGGGAGTAGACAGGGATGTGTTGACTGTGACACGGCGTGCACGATAGGGGGAGTAGACAGGGATGTGTTGACTGTGACACGGCGTGCACGATAGGGGGAGTAGACAGGGATGTGTTGACTGTGACACGGCGTGCACGATAGGGGGAGTAGACAGGGATGTGTTGACTGTGACACGGCGTGCACGATAGGGGGAGTAGACAGGGATGTGTTGACTGTGACACGGCGTGCACGATAGGGGGAGTAGACAGGGATGTGTTGACTGTGACACGGCGTGCACGATAGGGGGAGTAGACAGGGATGTGTTGACTGTGACACGGCGTGCACGATAGGGGGAGTAGACAGGGATGTGTTGACTGTGACACGGCGTGCACGATAGGGGGAGTAGACAGGGATGTGTTGACTGTGACACGGCGTGCACGATAGGGGGAGTAGACAGGGATGTGTTGACTGTGACACGGCGTGCACGATAGGGGGAGTAGACAGGGATGTGTTGACTGTGACACGGCGTGCACGATAGGGGGAGTAGACAGGGATGTGTTGACTGTGACACGGCGTGCACGATAGGGGGAGTAGACAGGGATGTGTTGACTGTGACACGGCGTGCACGATAGGGGGAGTAGACAGGGATGTGTTGACTGTGACACGGCGTGCACGATAGGGGGAGTAGACAGGGATGTGTTGACTGTGACACGGCGTGCACGATAGGGGGAGTAGACAGGGATGTGTTGACTGTGACACGGCGTGCACGATAGGGGGAGTAGACAGGGATGTGTTGACTGTGACACGGCGTGCACGATAGGGGGAGTAGACAGGGATGTGTTGACTGTGACACGGCGTGCACGATAGGGGGAGTAGACAGGGATGTGTTGACTGTGACACGGCGTGCACGATAGGGGGAGTAGACAGGGATGTGTTGACTGTGACACGGCGTGCACGATAGGGGGAGTAGACAGGGATGTGTTGACTGTGACACGGCGTGCACGATAGGGGGAGTAGACAGGGATGTGTTGACTGTGACACGGCGTGCACGATAGGGGGAGTAGACAGGGATGTGTTGACTGTGACACGGCGTGCACGATAGGGGGAGTAGACAGGGATGTGTTGACTGTGACACGGCGTGCACGATAGGGGGAGTAGACAGGGATGTGTTGACTGTGACACGGCGTGCACGATAGGGGGAGTAGACAGGGATGTGTTGACTGTGACACGGCGTGCACGATAGGGGGAGTAGACAGGGATGTGTTGACTGTGACACGGCGTGCACGATAGGGGGAGTAGACAGGGATGTGTTGACTGTGACACGGCGTGCACGATAGGGGGAGTAGACAGGGATGTGTTGACTGTGACACGGCGTGCACGATAGGGGGAGTAGACAGGGATGTGTTGACTGTGACACGGCGTGCACGATAGGGGGAGTAGACAGGGATGTGTTGACTGTGACACGGCGTGCACGATAGGGGGAGTAGACAGGGATGTGTTGACTGTGACACGGCGTGCACGATAGGGGGAGTAGACAGGGATGTGTTGACTGTGACACGGCGTGCACGATAGGGGGAGTAGACAGGATGTGTTGACTGTGACACGGCGTGCACGATAGGGGGAGTAGACAGGGATGTGTTGACTGTGACACGGCGTGCACGATAGGGGGAGTAGACAGGGATGTGTTGACTGTGACACGGCGTGCACGATAGGGGGAGTAGACAGGGATGTGTTGACTGTGACACGGCGTGCACGATAGGGGGAGTAGACAGGGATGTGTTGACTGTGACACGGCGTGCACGATAGGGGGAGTAGACAGGGATGTGTTGACTGTGACACGGCGTGCACGATAGGGGGAGTAGACAGGGATGTGTTGACTGTGACACGGCGTGCACGATAGGGGGAGTAGACAGGGATGTGTTGACTGTGACACGGCGTGCACGATAGGGGGAGTAGACAGGGATGTGTTGACTGTGACACGGCGTGCACGATAGGGGGAGTAGACAGGGATGTGTTGACTGTGACACGGCGTGCACGATAGGGGGAGTAGACAGGGATGTGTTGACTGTGACACGGCGTGCACGATAGGGGGAGTAGACAGGGATGTGTTGACTGTGACACGGCGTGCACGATAGGGGGAGTAGACAGGGATGTGTTGACTGTGACACGGCGTGCACGATAGGGGGAGTAGACAGGGATGTGTTGACTGTGACACGGCGTGCACGATAGGGGGAGTAGACAGGGATGTGTTGACTGTGACACGGCGTGCACGATAGGGGGAGTAGACAGGGATGTGTTGACTGTGACACGGCGTGCACGATAGGGGGAGTAGACAGGGATGTGTTGACTGTGACACGGCGTGCACGATAGGGGGAGTAGACAGGGATGTGTTGACTGTGACACGGCGTGCACGATAGGGGGAGTAGACAGGGATGTGTTGACTGTGACACGGCGTGCACGATAGGGGGAGTAGACAGGGTTCTGTTGACTGTGACACGGCGTGCACGATAGGGGGAGTAGACAGGGATGTGTTGACTGTGACACGGCGTGCACGATAGGGGGAGTAGACAGGGATGTGTTGACTGTGACACGGCGTGCACGATAGGGGGAGTAGACAGGGATGTGTTGACTGTGACACGGCGTGCACGATAGGGGGAGTAGACAGGGATGTGTTGACTGTGACACGGCGTGCACGATAGGGGGAGTAGACAGGGATGTGTTGACTGTGACACGGCGTGCACGATAGGGGGAGTAGACAGGAATGTGTTGACTGTGACACGGCGTGCACGATAGGGGGAGTAGACAGGGATGTGTTGACTGTGACACGGCGTGCACGATAGGGGGAGTAGACAGGAATGTGTTGACTGTGACACGGCGTGCACGATAGGGGGAGTAGACAGGGATGTGTTGACTGTGACACGGCGTGCACGATAGGGGGAGTAGACAGGGATGTGTTGACTGTGACACGGCGTGCACGATAGGGGGAGTAGACAGGGATGTGTTGACTGTGACACGGCGTGCACGATAGGGGGAGTAGACAGGGATGTGTTGACTGTGACACGGCGTGCACGATAGGGGGAGTAGACAGGGTTCTGTTGACTGTGACACGGCGTGCACGATAAGGGGAGTAGACAGGGATGTGTTGACTGTGACACGGCGTGCACGATAGGGGGAGTAGACAGGGATGTGTTGACTGTGACACGGCGTGCACGATAGGGGGAGTAGACAGGGATGTGTTGACTGTGACACGGCGTGCACGATAGGGGGAGTAGACAGGGATGTGTTGACTGTGACACGGCGTGCACGATAGGGGGAGTAGACAGGGATGTGTTGACTGTGACACGGCATGCACGATAAGGGGAGTAGACAGGGATGTGTTGACTGTGACACGGCGTGCACGATAGGGGGAGTAGACAGGGATGTGTTGACTGTGACACGGCGTGCACGATAGGGGGAGTAGACAGGGATGTGTTGACTGTGACACGGCGTGCACGATAGGGGGAGTAGACAGGGATGTGTTGACTGTGACACGGCGTGCACGATAGGGGGAGTAGACAGGGATGTGTTGACTGTGACACGGCGTGCACGATAGGGGGAGTAGACAGGGATGTGTTGACTGTGACACGGCGTGCACGATAGGGGGAGTAGACAGGAATGTGTTGACTGTGACACGGCGTGCACGATAGGGGGAGTAGACAGGGATGTGTTGACTGTGACACGGCGTGCACGATAGGGGGAGTAGACAGGAATGTGTTGACTGTGACACGGCGTGCACGATAGGGGGAGTAGACAGGGATGTGTTGACTGTGACACGGCGTGCACGATAGGGGGAGTAGACAGGGATGTGTTGACTGTGACACGGCATGCACGATAGGGGGAGTAGACAGGGATGTGTTGACTGTGACACGGCGTGCACGATAGGGGGAGTAGACAGGGATGTGTTGACTGTGACACGGCGTGCACGATAGGGGGAGTAGACAGGGTTCTGTTGACTGTGACACGGCGTACACGATAGGGGGAGTAGACAGGGATGTGTTGACTGTGACACGGCGTGCACGATAGGGGGAGTAGACAGGGATGTGTTGACTGTGACACGGCATGCACGATAAGGGGAGTAGACAGGGATGTGTTGACTGTGACACGGCGTGCACGATAGGGGGAGTAGACAGGGATGTGTTGACTGTGACACGGCGTGCACGATAGGGGGAGTAGACAGGGATGTGTTGACTGTGACACGGCGTGCACGATAGGGGGAGTAGACAGGGATGTGTTGACTGTGACACGGCGTGCACGATAGGGGGAGTAGACAGGGATGTGTTGACTGTGACACGGCGTGCACGATAGGGGGAGTAGACAGGAATGTGTTGACTGTGACACGGCGTGCACGATAAGGGGAGTAGACAGGGATGTGTTGACTGTGACACGGCGTGCACGATAGGGGGAGTAGACAGGGATGTGTTGACTGTGACACGGCGTGCACGATAGGGGGAGTAGACGGGGATGTGTTGACTGTGACACGGCGTGCACGATAGGGGGAGTAGACAGGGATCTGTTGACTGTGACACGGCGTGCACGATAGGGGGAGTAGACAGGGATGTGTTGACTGTGACACGGCGTGCACGATAGGGGGAGTAGACAGGGTTCTGTTGACTGTGACACGGCGTGCACGATAGGGGGAGTAGACAGGGATGTGTTGACTGTGACACGGCGTGCACGATAGGGGGAGTAGACAGGGATCTGTTGACTGTGACACGGCGTGCACGATAGGGGGAGTAGACAGGGATGTGTTGATTGTGACACGGCGTGCACGATAGGGGGAGTAGACAGGGATGTGTTGACTGTGACACGGCGTGCACGATAGGGGGAGTAGACAGGGATGTGTTGACTGTGACACGGCGTGCACGATAGAGGGAGTAGACAGGGATGTGTTGACTGTGACACGGCGTGCACGATAGGGGGAGTAGACAGGGATGTGTTGACTGTGACACGGCGTGCACGATAGGGGGAGTAGACAGGGATGTGTTGACTGTGACACGGCGTGCACGATAGGGGGAGTAGACAGGGATGTGTTGACTGTGACACGGCGTGCACGATAGGGGGAGTAGACAGGGATGTGTTGACTGTGACACGGCGTGCACGATAGGGGGAGTAGACAGGGATGTGTTGACTGTGACACGGCGTGCACGATAGGGGGAGTAGACAGGGATGTGTTGACTGTGACACGGCGTGCACGATAGGGGGAGTAGACAGGGATGTGTTGACTGTGACACGGCGTGCACGATAGGGGGAGTAGACAGGGATCTGTTGACTGTGACACGGCGTGCACGATAGGGGGAGTAGACAGGGATGTGTTGACTGTGACACGGCGTGCACGATAGGGGGAGTAGACAGGGATGTGTTGACTGTGACACGGCGTGCACGATAGGGGGAGTAGACAGGGATGTGTTGACTGTGACACGGCGTGCACGATAGGGGGAGTAGACAGGGATCTGTTGACTGTGACACGGCGTGCACGATAGGGGGAGTAGACAGGGATGTGTTGACTGTGACACGGCGTGCACGATAGGGGGAGTAGACAGGGATGTGTTGACTGTGACACGGCGTGCACGATAGGGGGAGTAGACAGGGATGTGTTGACTGTGACACGGCGTGCACGATAGGGGGAGTAGACAGGGATCTGTTGACTGTGACACGGCGTGCACGATAGGGGGAGTAGACAGGGATGTGTTGACTGTGACACGGCGTGCACGATAGGGGGAGTAGACAGGGATGTGTTGACTGTGACACGGCGTGCACGATAGGGGGAGTAGACAGGGATGTGTTGACTGTGACACGGCGTGCACGATAAGGGGAGTAGACAGGGATGTGTTGACTGTGACACGGCGTGCACGATAGGGGGAGTAGACAGGGATGTGTTGACTGTGACACGGCGTGCACGATAGGGGGAGTAGACAGGGATGTGTTGACTGTGACACGGCGTGCACGATAGGGGGAGTAGACAGGGATGTGTTGACTGTGACACGGCGTGCACGATAGGGGGAGTAGACAGGGATGTGTTGACTGTGACACGGCGTGCACGATAGGGGGAGTAGACAGGGATGTGTTGATTGTGACACGGCGTGCACGATAGGGGGAGTAGACAGGGATGTGTTGACTGTGACACGGCGTGCACGATAGGGGGAGTAGACAGGGTTCTGTTGACTGTGACACGGCGTGCACGATAGGGGGAGTAGACAGGGATGTGTTGACTGTGACACGGCGTGCACGATAGGGGGAGTAGACAGGGATGTGTTGACTGTGACACGGCGTGCACGATAGGGGGAGTAGACAGGAACCTGAGGTCGGTTCGTACCTCGTGACATCGTGATTCCTAAAGCCCATGAAAGCTTCCAAGGAAGGCGGGTTGCCTGTGGCCCAGACCTCATAAAATAACGGTCGCTAAAGCTAGAGCGTACCAAGGACCAAATATTTAAAAGTTTCAATAGCCAATTATAAGTTACTACTTCCAACCAAACAGCAGACATTGAATCGCGTCATTGCTAGATTCACACAACGAACGAGCACCTCACAAACTAAACCAAAGTTGTATCGATAAATAAGGTTTATGTATTCTCCTTGATTTACATATCGATGAGTATACATTCCTACCTAACAAAACCACTGCTCTAATAAGCTGAAAAGACTATGTTAGTTCTACCGTGTAGCAGTGAGAGACACAATTTTAGTAAATCAATATGATGATATACGTATATTCAGTTGTGTTGACGAAATAATTTATTAACAACTTTTTTTTTTCAATAGTGAATGTGAACCATGTATGTTTTATGGTCAGCTCGTCAGTTTGTTTGGGCGGCGACCAAAACCCTTGCGGTGCAAAGCGCTTTTTGAAGCTGTAATCCTGCTAAATAAATCAGAGTACCATTACGGAGGTGGTTTAGGCCCGGATTACAAGTCAGCTGGGTCAGCCCAGGCTCGTGCAACGGATCACAATTAATTACGCTGACCTGTCGTTTAACTCCACATATCTTTGTCGTTGTTAGCATCGAACGAACGAAGCGACAAAGCGAGTAAGCAGCCAAAATGTGTTTGTTTTGTTTGTGTTCGTTTACGTCTACTTATTATTAGTATTATTTTTATTACTTTTATTATTATTATTATTATTATTATTATTATTATTATTATTGTTATTATTATTATTATTATTATTATTATTATTATTATTATTATTATTATTATTATTATTATTATTATTATTATTATTATTATTATTATTATTATTATTATTATTATTATTATTATTATTATTATTATTATTATTATTATTATTATTATTATTATTATTATTATTATTATTATTATTATTATTATTATTATTATTATTATTATTATTATTATTGAAATAAAATTGTAACTTGAACGGGATGTTTCGCCGCGTCGTGGGTGTTAAGGTGGCTTACCTCGACCACAGATAAGGGATTCTGTGCCTAGACGTTTCGTCCCTTCTGTGAGGGACATCTTCAGGAGTGCCTAGCGCGTTCCCTAAGTCGACCACTCCGCCTAGGTTCTCGCCGGACACTGAGGGGGTAACTGTCAGCTTGGGTACAGGTGGGTGTGGCGCTGGTGGTGGCGCCCCATTCGCTCGTTGTGTGCTGCGTTCGTTGTCGCTGTTGTAGTAGTTGCGGTCCCCTAAAGATCAGAGTATTTTGAGTGGGAGTGGCATATACAAAATACCGTGTAGGCCAGAGTTACATTGGACAAACATGTACAACTGTAGCTACCAGAGTTAAAGAACTCAGACACCATTGTGCTAAGTTAAGGGACGACCTGTCAGCAGTCGCGCAATTGATAACGTCGCTAACCCCGATCATGAGATACTTTTCGATCAAACGAAAATAATCTGTCATGAGTCCTCCATGTGGCCTAGGCTTATCAGGGAGTCCATAGAAATAGCCAAACATTGCAACAACATGAATGGTGACGTGGGCGGTTATAGACTGAGTTCAACCTGGTCTCCTGGCAACTGTAGCAGGGACTGAGTACCCCCGTGATGGAACCCGCCCCTCCGGTACACAGGCCCTAATGTACGAATACCTCCTCCCGTGTACCAATACCCCCTACCCGGTAAACGATCACTAGGAATACAATACCTCCCAGGCATTTATATATCAAACGTATTGTTGAGGGGGGTATTTGAGTCCTAGGGATGTATTACCTCCCATGATTAACTCGTGTAATTAGACTCAAGAAGGTACTTGAGCCCTAGGGATGTATTACCTCCCACGACTAACTCGTGTTATAAACCTCAGGGGAGTATTGGAGCCCTAGGGATGTATTACCTCCCATGATTAACTCGTGTTATAAACCTCAAGGGGGTACTTGAGCCCTAGGGATGTATTACCTCCCATGATTAACTCGTGTAATTTGACTCAAGGAGGTACTTGAGCCCTAGGGATGTATTACCTCCCACGACTTACTCGTGTTATAAACCTCAGGGGAGAATTGGAGCCCTAGGGATGTATTACCTCCCATGATTAACTCGTGTTATAAACCTCAGGGGGGTACTTGAGCCCTAGGGATGTATTACCTCCCATGGTTAACTCGTGTAATAAACCTCAGGGAGGTACTTGAGCCCTAGGGATGTATTACCTCCCACGATTAACTCGTGTAATAAACCTCAGGGGGGTACTTGAGCCCTAGGGATGTATTACCTCCCACGATTAACTCGTGTAATAAACCTCAGGGGGGTACTTGAGCCCTAGGGATGTATTACCTCCCATGATTAACTCGTGTTATAAACCTCAGGGGGGTACTTGAGCCCCAGGGATGTATTACCTCCCATGGTTAACTCGTGTAATAAACCTCAGGGAGGTACTTGAGCCCTAGGGATGTATTACCTCCCACGATAAACTCGTGTTATAAACCTCAGGGGGATACTTGAGCCCTAGGGATGTATTACCTCCCATGATTAACTCGTGTTATAAACCTCAGGGAGGTACTTGAGCCCTAGGGATGTATTACCTCCCACGATTAACTCGTGTAATAAACCTCAGGGGGGTACTTGAGCCCTAGGGATGTATTACCTCCCATGATTAACTCGTATTATAAACCTCAGGGGAGTACTTGAGCCCTAGGGATGTATTACCTCCCATGATTTACCCGTGTAATAAACCTCAGGGGGGTACTTGAGCCCTAGGGATGTATTACCTCCCACGATTAACTCGTGTTATAAACCTCAGGGGGATACTTGAGCCCTAGGGATGTATTACCTCCCATAATTAACTCGTGTTATAAACCTCAGGGAGGTACTTGAGCCCTAGGGATGTATTACCTCCCACGATTAACTCGTGTAATAAACCTCAGGGGGGTACTTGAGCCCTAGGGATGTATTACCTCCCATGATTAACTCGTGTTATAAACCTCAGGGGGGTACTTGAGCCCCAGGGATGTATTACCTCCCATGATTAACTCGTGTTATAAACCTCAGGGAGGTACTTGAGCCCTAGGGATGTATTACCTCCCATGATTTACCCGTGTTATAAACCTCAGGGGGGTACTTGAGCCCTAGGGATGTATTACCTCCCATGATTAACTCGTGTTATAAACCTCAGGGGAGTACTTGAGCCCTAGGGATGTATTACCTCCCATGATTAACTCGTATTATAAACCTCAGGGAGGTACTTGAGCCCTAGGGATGTATTACCTCCCATGATTAACTCGTGTTATAAACCTCAGGGGGGTACTTGAGCCCTAGGGATGTATTACCTCCCATGATTAACTCGTATTATAAACCTCAGGGAGGTACTTGAGCCCTAGGGATGTATTACCTCCCACGATTAACTCGTGTAATAAACCTCAGGGGGGTACTTGAGCCCTAGGGATGTATTACCTCCCATGATTAACTCGTGTTATAAACCTCAGGGGGGTACTTGAGCCCCAGGGATGTATTACCTCCCATGGTTAACTCGTGTAATAAACCTCAGGGAGGTACTTGAGCCCTAGGGATGTATTACCTCCCACGATAAACTCGTGTTATAAACCTCAGGGGGATACTTGAGCCCTAGGGATGTATTACCTCCCATGATTAACTCGTGTTATAAACCTCAGGGAGGTACTTGAGCCCTAGGGATGTATTACCTCCCACGATTAACTCGTGTAATAAACCTCAGGGGGGTACTTGAGCCCTAGGGATGTATTACCTCCCATGATTTACCCGTGTTATAAACCTCAGGGGGGTACTTGAGCCCTAGGGATGTATTACCTCCCATGATTAACTCGTGTTATAAACCTCAGGGGAGTACTTGAGCCCTAGGGATGTATTACCTCCCATGATTTACCCGTGTAATAAACCTCAGGGGGGTACTTGAGCCCTAGGGATGTATTACCTCCCACGATTAACTCGTGTTATAAACCTCAGGGGGATACTTGAGCCCTAGGGATGTATTACCTCCCATGATTAACTCGTGTTATAAACCTCAGGGAGGTACTTGAGCCCTAGGGATGTATTACCTCCCACGATTAACTCGTGTAATAAACCTCAGGGGGGTACTTGAGCCCTAGGGATGTATTACCTCCCATGATTAACTCGTGTTATAAACCTCAGGGGGGTACTTGAGCCCCAGGGATGTATTACCTCCCATGATTAACTCGTGTTATAAACCTCAGGGAGGTACTTGAGCCCTAGGGATGTATTACCTCCCATGATTTACCCGTGTTATAAACCTCAGGGGGGTACTTGAGCCCTAGGGATGTATTACCTCCCATGATTAACTCGTGTTATAAACCTCAGGGGAGTACTTGAGCCCTAGGGATGTATTACCTCCCATGATTAACTCGTATTATAAACCTCAGGGAGGTACTTGAGCCCTAGGGATGTATTACCTCCCATGATTAACTCGTGTTATAAACCTCAGGGGGGTACTTGAGCCCTAGGGATGTATTACCTCCCATGATTAACTCGTATTATAAACCTCAGGGAGGTACTTGAGCCCTAGGGATGTATTACCTCCCATGATAAACTCGTGTTATAAACCTCAGGGAGGTACTTGAGCCCTAGGGATGTATTACCTCCCATGGTTAACTCGTGTTATAAACCTCAGGGAGGTACTTGAGCCCTAGGGATGTATTACCTCCCATGATTAACTCGTGTTATAAACCTCAGGGGGGTACTTGAGCCCTAGGGATGTATTACCTCCCATGGTTAACTCGTGTTATAAACCTCAGGGGGGTACTTGAGCCCTAGGGATGTATTACCTCCCATGGTTAACTCGTGTTATAAACCTCAGGGAGGTACTTGAGCCCTAGGGATGTATTACCTCCCATGGTTAACTCGTGTTATAAACCTCAGGGAGGTACTTGAGCCCTAGGGATGTATTACCTCCCATGATTAACTCGTGTAATAAACCTCAGGGGGGTACTTGAGCCCTAGGGATGTATTACCTCCCATGATTAACTCGTGTTATAAACCTCAGGGGGGTACTTGAGCCCTAGGGATGTATTACCTCCCATGGTTAACTCGTGTTATAAACCTCAGGGGGGTACTTGAGCCCTAAGGATGTATTACCTCCCATGATTAACTCGTGTTATAAACCTCAGGGGGGTACTTGAGCCCTAGGGATGTATTACCTCCCATGATTAACTCGTGTTATAAACCTCAGGGAGGTACTTGAGCCCTAGGGATGTATTACCTCCCATGATTAACTCGTGTTATAAACCTCAGGGAGGTACTTGAGCCCTAGGGATGTATTACCTCCCACAGATAAATCGTTAAATAACACTTTGGAAGGTACCTGAGCCTTAGGGATGTATTACCTCCCCTCTATAACTCGTTAAATAAGACTCAGGGAGGTATTTGAGCCCTAGGGATGTATTACCTCGCACGGGTAAATCGTTAAATAAGACTCAGGGAGGTATTTGAACCTTAGGGATGTATTACCTCCCCTCTTTAAGATTGATTGATTGATTAATGGGGCTTAACTTCTCATATTTATGCAACGATGGCTAATCGAGACGATGAGCGGGTGATAATGAAGATGAGAAAGATGATAATGAAGAATAAAGCCACATCCGAATCAGATCCATTGTACGTCGCGTGAGTCGTCATACGGGAGTCCAGCAAGGGAGGGCAGGGCCAAGTGGGAGGAGAAATATTCAATGGGACATTGGGGGGAAAGGGGATTGTGGTGTGGACTGCACTTCGTCTGACTTCTCCTCCTCGACCAGTCCGGCTTGGGTAGCCCTACCAGAAGCATACGCTTCCGCCGGCATAGCTCTTGGGATCAACAAAGCACGCAAACCTGCCCACCACGATAAGGTGGCAGTCCCTGGGCAGGCTCTCCTCTTTAACTCGTTATATAAGACTCAGGGGGGTACTTAAGCCCTAGGGATGTATTACCTCCCCTCTATAACTCGTAAAATAAGACCCAGGGAGGTATTTGATCCCTAAAGATGTATTACCTCCCATTGATAACTCGTTAAATAAGACTAAGGAAGGTATTTGAGCCCTAGGGATGTATTACCTCCCCTCTATTACTCGTTAAATAAGACTCAGGGGGGGTACTTGAGCCCTAGGGATGTATTACCTTCCCTCTATAACTCGTTAAATAAGACTCAAGGGGGTACTTGAGCCCTAGGGATGTATTACCTCCTATGGTTAACTCGTTTTATAAACCTCAGGGGGGTACTTGAGCCCTAAGGATGTATTACATCCCACGGATAAATCGTTAAATAAGACTCAGGAAGGTACTTGAGCCCTAGGGATGTTTTACCTCCCCTCTATACCTCGTTAAATAAGACTCAGGGGGTATTTGAACCCTAGGGATGTATTACCTCCCCGCTTAAACTCGTTAAATAAGACTCAGGGAGGTACTTGAGCCCTAGGGATGTGTTACCTTCCCTCTATAACTCGTTAAATAAGACTCAGGGGGGAATTTTAGGCCTTGTCACGGGTCTGACGACCCATGACAATTTTCCGAGCCACACTGTATCGGCAGTGTTCCGATCGCGCCACCCGTGGAGGAGATCACATGCCTCACTCTCGCCACCCGAATCACGTCATCGGTACCCCGATTGGCTGATGATGAGATCATACGAGGAACCGAGCTGGGACGAGCGAGAAGCACTAGAAAAAGAGGAGTTGTTTCCGAGCCGTTGAAAAGGACGGAGCTGGTCCGTGGAGGCCCCGGGTTCGAATAGAGGTTCTTGCTGTGCGTTTACTGAAGTACTGTTTTTCCGTACATAGCCTAGATTTGCGCGAGTGATTTTGTGATCTGAGACCAGATCCGTTCTGTGTTAATTGTGATCCGTGTTGGTGGAGTATATAAGGTACATAAACAGTACGCTGTTCTAACCCCAAGACTATTGTTGCGTGATTTATCTGTGCATCCTTTTCTGTACATCGTTTTACCACGCCTGTCATAATTCGTATGAGTACCTGGTGGAACCAAATCTACGTGTGGACTACATGTCATAATTCGTATGAGTACCTGGCGGAACCAAATCTACGTGTGGACTACATGTCATAATTCGTATGAGTAACTGGAGGAACCAAATCTACGTGTGGACTAAATGTCATATTTCGTATGAGTACCTGGCGGAACCAAATCTACGTGTGGACTAAATGTCATATTTCGTATGAGTACCTGGTGGAACCAAATCTATGTGTGGACTATCTGTCATACTTCGTATGAGTAACTGGAGGAACCAAATCTACGTGTGGACTACATGTCATAATTCGTATGAGTAACTGGAGGAACCAAATCTACGTGTGGACTAAATGTCATATTTCGTATGAGTACCTGGCGGAACCAAATCTACGTGTGGACTAAATGTCATATTTCGTATGAGTACCTGGTGGAACCAAATCTATGTGTGGACTATCTGTCATACTTCGTATGAGTAACTGGAGGAACCAAATCTACGTGAGGACTACCTGTCATAATTCGTATGAGTACCTGGAGGAACCAAATCGACGTGAGGACTACCTGTCATATTTCGTACGAGTACCTGGCGGAACCAAACCTACGTGAGGATCACCTGTCATAATTCGTATGAGTACCTGGAGGAACCAAATCTACGTGAGGACTACCTGTCATAATTCGTACGAGTACCTGGTGGAACCAAACATACGTGTGGGCCACCTGTAGCCAGGTTCGAGAAGCGTGGTATGTAACCGTTGTTTTGTTTACCAAAGTTCCTAGACCCAGTTAAGTGTTTTGTTTGGACTTGGCCATAAATTTAATGGATCTTTGAATATCGACTTATTACCGACTTTCTTGACCCCCGTTACTTATCGATCACACGAGTCTCATAATTTTTTGAATCGTTGTATTTTTGTTTTCCGTGCTGAGTGTACTCAGATCACACCTCACGTCTTTTCATTCCCTCTTTGTTTTTGACATTTAATAGGACAGTGTGTAATATAGTTTAAGGGGGGGGGGGGGAACATTCGTCCACCGAGAAAATTGTGGATGGGGTAATCCCACATAATATTACATAAATTTACTATTGTTAATTTGTTATATATTACACTTGTGAATCTGTTTGGTTAGACATTTTGAGACATTATAGTTGAGGATACTATACGCTCTGTATTCAGTCCCTGTACCCTAAATTCTATGTATCACATATTTTCGTGTGTTATCCATTATTTTATTTATGTGGCACTTTGGGTGCGATACACGTTTCTTTTGTAAGTGTAACTCGCCCGTGTGCATATCTAAATACAGAGCACGGGGCCAGTTTCCCCACCGCCGTCGGTTTTCGCACGTTTGGGTTTGTTTTTTTCTTTGTCATATTTTTCTTAAGAACTGTAGCCACGGGGCGAGGGGTAAACTTTAACCGGCGCTCTGTATAAGGTACCCACAGCTGTGTGGGATCTATCCACCATATGACAATGATATTTAATGGTAACGTCATTTACATGTGTTTATATTGTTAATTATTGGTGTTATCCTGTACGCCGGCTTCATTGGCGGATTCACCGGGTGTGATATTTGATAACGTCCCGTAAGGTGTTTCCCAATATTCTTATTTTTTATACTAATATACCCTGGTGATTGAATACTTTCTACTTCTGTATTTTTATCAATTATATGTGTTATATCACGTTTACCCTTTATGAAATAAACTTGGTTTGTATCATTCTACTACGTTTAGCCTATTACTCACAGTCCAATCTTATAGCTTAGTCGTGCACAGCACGGGGAGGTTCCTGTTTACTCCTTATAAACAAACAGGTGGAGCCCGATACTCGTATTTTTACCGAATTATAACATATTCCACCAACTTATTTAATTCACACGTTTCCGGACCCACGCGTACTCCCACTGACGAACCAGCTGGCCGGGCGCCCTCCACCGTTGAAGACGAGGTGGACCACTGCTGCTACTACTATCACTTACGAGTAAGTACGAGGTGGAGGAGCATCACAGCCTATAGGGATGTATTTTCATGTACTTGGATGAAAAGTTGTGGGGCGGGTCCGTCAATGCTGTATAAGTCGCTGTGGTGCAAAAGTGTGACAAGTTCATCAAAGTGTTTTCTTATGTTTCGTATATTGAGGTGGATTACTTTTAGGTATTTGATTGTTTAATATGTTTCGTGCATTTTACGAGTGTTTTCATGTACGAGTGTTTTATATTCTTGATCTTCAAATTAATTAAATTCCATATTTGGACTAGTATTAACTTAAAAATAAAAGCCAGTTATTGAATCCTTATTCCTTATCCACTTTTTTGTTAAATATTATTTCTGTGTTTGTTGCCATACAATGATGATGTCATCCCCCGAAGTCTTATTTCACGAGTTGTCCATGGGAGGTAATACACCCCTAGGGCTCAAGTACCCCCCTGAGTCTAATTACACGAGTTAATCAAGGGAGGTAATACATCCCTAGGGCTCAAATACCCCTCTGAGGTTTATAACACGAGTTAATCATAGGAGGTAATACATCCCTAGGGCTCAAGTACCCCCCTGAGTCTAATAACACTAGTTAATCATGGGAGGTAATACCTCCGACTGCGGGCGGAACTACGTGGGAGCAGCCAGACATCTGCGTGAAGTGCACGACTTTCTCTCTCGCGCGGAAGAACCCCTCTTCAGTGCTCTCGCCGTCCGCCAAGTCCACTGGCATTTCAATCCTCCCTACGCTCCTAACTTCGGAGGCCTCTGGGAGGCGGTGGTAAATTCCGCGAAGTCTTTATTGTATCGTCTCATTGGAGACAGCTCCCTTACGCATGAAGAATATGCCACCCTCTTTGCACGCATTGAAGCCGTGCTCAACAGCCGCCCTCTATGCGCCCCCTCCGCGGACCCCCTCGAAGGTGTCGACTACCTCAGCCCCGGGCACTTTCTGATAGGCGCTCCCTTGCTTGCTCCCCCCGAGCATCTCTCTGACCCTGACGTCAATGTCAGACCCCTTGCTCGTTGGCACCGTGTTCGGCAAATTCATCAATCGTTTTGGAACCGCTGGAGCTCGGAGTACCTCAACACTTTAATGCAAAGGAACAAGTGGGTTCGTGGTAGTCCTAACCTTAAAGTAGGAGATGTCGTATTCTCACTCTCGGCATCTACTTCCCCCCTTTCTTGGCCGATCGGCCGAGTGGAAGCTCTCTTTCCCGGTCGTGACGGTGTTTCCCGCGTCGCCTCAGTTCGTACGGCGTCCGGGGTTCACACTCGACCAGTCAACAAACTGGTCACGCTCCCCTCCACCTAGGTGCGAAGGAGCTTCTCGTATCGTTTCTTTTTTCTTTTTACTTGTTAGATCAGTTTCGTTTTGAATTCTCGTTTCTTAGAAAAAAATGATTTCTTTAATTTTTTGGTGGGCGGTATGTTCACGCCTACCTCCGTAGTTTGTAGTAAATTTCATATAAGGTTTTAGTCACTCTTCCGGTTGTTTACGTCACGTCCTTCTACGCCCTTCGCTCTTATCTCCAGCTCCCCTTCCCCTTGTGACGTATGCATGTTCTCGTGTTTGAGCTGCTTGTGCAGTCAGACCAGTCTCATTTCATCTCTCCTACGTGCCTGTCATCTCGCCTTCGAACCGCTTGCGGACTCCGAGCATCGAGCTCACCCATTGTCTACGCGCTGCTGCTTGTGGTTCGAGCCTCGCTTGAGGCGTTTTTCTTACTCTTTTTTTCTTCTCCTTTCAACCCTGGGTTCTTTATTCTTTTCTTTACCTAGCAAACAACTAGTCTCTGCACTTCGGCATCACACTATTCTCCACCTCACTGCATTCTCGGTAAGTTCATTCAAAATATACAGTCCACTTTCAGTTCTAACTATACAATCTTTTCTCTTTGCTTCCCCGCGCTAACACACACACACGTGTGTGTGTGTGTGTGTGTGTGTGTGTGTGTGTGTGTGTGTGTGTGTGTGTGTGTGTGTGTGTGTGTGTGTGTGTGTGTGTGTGTGTGTGTGTGTGTGTGTGTGTGTGTGTGTGTGTGTGTGTGTGTGTGTGTGTGTGTGTGTGTGTGTGTGTGTGTGTGTGTGTGTGTGTGTGTGTGTGTGTGTGTGTGTGTGTGTGTGTGTGTGTGTGTGTGTGTGTGTGTGTGTGTGTGTGTGTGTGTGTGTGTGTGTGTGTGTGTGTGTGTGTGTGTGTGTGTGTGTGTGTGTGTGTGTGTGTGTGTGTGTGTGTGTGTGTGTGTGTGTGTGTGTGTGTGTGTGTGTGTGTGTGTGTGTGTGTGTGTGTGTGTGTGTGTGTGTGTGTGTGTGTGTGTGTGTGTGTGTGTGTGTGTGTGTGTGTGTGTGTGTGTGTGTGTGTGTGTGTGTGTGTGTGTGTGTGTGTGTGTGTGTGTGTGTGTGTGTGTGTGTGTGTGTGTGTGTGTGTGTGTGTGTGTGTGTGTGTGTGTGTGTGTGTGTGTGTGTGTGTGTGTGTGTGTGTGTGTGTGTGTGTGTGTGTGTGTGTGTGTGTGTGTGTGTGTGTGTGTGTGTGTGTGTGTGTGTGTGTGTGTGTGTGTGTGTGTGTGTGTGTGTGTGTGTGTGTGTGTGTGTGTGTGTGTGTGTGTGTGTGTGTGTGTGTGTGTGTGTGTGTGTGTGTGTGTGTGTGTGTGTGTGTGTGTGTGTGTGTGTGTGTGTGTGTGTGTGTGTGTGTGTGTGTGTGTGTGTGTGTGTGTGTGTGTGTGTGTGTGTGTGTGTGTGTGTGTGTGTGTGTGTGTGTGTGTGTGTGTGTGTGTGTGTGTGTGTGTGTGTGTGTGTGTGTGTGTGTGTGTGTGTGTGTGTGTGTGTGTGTGTGTGTGTGTGTGTGTGTGTGTGTGTGTGTGTGTGTGTGTGTGTGTGTGTGTGTGTGTGTGTGTGTGTGTGTGTGTGTGTGTGTGTGTGTGTGTGTGTGTGTGTGTGTGTGTGTGTGTGTGTGTGTGTGTGTGTGTGTGTGTGTGTGTGTGTGTGTGTGTGTGTGTGTGTGTGTGTGTGTGTGTGTGTGTGTGTGTGTGTGTGTGTGTGTGTGTGTGTGTGTGTGTGTGTGTGTGTGTGTGTGTGTGTGTGTGTGTGTGTGTGTGTGTGTGTGTGTGTGTGTGTGTGTGTGTGTGTGTGTGTGTGTGTGTGTGTGTGTGTGTGTGTGTGTGTGTGTGTGTGTGTGTGTGTGTGTGTGTGTGTGTGTGTGTGTGTGTGTGTGTGTGTGTGTGTGTGTGTGTGTGTGTGTGTGTGTGTGTGTGTGTGTGTGTGTGTGTGTGTGTGTGTGTGTGTGTGTGTGTGTGTGTGTGTGTGTGTGTGTGTGTGTGTGTGTGTGTGTGTGTGTGTGTGTGTGTGTGTGTGTGTGTGTGTGTGTGTGTGTGTGTGTGTGTGTGTGTGTGTGTGTGTGTGTGTGTGTGTGTGTGTGTGTGTGTGTGTGTGTGTGTGTGTGTGTGTGTGTGTGTGTGTGTGTGTGTGTGTGTGTGTGTGTGTGTGTGTGTGTGTGTGTGTGTGTGTGTGTGTGTGTGTGTGTGTGTGTGTGTGTGTGTGTGTGTGTGTGTGTGTGTGTGTGTGTGTGTGTGTGTGTGTGTGTGTGTGTGTGTGTGTGTGTGTGTGTGTGTGTGTGTGTGTGTGTGTGTGTGTGTGTGTGTGTGTGTGTGTGTGTGTGTGTGTGTGTGTGTGTGTGTGTGTGTGTGTGTGTGTGTGTGTGTGTGTGTGTGTGTGTGTGTGTGTGTGTGTGTGTGTGTGTGTGTGTGTGTGTGTGTGTGTGTGTGTGTGTGTGTGTGTGTGTGTGTGTTAGCGCGGGGAAGCAAAGAGAAAAGATTGTATAGTTAGAACTGAAAGTGGACTGTATATTTTGAATGAACTTACCGAGAATGCAGTGAGAATGCAGTGCAATCGTCGTATCCGTGTACGACATGTGCCTGTATATTTATACACAAACGGATAAGGGTAGCCTCATATTAAAAACCGCCCAAAAGTTTCATTTTTTTAATTTTATATCTAGAATGGACGTCGATATCGAAAAACTGAATCAACAGTGGACTGTGGTTTGGTAATCCCTACAGACTGAATGCTCTCCAATGTGTCTTACATTAAAATCAGTATGTTTGTGCTTTGTAATAATTTCATTACTAATCATGGATTTAGTAATCGAATGGACGACTTGCGATGTACCCGCCCCCTGACGTCACGCAGCAACATGGCGCCGAAAGTGAGTCAACATTCGCTAACAGTTACGGATTCTCGCGTATACCACTCGACACTAATCTCGATCTAGCTGTTATGTTATTCATGTTTATGGTATAGCCCATATGAAAGCAAATTAAGGCCGCATTTTAACAGGTTGTCATGTTGGTTTCAAAATAATAGACACAGTAGTTTACATAGTTATAAGAAATCACGTATCGAAAACGGAAAAGTTGACAATACGAGTTATTTTTATCCACTTCAATTGTAGAAAAACTTATCATCGGATTTTGATGGGAGTCATTTAAAAATACGCAGGCAACCCCTGTAAGACTAGAAATAAATAAACTTTCTAAATAGAAAGTGAACCGAAAGAAAATTTGCAGCATGCACCAATATGCAAGGTGTCTAGTTTCAGGGTCCAAACGACGGTCTGACGAGCTATTAGGCCGTGAAAACGATGCAACCTGCATATTGGTGCATGCTGTAAATTTTCGTTCGGGGCATTTTCTATCTAGAAAGTATATTTCTTTCGAGTCGAACAGGTTGCCTACGTATTTTAAAATAACTTTCGTCAAAATCCGATGGTTAGTTTTCTGCTAATTGAAGTGGATAAGACAAAACTCGTAGTGTCGAATTCTGTCATGTTTGATGCGTGAATTCATACAACAGGTTAACGACTGTGTCTATAATTTTGAAACCATCATGACAAAAACCGTTAGAATGTAGCCTAAATACGCTTTCATATGAGTTTTATCTTCAAAATGAATAATATATCAGCTAGATCGAGATTAGTGTCGTGTGGTGTGCGTGAGAATACGCGCAGAAAGTACGGACTTATCCTCACTTGTCCCTAGTCAGCCGGTGCTCGCCGCAAGCTCCTCCCACCTGAAGTCGTCAATTAACTACGTAACTGATTATACAGCATTCAGTCTGTTGGGCTTACCAAACCACAGTCCACTGTTCAATAAGATTTTCGATTTCGATTTGCATTCTTGAGATATAATTTTAATTATGAAAATTGTATGTGGTTTTTAATGTAAAGCTACTCTTCGCTCTGCAGGAACTTTACCTAATATGCCATAAAGGACAAATGCTACGCCTAGTTCTCTCTATAAAGTGGCTGACAAGATTCACCTGCAACCTCTATTGCCGTGCTACGGTACCAAAGTTTCTTACCTAATATGCCATTAAGGACAATAGCTACGCCTAGTTCTCTCTATATAGTGGCTGGCAAGATTCACCTGCAACCTCTATTGCCGTGCTACGGTGCTACGTGCCCACAGCAGAAAATATTTGATGGGGATCGAGTGCCGGCTAGCTGCAGTGGTGGGGGGTGGGTCAGGTTCAGGAGTACCCTGACGAGAGACGTATATGTGAGCTGTTAGGGCTCCACTTGTTTTTTTAATGGAATGTTGGAAAAACAAGAAACCATAGAGAGAGAAGCTGTCATAATTATATATGCTTATAATGATAAGACTAGATGATAATTAATAATAATGTAATTAATGTGAACATTTATCTGTGATGATAATAATGTTAACATGGGTAATAGTAACAATAGATGGAAACGATTAACAATGATACATACAAAGTGACCGATAAGACAGTATCAGGTATCAGTGTTATTGGGTTGGCACCACTGACAAGACGAATGCCTTACAAAATCAAGCACCATGAATACTATAAATAATCTTAATCAAAAGACAAGGGACAAAATGACTAACCGTAGTGATCGCACGGTGACATTATAAATAATAACAATATTAACAATAGAAATATAATTCTGTGACAAAGATAGATAATGTGATACTAATTCAATATTATGATGATGATAATTAATAGTATATTGATAAAGCCACTGGCACCTTATGAAAACAACTGACTCACATCAGTACCAAGGTTACCACAACAACAATAATAATTGCAGGGTGATAGTGAGAAATAATATTCACACTTACAAAATTAGATATTAGAATAATATTAAATAAGATGATTGTAATGAAAAGTATAATTCAGTAAAGTCACTAAGGCGTTATTCAAGAGACCATTGTCTGTCCCCGCCGTGCTGGCAACTTAGGTTGACAGTTTTTTTTTTGCAGTTTTATATTTGTGTGTATTTTAACATATATATATATATATATATATATTTTATTTCATTTCATGATACATTTCTATAGCGATTTTTGATTTGGCACTGAAGGAAGTTAAAGAACTCACATAAGGTAGTCTTGTGCGTGACTTTCCTCAGCTTCCGTTCAGAGAATCTTACATTGGTATCACATATTATATAACGTCTCATATTATAACTATAGGCAAAACATTTATACAACTATACGTAGAATAATAGTATATATAAGTATAAGAAAATCCTCAAACCTGAGCAATGTCGATTCAGAGAGTTAAATCAGATCTGTAATAAATCAATGGTAACTAATTATTAACTTAATATTAACTAAATTACACATATACACGATTCTTTGGTTGTGAAGATACAGAAAGACCAAAGGAATAAAACAATTAAGTCTTATATATTATTCTAAGGCTAATCCTTAAACCTTACAATACTGCTTAACACTAATTGAATCTAAAAACTACAAACTAAATTTAAACAGATGATGCGCAATAGGATATATTATAATATATTAGATAATTAAATCTAAATAATATAAAATACGCGCAATAGCATTTATTGTAATATTTTTATACTAATCTTAGCTAAGTAGAAAGTCTTAAAATCTAGAACAAATTATGCACAATAGGATGTTTTTTGTTTATTTTTTTTTTCCAGACTTGTACGTTAATAATATTTTGATGTATGTTGCTGAACTGTTATGTTGTTACTTGATGAGAATTGTGTCTTCTGGTTCTGACTGAATCCAGATCTTAAGTAGAGTTTTCATCTTATCTTTTGGGCCAGGTTTGCGCAGATAAAGGGGTAACATGTTAAATGATTTAGGTCCGCGATATTCTATATGACTTTGGGTCAGACGTTTTTTCATTTTCGGAATTTCGAGGTAAAATATGTTGTAACGTCTAGTATTTTGGGAGTGATTGACACAAGGAAACTGATTTCTATTTTGATAAATGTATAGTATGACCGTTCTGAAATAGAGTTGCTGTATGGTGAGGACTTGAGCATCTTTAAATAATTCTTTTGTGGGGAAGTTACGTGTTTTCTTTAGAATTACTTTAAGTATACTAGCTTTTGTATAATTTTAATTCCTGATAAATGTGTTGTTAGTGCACCTATCCCCACGCAAGGATACCGTATTGAAAAATGGCTTGAACTAGTGAGAAGTAAACTGTTCGAAGCGTTGGTATAGATAGGACATTTCGTAGATGATAGAATTTATAAATTCGGTTCCTAATTCTTTTCGTGATGCTCGATATGTGCCTAGTCCATCGAAGGTTTGTATCTATTATTATCCCGAGGTATTTCAGCTCCTTCCTGTTTTCTATTTCATGACAGTTGCATGACTTGTCATTCGAGTTCACTGTTTGTATACAATTTTGGGTGTGTAGTTTTAAAGGAATTTTATTAGGTTCGTTTGAATTGTTGACTGTAAAGTACATATGATAGGTTTTGGATTCGTTAAGTGTTAAAAGATTTGAACACAACCACGACATAATCTTCTTAATTTTTTCCTCTGCAGTTTCGTAGACACTTTTCCACGTGTCGCCTACAAAGGTAATGGCTGTATCGTCAGCAAAGGTTACTATTGTACCGTTAATTTTTAAATTACAGAGACTGTTTATGTAGATGGTGAATAGTAATGGTCCAAGCACCGTTCCTTGAGGAACTCCATATTGTAAAATTTTTGGGTAGCTCTGTTTTCCATTTATAGCAACATGCTGCTTCCTGTTTTCTAGGTAACTCCCAATAAGTTGTAAAGCGATTCCTCTTATTCCATACGATGCTAATTTCTTCAAAAGTTTACCATGGGATATTGTATCAAATGCTTTAGCTAAATCTAGAAATACTGTAATTACCTTTTTATCCTTGTCCAAAGCATTATAAATGGTTTTCGTTAGGTTAACAATTGCGTCTTGGGTACTCAGATTCTTCCTGAAGCCATATTGGTTTTTCGAGATTAAAGATTTTGATTCTAAAAAGTCATAGATTCGAACTTTTATGCATTTTTCTAATATTTTAGCTAAGTGAGGTAAAAGAGAGATCGGCCGATAGTTAGTTGGATTTTTTTTTGTCGCCGCTTTTATATATAGGTTCTATGATTGAGTTTTTAAAGCAGTCAGGAAATACTCCTGTTGAGAGGGTTAAGTTACATATGTGTTTTAGGGGGTTAAGAATTAATTTCTTTGTTTTTTTAGTGTTTCTGATGTTATTGTATCCATACCTGGTGCTGAGTTTTGTTTTAGACTGTCTATGTAGTTAGATAACTCTCTCTCGTTCACAGGTTTTAGAAAAATCGTTGACGATGTAGGCTATGCGACGAGTATGTTTCTGTTTGAGGTGTATTTGGGTTCTTTAGTATTTGTTCCGCGAGATCTTTGCCTACGTCACTAAAGAAATCCACGAAAGTATTTGCAACTTCTTTTGGGTTTAGTTTTGAGCTTAGTTCTCCGTTTGGTGTTATAATTATGTCAATATCTTGTTTCTGCTTTGTTTTGCCGCTTACTTCATTTATAATTTTCCATGCGAGTCTGGTATTTTTTCCAGCTTCTTCAATCTTACACTTATAGTATGCATTTTTGGTGTCTCTTATTATATAGTTTAGTCTGTTTCTGTAGTTTTTGTACTCGGTTTTGAGGTATGTATTGTTTGGATATTTTATAAGCTTCCGACTTAGTGAATCTCTGTCTTATTGAATTAATAAGTCCATTTGTGATCCATGGTTTAATTTTTTTATTTCTAGTCTTCTAGAACTAGGTGTTTTGTGATTGGAGAATGACGCGTTTTGTATGTGCTCTTTCATAATCTTTATAAAGTTGTTTGTTGATTCATTCACTTCAGATACCTGTTCAACTGTACTCCAGTCTTCCTCACTAAGGGATTCCAATAACTTAGTAAATTTATTTTTGACGAGGTTATTCTCTCATGATTAACATTTAATTTAGAGTTTGAATTTTGTTGGTCATCATGCAGAATAGATGTCAGAATTATTGGGTAGTGGTCTGTGATTGCTGTATCTAGGATAATTGATTTAATGCGTTGCTGCTTGAAGAGCTTATAAAAATATGGTCTATGCATGATTTTTTTTGTCATTTACTCTCGTGAAGTTGGTTATAAATTGCACGTAGCCATGTGAAGAGAGTGAGTTAAGATAATCTCGAGTAGCGCCTGATTCCGGTTCTTCACCCATAATGTTTATGTTAATGTCACCTATAACAATGTTGTGGACATGTTTAAAAGTATTTGAGTATAACAGTGAATCAAATTCTTCATAAAAAAGATTAAAATTTCCAGATGGCGATCTGTAAATTGCAAAGATATTAAAGGTTTCTCCGTTTAGGTCCCCATATATTTGTGCTCCGTTTGCCTGTGTCATTGATTCAAGTGGGTTTGTCTTAATGTTTCTTAGACTGCTCCGCGTGTATATCGAGATACCGTCAAACCCAGAAAGCTTTGATACAAAGTGTGTTACATTGTATCCATCTATACTATACTCATCGTCAATTATATTAATGTGTGTTTCGGTAAGAATGATGACCTCAAAAATAGTCCCAATGTTTTGTAGTAAAATCTGGAATTCATCGAATCGCTTTCTTATTCCGCATATGTTCAAATGTATCAAATTTAGAGTTTTAGTTGCTTTGAATATGTTTTTTACAGCTGAGATGTCACAATATTCAGATATGTTGTCGCAAGCAGATAAATTGATATCATTGTACAAGTCTGGAAAATCACGGTCTTGGCAACCTATGGTACAAGATTGCACTAAAATAAAACTAAAACTTAAGTGTTAGGATAGAAATAAGATACTAATTTACTAATTTGAATTGGTTAGGAACTAATATGTAAGCTAGAGAGCTATAGTGAGGTGACAGTCTAGAGTATCTCGTTCCCGCCCGAGTGGTGTGGTGGTAACGTCTACCCGGTAGGTCTCCATGTAGTCCCGTGTTGACAGTTCTGTATTTGTACGAACCCTAGCGGCTGCGCGAGGTGTTGTGCGGCGCGTCCTTGGACACAGACGGTGAGTAGTCTTGGGGTTTCGCAGCGCGGTCGGTAGGTGGCAGGACACTCCCTTTCAACTTGCTCCTTAGGCCGGCCAGCGTTGTTGCCGCACCTCGCCGGTTGTTGATGGACCAGAATATGATGCCGTCTCTCGTCCACACGTTGCGTACTCCCAGTATTTCAACGGCCTCGTGTAGTACTTGCCTTCTTGCTGCCGTGTAAGGTCTTCTTTTATAACAGTGCCGGTGCCTCGTAGGTATCGTTTGCTGCGGAACACCTTTGCCTATAGCTATAAAATTTAACTATAATAGGCCTTGGAGGAGACGTCTTGGCGTTTGTAGGAGGTGGTCCAATTCTGTGTAAGCGAGATATGTCACGGTCATTTATCTCAAGCTCTAGACCACTCTCACCTACTTTGCCGTTAAACACTTTCAGGGCCAGGGTGTCTGTGTTTTCGCCATCAGTTTCTGGAATGCCAAAAATACGCAGGTTTTCTCGTCTCTGGTATTGTTCAACTTCATCTGTTCTGCGGATAAGTTCTTGTTCGAGATTGTTTATTTTGGTCATCTCACCTTCTCCTTGAGTGTTACTAGGCATGCCACTGTCCACATCCTTGGACATAGCAGATACCACTTCTTTGACAATCAGTGGTACAAGCATTGGCAACAGCGCCTGCACAATGCCCTGGAGAATGGTCGAGTCTTTTAGCGCGTCGAGGACGGCGAGCGATATTTTCTTGCTAAGTTCTACTTCCATATTGAAATTTACTATGTATCACAATATAAACCTGTAATGTTATTATTTATTTCTTCTAATGTCACTTGTCACAGCACATGGAACTGACTTATTACTGTTATTCTTGCATTTCCTACCGGGAGCACACACATACACTACTGAACACTTGACGCCATGATGGCTTTATGACGTCATGTACGTAAACAACCATAGGAATGTTCAGAGTGAGCGTAACAGTTCAGTCAATAATGAAGAATTAAGAACAACACTCGTTAGTATCAGCCGTGCTTGGCGATGACTGCACACGTTGATGTTGGTTAATGTAATTAATGTAAACACTAACTCTGGTAGGTAGTCTATTGAAAGGGTATAACAAATAATAATGATAATGACTAAACATCCATAGGAGTGTTCAGGAGTACTTATCAGCCGCAGCCTCAGCCTTCTCTCCGGTATAGGGTGAATCAGGTCAGGTAGGGGGTGTGTCCGGGATGCGCCAGCTCGCCAGAACCGTCCCCAGGCGTCCATCCGTCACGCCAGGAATCAGCAGCCGTCGTAGTCGTCCCTCGTAGTTCCGGTTTATGTTCCGAGTATCGGAACAACAGTCGATCTCCAGTAGCAACTTGTTAGTGTTTCGTTCAAGGAATACTTCCGTCCAAGACGCTAGTGCAGACAATGTAAGCCTAACTGTCACAACAGTCTAAGTAGCTCCGCCGTCGACTAGGTTTCCTATACGTGCACACGCAATCACTTCCCTCAATCGAAGTAATGCTCGGATGATCGCTCGAATACCACTGACTCGTTATCTTTACCTACGCCAGTCGTCTGCTTATCTCTGTGGCGAGGGGTGAGCGGGGTAGTACCGTACGATTAAAAAGTTATGCCCATAACACCTCCCCCCTCCTACCGCATAGGGTCATGGCAAAACGTCTCTGTCGTCACCGTCGGGAGACATTCGTAAATCGGACACATCCCAATAGCCTATGCTCTTGGTCTTGTCATTTTCTAGCTCAAAAACAATAGGTGAGAGTTTGGACTTAATCTTGAAGGGTCCAACAAATTTTGGGGCTAGTTTGGCCGAAAAATTGGATCGATCATAGTTTTTCTTGTAGACCACCTGACCAATCTCATAAGTAACTGGTCTTCTGCGAAGATTGTATCGTTTTGCACTGACATAGTTTGCTTTAAAGATCCTCTCGGTTACAGTATGGTAACAAGTTTGGAGTGCTTTCACTTGTTCTGCCCATTCATTTCGGGTGGTGCAGGTGGGAACATCGGTTTCGGTGGAAGGTTCTCCATAAGAACGCCACGAGAGATGAATTTCCCGACCGAAATTCAAGAACACAGGTGTGTATCCTGTTACCTCATGATGAGCTGTCCGGATTGCATAACCAAACTTATGAAGGTTTTAGTCCCAGGGCTGATGATTCTTCTTTACAAAAGAGGCAATCATGGTTTTTAAAACTTGATTTACTCGCTCTGATGGATTATTTTGTGGGTAGTATCGTGCATTGAAAAATATTTTCGTCTCATACTGCCGTGCTAAGTTTCTCAGCTCTTTTCCAGCATATTGTGAGCCGTTGTCACATACAATCGTTTGCGGTGCCCCGTATATAAGAAATATGTCCTCTTCCATGTGGCCCGCTATTCTCTTAGCAGTGGCCGCACGTAAAGGGAATATGAGAGTATATTTAGTAAACCAGTCGGCGATGACAAGAAGGTACTTGTTTCCTTGTTTGGAGCGAGGAAAAGGTCCAAGAATATCGGATGATATAAGTTGCCACGGTTGAGTTACATTCTTACACCGACCCATTAATCCTGCTGGAAGTTTCCTTTCCGGCTTATACTGTAAACAAATAGTACATCTATTTACATATCTAGATACATCCGATTTCATTTTTGGCCAATAGTACAAGTTGTTTATCCTCTTGTATGTCTTGAGGATGCCGAGATGTCCAGCTGTTGCATCATCATGGCATTCCTTCAGAACGTCCTGTGTTGATTCCTTGGGAACCATGCGTTTCCAAGTGCAAACTAACTTGCATAACTGTTCATTTTCAATGCTCATTCAATTTTACCTCATCCACTCCTGGTTCCCACAATGTTAGCTTATGGAGTACAGTCATATGTAATTATTAAACAGTGATCTGCCTCAAATCCCCATATGCTGCTTGTCAGTCAACAAACATTTGGAGAGGCTACGTAGTAGTGATCCAGTGACCGAGGCCTGCAGTTTGCAAGCTAGTCAGCTGGCCTGTTTGGTGGCTGAGCAATAAGTCTACAATTGTTTTCAAAAGTTATTTAATCATGTTCATGATTACCAAACTATAAATTACCAATCAATCAATGGATATTGATTAAAAGGCTTCCCTGCCCATATCACAAAAACAACAATGTAACAATGATAACAATAATGATAATAATAATAATAATAATAATAATAATAATAGTAATAATAATAATAATAATAATAATAATAATAATAATAATCATAATAACAATAATAAGATCTTTACCATTTAACTGGTAGAAGCAGTTTAGTTTAGCCGTCATAATAATATATCAAATGATGTTATAGCATAAATGAACAGGATTTACATTAATTAAATAAATAAATAAATAAATAAATAAATAAATAAGTAAATACATAGATCACGTCTGATGATTCCCAGTTGGTTCCAGCACAGATAACTAATAAGTTATCTGTGGTTCCAGGTTCGAATCATGTTTTGAGTATGGATGTCATGTGTCGTTTTTGCATCTTAATAAATCGCCCGTCATCGTCTCGATTAGCGATGATGATGATATTTTGGCTTTACGTCTCATATGTATGCAACGAGACTAATACAGCGTTGATTGGGTGATTATGAAGATTAAAAACACTATATAACATCCCTGACCGAGCCAGGATTCGAACCTCGAACGCAACGACCGCGGTTTAGGAGACTCGTACCTAATCGACCGCGCCCAACTACGCTGGCATTATTGCCAAATTATAATACGTAAAGTCAAATTATCATCATCGTGAAATTATATATATATATATAAAAAACAAATCAATGGCAAAATGAATTCTGCCCAACTCTGTCATCTAGGAATAAATAATCGACCCCCAAAATATCTGAAAAGCGAGCGAGTCGCTCCAACCAATGTACCGTGAAATGCGGAGGGTCGTGCTACCTGCAGCTAACAAAGACGGCTCGCCGAACCTTACCTCCCCTCTTCTCGCGCTAACATTTCAGTTTTACAGAGAGTTAAAATTTCTGTTGGCTAAAATCATACAATCACAATTGGGCCCGGTTCCACCAAACGATTATAAACTCGAGTTTAGCAAAGCGTCAGTTATTTTTAAAGTGAACATTAAAGATGGTCGCGTTCCACCATGTTTTTCGAAGTCTCAGTTAGCTAACTGGCAGTTATTTTGTAAGCGAGCCCGTGATTGGTCGTTTACTAAAGCATAAATAGAGCTGGCGTGCCCCGTTATTTCCGCAAGGCTGTGTCTTTCCAGTTCCAAGAGCAACCAAGCGGCAAGCGCCCAGGCCTGGCTGGGTCTTAGACCAGTAATATAGGTAGACGGAGCAAGCCAATGCTAGCGACCGGCCGCGAGTGAGACCAACATTGAGACCACGTGATGCCCCACATCACGTGATGTGCACACACACAAGATGCACGAACGTATTTGCCGCGCACTTAACACCATCTAGCGGCAAACCTGCGAACTTCTCGCTAGCAATGCGGAGAAGGCTTTGTCCCCACATCACGTGGTTTCAATGATGGTCTCACTCACGATGACGTCATACTCCGTCTACCTATATTACTGGTCTAAGGGCTGGGTAGGCCTACTTGGGCCTAGGGTCTAGGTTAGTACAAGTTGAATCTGTTATCTGTGCATACGTCCGCCGTAGCCCAGTTCCAAGCCCAGCCTAGTGCCTAGGCCTACCTAGGCCTGGTTGGGTAGGCCTACCTGGGCCTAGGGTCTAGGCCAGTAAAAGTTGAATCTGTTGTGCATATGTCCGCCGTAGCCCAGTTCCAAGCCTAGCCTAGCGCCTAGGTCTACCTAGGCCTGGATATGCAAAGCCTAGGCCTTGGAACGAATCTTAACACAAAAAGGCCCACATGCAAACTATATATTAAAATGCAATTAAAATATGTTCACAAATGTAGATGTTTGGCCACAGGCAAGTGGCAAATAAAGAGATGACTAGTCTGGATACCTCCACATAACCTCACAACCATTTGTTTACCATGTGGCTAATGTGAAGTTTTAATTTTAAGCGGAAGAGGATCTGCCGCTTAGTTTAACTGGCAGTTATAAAGATTGAAAGTCCAGTTTAGTGCTGGTGGAACACAAAATAGAAATAACTGAGAGTTAGCTAAAAATAACTGGCGCTTACCGTTTGGTGGAACCGGGCCTTATACTTTCAAACCGTATTAGCTGTGCTTTAAGAAAATAAACCAAATATCACTTGTATTGTATCTTTAAACCATTACTACTATTCTACTTATTTAACATTCATCTACCTCCTTTCAAACTTCCGCCAGTACTGGCCAAACTTTGTATAATAATGAGGATATATCTATTTTTATGCATAATTTGTGATTTTGTATCTCTTAATTTAATGACGGATTTGATAAAGTGTAAAAATAGAATACAAGATACAAGCGTGCTTTATGTTCATGTTTTTTTCTTTCAACAGTTCAATCATTTGAGCATGCTAAAATTGAACAGCTGTGTAACATCATTGACACTGAAAAGCCTGCAAATGCCTGTCTGGTAAATACTCTTAACTATTCATTTTAGAAAAAAATATGTTTATTTACTCCAATTCCTTTTAAAAATTTAACAAGTGTAATTCTCAGTATTTGCGTAATATGTAACATATCCGGACAGGACCGGCATGCGACACACGCCTGCGTCATTGCCGCGGGCCAAGGTTGCGCCAGCGACCTTTTGTAATATTGTGTAGCGTACTCAAGATATTATTAAAAACGATAATTTCCCAGTTTCTGTTGTGAGACTACACTCCCTGTACCCATTCATCTTTCGGCTCGAAGTGATGTACTGTGAAACAAGCATTGAAGCACCTCTTTCCTTTTAAATATGGAAGAAAAAGAGAAAGATGTTCGAGCAAGCTCTCGCAGGAAACATTTCATTAAAAATGCCACAAAGATCACCGATTGGCACTTGTTCACAAAACTCTTACCTCGAGGAAATGCGAAGGAAATCTGTTAAAAGGCAGCACCGTTATGGCTGCTCGTTAGACTAACAAGACCCGGAGAGCCGGGACAAATAATTACGAATTCTTTGCAATTGTCATAGCAACACGGTAAACAAGATATTTGAGACCCCTGTCGTCCTACGCGACGAAAATCAATTCTTATAATTGAGTAAAGAGACAAAATGCGACAGTTTGGCAGAACAAATGAATGAAAATGAAATAAACTGAACACACGGGGAAACACCAGTGGTTGGTGTACGTGTAGGATAGGCCTACCTGAAAGGAATTGGAGGGGGAGGGGGTTGAAACTCATATATCTATGTGCGTGCGTGCTTACTTGTGTGCTTTCCCAATCAAAGAAATTGTTAGCATGGACGATATGGAAACAAATAATTTGCTTCTTAGCCCGCAAAAATTAAGATAAGAGAAATTATTATAAACTCATTGACTTTCATTGATATTATTATTGAGCTACGAGCATATTGCATCGTTATCACACACGCACACGCACACGCACACGCACACGCACACGCACACGCACACGCACACGCACACGCACACGCAGACGCACACGTTCGTACAAAGCACCCAATTGGCTTTAATCAGGTAGTAATTCTTCATCAAAGTATTTGAATTTCGGAGCAGAAATGTCGTGTTTAATATGGAGATTATGTTGGCTCGGATCGTTAAGTGAGAAAACGTGATGAGGGTGGAGGGGGGGGCAAAGGTTGGATTGGGTAAGGGGGGGGGGAGCCGTTTACCCGTTACTTACTTCATGAGGCTTCTTTGAGCAAGATTAAGTCCATTGTCTAGCGAAGCATTGGTTAGACTGTGTACCTGCCCCCCCACCAACCCAGCCGACCCGTCAATAGCACGTCAGACCACAGCCGCCGGTCATCACCGCAATCTTCAAACGGACTTCTTTAGAACTAATCTTAGTAAAAAAAAAAATATGTAATTGAAAAGTTTTGAGTAGAGTATGGAAGAACCTAGAAAGTAAACTTTTTTGCTTAAAGCCACTAGCTTATGGTTGAGATAATTATTATTCGTAAAAGCACAAGAGCGAGTACGAGTGATATCCTTTCACGTTTCTCTTAATTATTGATGAGGTTCAACCTGCGCCGGCTGCATCATGACTCAACCGACTCAGCCTAGCAGGTGTAGGCCTACATATATGTTGCATGTATCTGTACACTCGCTGACATAGGTTCAACCTGCGCCGGTAGTATCATGACTCAGCCTAGCAGGTGTAGGCCTACAAATATGTTGCATGTATATGTACACCGCTGACATAGGTTCAACCTACGCCGGTAGTATCATGACAGCCTAGCAGGTGTAGGCCTACATATATGTTGCTTGTATCTGTACACTCGCTGACATAGGTTCAACCTGCGCCGGTAGTATAATGACTCAGCTTAGCAGGTGTAGGCCTACATATATGTTGCATGTATATGTACACTCGCTGACATAGGTTCAACCTGCGCCGGTAGTATCATGACAGCCTAGCAGGTGTAGGCCTACATATATGTTGCATGTATATGTACACTCGCTGACATGGGTTCAACCTGCGCCGGTAGTATCATGACTCAGCCTAGCAGGTGTAGGCCTACATATATGTTGCATGTATATGTACACTCGCTGACATAGGTTCAACCTGCGCCGGTAGTATCATGACTCAGCCTGGCAGGTGTAGGCCTACATATATGTTGCATGTATATGTACACTCGCTGACATAGGTTCAACCTGCGCCGGTAGTATCATGACTGCCTAGCAGGTGTAGGCCTACATATATGTTGCATGTATATGTACACTCGCTGACATAGGTTCAACCTGCGCCGGTAGTATCATGACTCAGCCTAGCAGGTGTAGGCCTACATATATGTTGCATGTGTGTAAGCCTACATATATGTTGCATGTATATGTACACCGCTGACATAGGTTCAACCTGCGCCGGTAGTATCATGACAGCCTAGCAGGTGTAGGCCTACATATATGTTGCATGTATATGTACACCGCTGACATAGGTTTAACCTGCGCCGGTAGTATCATGACTCAGCCTAGCAGGTGTAGGCCTACATATATGTTGCATGTGTGTAAGCCTACATATATGTTGCATGTATATGTACACCGCTGACATAGGTTCAACCTGCGCCGGTAGTATCATGACAGCCTAGCAGGTGTAGGCCTACATATATGTTGCATGTATATGTACATACGCTGACATAGGTTCAACCTGCGCCGGTAGTATCATGACAGCCTAGCAGGTGTAGGCCTAAATATATGTTGCATGTATATGTACACCGCTGACATAGGTTCAACCTGCGCCGGTAGTATCATGACAGCCTAGCAGGTGTAGGCCTACATATATGTTGCATGTATATGTACACTCGCTGACATAGGTTCAACCTGCGCCGGTAGTATCATGACAGCCTAGCAGGTGTAGGCCTACATATATGTTGCATGTATATGTACACCGCTGACATAGGTTCAACTTGCGCCGGTAGTATCATGACAGCCTAGCAGGTGTAGGCCTACATATATGTTGCATGTATCTGTACACTCGCTGACATAGGTTCAACCTGCGCCGGTAGTATCATGACAGCCTAGCAGGTGTAGGCCTACATATATGTTGCATGTATATGTACACTCGCTGACATAGGTTCAACCTGCGCCGGTAGTATCATGACTCAGCCTAGCAGGTGTAGGCCTACATATATGTTGCATGTATATGTACACCGCTGACATAGGTTCAACCTGCGCCGGTAGTATCATGACAGCCTAGCAGGTGTAGGCCTACATATATGTTGCATGTTTATGTACACTCGCTGACATAGGTTCAACCTGCGCCGGTAGTATCATGACTCAGCCTGGCAGGTGTAGGCCTACATATATGTTGCATGTATATGTACACTCGCTGACATAGGTTCAACCTGCGCCGGTAGTATCATGACTCAGCCTAGCAGGTGTAGGCCTACATATATGTTGCATGTATATGTACACCGCTGACATAGGTTCAACCTGCGCCGGTAGTATCATGACAGCCTAGCAGGTGTAGGCCTACATATATGTTGCATGTATATGTACACTTGCTGACATAGGTTCAACCTGTGCCGGTAGTATCATGACTCAGCCTAGCAGGTGTAGGCCTACATATATGTTGCATGTATATGTACACCGCTGACATAGGTTCAACCTGCGCCGGTAGTATCATGACAGCCTAGCAGGTGTAGGCCTACATATATGTTGCATGTATATGTACACTCGCTGACATAGGTTCAACCTGCGCCAGTAGTTTCATGACAGCCTAGCAGGTGTAGGCCTACATATATGTTGCATGTATATGTACACTCGCTGACATAGGTTCAACCTGCGCCGGTAGTATCATGACTCAGCCTGGCAGGTGTAGGCCTACATATATGTTGCATGTATATGTACACTCGCTGACATAGGTTCAACCTGCGCCGGTAGCATCATGACTCAGCCTAGCAGGTGTAGGCCTACATATATGATGCATGTAGATGTACACTCGCTGACATAGGTTCAACCTGCGCCGGTAGTATCATGACAGCCTAGCAGGTGTAGGCCTACATATATGTTGCATGTATATGTACACTCGCTGACATAGGTTCAACCTGCGCCGGTAGTATCATGACTCAGCCTAGCAGGTGTAGGCCTACATATATGTTGCATGTATCTGTACACTCGCTGACATAGGTTCAACCTGCGCCGGTAGTATCATGACTCAGCCTAGCAGGTGTAGGCCTACATATATGTTGCATGTATATGTACACTCGCTGACATGGGTTCAACCTGCGCCGGTAGTATCATGACTCAGCCTAGCAGGTGTAGGCCTACATATATGTTGCATGTATATGTACGATCGCTGACATAGGTTCAACCTGCGCCGGTAGTATCATGACTCAGCCTAGCAGGTGTAGGCCTACATATATGTTGCATGTATATGTACGATCGCTGACATAGGTTCAACCTGCGCCGGTAGTATCATGACTCAGCCTAGCAGGTGTAGGCCTACATATATGTTGCATGTATATGTACACTCGCTGACATGGGTTCAACCTGCGCCGGTAGTATCATGACAGCCTAGCAGGTGTAGGCCTACATATATGTTGCATGTATATGTACACTCGCAGACATAGGTTCAACCTGCGCCGGTAGTATCATGACTCAGCCTAGCAGGTGTAGGCCTACATATATGTTGCATGTATATGTACACTCGCTGACATAGGTTCAACCTGCGCCGGTAGTATCATGACTCAGCCTAGCAGGTGTAGGCCTACATATATGTTGCATGTATATGTACACCGCTGACATAGGTTCAACCTGCGCCGGTAGTATCATGACAGCCTAGCAAGTGTAGGCCTACATATATGTTGCATGTATATGTACACTCGCTGACATAGGTTCAACCTGCGCCGGTAGTATCATGACAGCCTAGTAGGTGTAGGCCTACATATATGTTGCATGTATATGTACACCGCTGACATAGGTTCAACCTGCGCCGGTAGTATCATGACAGCCTAGCAGGTGTAGGCCTACATATATGTTGCATGTATATGTACACTCGCTGACATAGGTTCAACCTGCGCCGGTAGTATCATGACAGCCTAGTAAGTGTAGGCCTACATATATGTTGCATGTATATGTACACCGCTGACATAGGTTCAACCTGCGCCGGTAGTATCATGACAGCCTAGCAAGTGTAGGCCTACATATATGTTGCATGTATATGTACACTCGCTGACATAGGTTCAACCTGCGCCGGTAGTATCATGACAGCCTAGCAGATGTAGGCCTACATATATGTTGCATGTATCTGTACACTCGCTGACATAGGTTCAACCTGCGCCAGTAGTATCATGACTCAGCCTAGCAGGTGTAGGCCTACATATATGTTGCATGTATATGTACACTCGCTGACATAGGTTCAACCTGCGCCGGTAGTATTATGACTCAGCCTAGCAGGTGTAGGCCTACATATATGTTGCGTGTATATGTACACCGCTGACATAGGTTCAACCTGCGCCGGTAGTATCATGACTCAGCCTAGCAGGTGTAGGCCTACATAAATGTTGCATGTATATGTACACCGCTGACATAGGTTCAACCTGCGCCGGTAGTATCATGACTCAGCCTAGCAGGTGTAGGCCTACATATATGTTGCATGTATATGTACACTCGCTGACATAGGTTCAACCTGCGCCGGTAGTATCATGACTCAGCCTAGCAGGTGTAGGCCTACATATATGTTGCATGTATATGTACACTCGCTGACATAGGTTCAACCTGCGCCGGTAGTATCATGACAGCCTAGCAGGTGTAGGCCTACATATATGTTGCATGTATATGTACACTCGCTGACATAGGTTCACCTGCGCCGGTAGTATCATGACTCAGCCTAGCAGGTGTAGGCCTACATATATGTTGCATGTATATGTACACCGCTGACATAGGTTCAACCTGCGCCGGTAGTATCATGACTCAGCCTAGCAGGTGTAGGCCTACATATATGTTGCATGTATATGTACACCGCTGACATAGGTTCAACCTGCGCCGGTAGTATCATGACTCAGCCTAGCAGGTGTAGGCCTACATATATGTTGCATGTATATGTACACTCGCTGACATAGGTTCAACCTGCGCCGGTAGTATCATAACTCAGCCTAGCAGGTGTAGGCCTACATATATGTTGCATGTATCTGTACACTCGCTGACATAGGTTCAACCTGCGCCGGTAGTATCATGACTCAGCCTAGCAGGTGTAGGCCTACATATATGTTGCATGTATATGTACACTCGCTGACATAGGTTCAACCTGCGCCGGTAGTATCATGACAGCCTAGTAGGTGTAGGCCTACATATATGTTGCATGTATATGTACACTTGCTCGTGGGTTCAACCTGCGCCGGTAGTATCATGACAGCCTAGCAGGTGTAGGCCTACATATATGTTGCATGTATATGTACACTCGCTGACATAGGTTCAACCTGCGCCGGTAGTATCATGACTCAGCCTAGCAGGTGTAGGCCTACATATATGTTGCATGTATCTGTACACTCGCTGACATAGGTTCAACCTGCGCCGGTAGTATCATGACTCAGCCTAGCAGGTGTAGGCCTACATATATGTTGCATGTATATGTACACTCGCTGACATAGGTTCAACCTGCGCCGGTAGTATCATGACAGCCTAGCAGGTGTAGGCCTACATATGTGTTGCATGTATATGTACACTCGCTGACATAGGTTCAACCCGCGCCGGTAGTATCATGACTCAGCCTAGCAGGTGTAGGCCTACATATATGTTGCATGTATATGTACACCGCTGACATAGGTTCAACCTGCGCCGGTAGTATCATGACAGCCTAGCAGGTGTAGGCCTACATATATGTTGCATGTATATGTACACTCGCTGACATAGGTTCAACCTGCGCCAGTAGTATCATGACAGCCTAGCAGGTGTAGGCCTACATATATGTTGCATGTATCTGTACACTCGCTGACATAGGTTCAACCTGCGCCGGTAGTATCATGACTCAGCCTAGCAGGTGTAGGCCTACATATATGTTGCATGTATATGTACACTCGCTGAAGGTTCAACCTGCGCCGGCTGCATCATGACTCAACCGACTTAGCCTAGCAGGTGTAGGCCTACATAAATGTTGCATGTATCTGTACACTCGCTGACATAGGTTCAACATGCGCCGGTAGTATCATGACTCAGCCTAGCAGGTGTAGGCCTACATATATGTTGCATGTATATGTACACCGCTAACATAGGTTCAACCTGCGCCGGTAGTATCATGACTCAGCCTAGCAGGTGTAGGCTTACATATATGTTGCATGTATATGTACACCCGCTGACATAGGTTCAACCTGCGCCGGTAGTATCATGACTCAGCCTAGCAGGTGTAGGCCTACATATATGTTGCATGTATATGTACACCGCTGACATAGGTTCAACCTGCGCCGGTAGTATCATGACAGCCTAGCAGGTGTAGGCCTACATATATGTTGCATGTATCTGTACACTCGCTGACATAGGTTCAACCTGCGCCGGTAGTACATGACAGCCTAGCAGGTGTAGGCCTACATATATGTTGCATGTATCTGTTCACTCGCTGACATAGGTTCAACCTGCGCCGGTAGTATCATGACTCAGCCTGGCAGGTGTAGGCCTACATATGTGTTGCATGTATCTGTACACTCGCTGACATAGGTTCAACCTGCGCCGGTAGTATCATGACTCAGCCTAGCAGGTGTAGGCCTACATATATGTTGCATGTATATGTACACCGCTGACATAGGTTCAACCTGCGCCGGTAGTATCATGACTCAGCCTAGCAGGTGTAGGCCTACATATATGTTGCATGTATATGTACACTCGCTGACATAGGTTCAACCTGCGCCGGTAGTATCATGACTCAGCCTAGCAGGTGTAGGCCTACATATATGTTGCATGTATATGTACACTCGCTGACATAGGTTCAACCTGCGCCGGTAGTATCATGACTCAGCCTAGCAGGTGTAGGCCTACATATTTGTTGCATGTATATGTACACCGCTGACATAGGTTCAACCTGCGCCGGTAGTATCATGACAGCCTAGCAGGTGTAGGCCTACATATATGTTGCATGTATATGTACACCGCTGACATAGGTTCAACCTGCGCCGGTAGTATCATGACTCAGCCTAGCAGGTGTAGGCCTACATATATGTTGCATGTATATGTACACCGCTGACATAGGTTCAACCTGCGCCGGTAGTATCATGACAGCCTAGCAGGTGTAGGCCTACATATATGTTGCATGTATATGTACACTCGCTGACATAGGTTCAACCTGCGCCGGTAGTATCATGACTCAGCCTAGCAGGTGTAGGCCTACATATATGTTGCATGTATATGTACACCGCTGACATAGGTTCAACCTGCGCCGGTAGTATCATGACAGCCTAGCAGGTGTAGGCCTACATATATGTTGCATGTATATGTACACCGCTGACATAGGTTCAACCTGCGCCGGTAGTATCATGACTCAGCCTAGCAGGTGTAGGCCTACATATATGTTGCATGTATATGTACACCGCTGACATAGGTTCAACCTGCGCCGGTAGTATCATGACAGCCTAGAAGGTGTAGGCCTACATATATGTTGCATGTATATGTACACTCGCTGACATAGGTTCAACCTGCGCCGGTAGTATCATGACTCAGCCTAGCAGGTGTAGGCCTACATATATGTTGCATGTATATGTACACCGCTGACATAGGTTCAACCTGCGCCGGTAGTATCATGACAGCCTAGCAGGTGTAGGCCTACATATATGTTGCATGTATATGTACACTCGCTGACATAGGTTCAACCTGCGCCGGTAGTATCATGACTCAGCCTAGCAGGTGTAGGCCTACATATATGTTGCATGTATATGTACACCGCTGACATAGGTTCAACCTGCGCCGGTAGTATCATGACAGCCTAGCAGGTGTAGGCCTACATATATGTTGCATGTATATGTACACCGCTGACATAGGTTCAACCTGCGCCGGTAGTATCATGACTCAGCCTAGCAGGTGTAGGCCTACATATATGTTGCATGTATATGTACACCGCTGACATAGGTTCAACCTGCGCCGGTAGTATCATGACAGCCTAGCAGGTGTAGGCCTACATATATGTTGCATGTATATGTTCACCGCTGACATAGGTTCAACCTGCGCCGGTAGTATCATGACTCAGCCTAGCAGGTGTAGGCCTACATATATGTTGCATGTATATGTACACCGCTGACATAGGTTCAACCTGCGCCGGTAGTATCATGACAGCCTAGCAGGTGTAGGCCTACATATATGTTGCATGTATATGTTCACCGCTGACATAGGTTCAACCTGCGCCGGTAGTATCATGACTCAGCCTAGCAGGTGTAGGCCTACATATATGTTGCATGTATATGTACACCGCTGACATAGGTTCAACCTGCGCCGGCTGCATCATGACTCAGCCTACCGGCCTAGGACACCTTTTAGTTAACCACTGGTTCTAGGTAGGTTATCGCCCAGTACAGTGTGCAGTTTACTTAAAAATCTCAATTGCCGTCGAATAGTCCGTGCATCTTGAACATCAGACATCAGATATACCAGTATATTGTGTACACATGCCCTTAGGCTAAACTATTATTTTTGTTCTTAATTACCCGGCGCCTCCACCATTTATGTGATGTACTGGAGACACCTACCTTGACCCGCCCGTCACTCCGTCACGTCCGTCGAATCGGCCTCTCGACGACGATCTCACCAAATCAACGGATCAGCTCGGCGCTCCAACCATCCCTGGGATCTTGACCCGCACTATCACCATTCACGCAATAAATACAGTCCGCTTGTGAGGAACCACAATTTATTTAACTCCAATTACATCAGCTCTCGCTAACGATGGCGAATTTCACCCTCGTCCCGAAAACTCTCTCTCTTGTTACTAACCAAACAACCTTTTTATTCTTAACATTTGAATCTCCTGTTGGCATCCACCGCCAACGCGATATCTGACAATATTCCAATTTAGTTTTGCCTTCCCCCCCCCCCCCCCCCCCCCCCCTAGCAAAAATTCTGCTGACGCCCATGCTGATATTTGTTCCGTTTTTGATATGTCTTTCGTTTCATCTGCCATAACCGCAAAAAACAGCTTCTTTTACTTCACAAGAAATATTTTCAAGAACGAGTGTAGCCATAACGTTCTGTGTGTATTTTGCATTTTGAGGCAAATTCTCGATCTTCTTTCTTATTTGCGTGCTCTGTTTTCCCAGTAACTGTAGCGTTTCGTAAAAATTAGCCCTATTTAAACTGTACTTTGATTCATCGTGTCCGCGCTGAGCGATTTTCGGAGTACTTGTTAGCAGCAAACCTTCGGCCACAGTTGATATATAAAAGCGAATTTCGTTTACAAGTTCACGGTTTGCGGCACTAACCTGACTAAGAACTGAAGTCTGTGGGTCCTTTTATTTCATCTGTTCAAAACTTTCCCATGACACCATACAATTTGTATGGAAAGAACTTTTTGCATGCAACTTAAATCCACTATCACTCTCACAGGCTCGTTTCCAATTAAAAAATCCAGTCTCAGTAAACGCAGATGCTGAAAGTGAAGTATTCGATTAATCAACTGCAGCAAAACCAAAAAGCCGGCAAGCAAAACAATACGATGCATCCTTCAGTTTACTGTATTATATCCTAGGGCATGACGAGTACCACTCGGAATGAAACTGCCTCCACGACTTTTGTATTTTAGTTACAGGATAAACTTTAAGATATGGTTGTTTTGGCCCTTCTAATTGAGATTGGCTTAAATCACTAGTTCCCGGCAAAGGTTGAAGAGGCGCAAAAGAATTCATATTTTGGGAAGCACGATTAACAACCGGCGTAGTGTTTTCTTCCTCAATTTTCGGTTGTTTTTCTTCAGAGTCAGATTCGTCTAAATCGTCGCAATCACTACCACTACTCAATAAATCGGAAGCGTCGTCGTCTTCCAAACCAAATTGTGATGTAGATAACGTTGAAACACGATCGGGATCCACGTAGGGTCCACGTTTCACTTTCACTAACACTAACACTAACACTTGCAATATTTTTGTCATTGTCAGCTTTCGGTTTCTTTGAAACTCGCGGTTGAAAAAAATGCATGAATGAGGACGTTTGCCCTGATTGTTGTCTATAGCGGAAATTTTGTTACAAAAATAAATAAATAAAGAATAACGATAGATAAGTCACGTTTCTTGAGTTTTTACACACTTTTATTATAATTTTTACGCTTCTGCACTGCACAAAACGCCCACATTTTAGAATCTGAACACGAACCATCCCTGTAGAAAGCTTATCTGGAAGTGAAACATATTCCGATGTTGTTCACAATAATGCTGTCCTAGCGGTGTGATTGGGGGTATGTTTGAAACATCCATTGTGATTGGTGAAAGAGGCCCATGTGACTTTGCACGTGGTAATTTAAATGTCTCAATATAGACATGTCAGATTATTTCAGGTATGTGTTCACTAAAGGGCAAATTGTTGCAATTAACTCGACTCAGTGGTTTTACAGTATTTGCAGGAGCCCGGTAAGATGACAGTAGACTGGCTCCCAGAGGCCGGATTGTATTTAATAGGGTACGAACAACACCAAAACACAACAATAAAACAAATGAATTGAACCGATGGAGAAACAGAAAGCCGTCATAAAATAAAATGTTCTGAAGTTGGAAAATTCAAATGTTCAAAAAGTTTACAAACTTTCAGATCGTTGTTCATCAATGAACAGAAATTTTAACTGGCAAGCAGTTACTATCGTTAAAACTAATTGTTTCCCCCCATTATTCGTAAAGCTATTACTTTGACAACTTGTTGTTTGTCCATCAGTTTCCATTGTTATAGTTCGGCTGTGACGTGAGTTGCAGGTTCCCTCGCGTCACATAGTCTAAACACGCTAAGACACATTTGAAACGTTGACGAATGTAAATTAAAACGCGATCAGTGTTATTGTGGAATTTTTTGTCCAAAGTTGAAAACATATCGGAATATTCTGGGTGGGCAAGGACGTGGGCAAGGCCCCCTTGCCCCCCCCCCCCCCCCTCCCCGTAGTGCCGCCACTGCTGCACCTCATTCGGAAAAAATCCTCGGACGTGTGTACGAATAGTATATGAACACAGATAACAACTTCACAATTTAAATATCTGTGGTATGAACTTACAGTGTCCCGTGCAGTGGGTAATCGAGAGGAGACGAAGTAGGGAACCACCTGCACCGTGTCAACAACGATAAACAAACGTTCACTTCCAGGTTGTCACTTCATGCCCCGCTCAATGGAGAAACAACAAGCCGTAAAAAAATAAATGTTCTGAAATTCGAAAATTCAAATGTTCAAAACGTTTACAAACTTTCAGATCGTTGTTGTCCATCATTGAACAGAAATGTTTTGAATTTTATTATTTTTACGTTTATTATTAGTTTATTACTTAATTAATAACAATAAAAATAATTTTAATTAATTCATTAATAATCCCAGAGTTAGTTCCTGCCACACCCTACTCTACACATTCAGAGTATACAATTATTCAATGACACAAATCACACGGAAAATGAACCGGAGAAACAACCCAGTAATCAAATGTCTGTACGTGGATAAATAATGTACGACAAACGGCGACGTCCGTCACACAGCTACTGTATCCGTTAACACTTTGCTCACGGGAAACCAATATGGTGGACGAGCGAACGCCCCCCCAATAACCATGACGATAATAAACCTTCAGTCACGACCGTTCAGCCGAGACTGATCGTTATCACCTATTCTATCAGTACCGAGGTTGTCTGGGTAGCAACTTATCAACTGGTATCAGAGCGACCAGGCCGAGGTCTGTCACGGCCAGTGTGTCCGTGACCAGTGTGTCCGTGACAACACCTGGCGCGGTCAGAGCAACAGTGACCAGGCCGACCTTTATTGGTCCTTGAATAACCATTGTTTCAATGAGAACTTAAATTTTGTTTTAATTCCTTGAAAACAAACTAATAACTATTAAATATTATTTCAATCATGATAATCTCAACGGTCAGGGGTGTGATACATACGGAAAGGGCAATTACTAATGAATACCCATGGTTGACACCTACTTATGTCGCATACCGTACCGTCGTACGCCATGTAGCGTTGCTCGTCTTCATTGATCTCTCATTTTTTTTTTTTTTTTTTTATTTACTAAATACAACCCTGTTGTCATCGCACATCACCCGCGCTTTTGCGCATATATGTGCGTTCTTACATTTATATTTATGTATATTCTTCTGTTACATTTTTGTTTTCATGGGCTGGATGCTCCACGGTGAGTGTGCAGTCCGTCCCTTGTGTTAATCCTCTGTTCTTCTTGTATTTATCTTCTTTCTGTTATTTCTTCTTATGTCTTGTTTTCCCAGCTTGTGTTGTCATCTATTTTGCTTTCTAGTGTTTGTCTTCTTGTATTTTGTATTTTGTCGTCTTTGTTGGCTTCATCTTTGGTCTTCATGTTGATGTTTCCCATCTACTTTGGCAGTCTTTGGTTTCTTCTAGGTTTCCCATTTACTTTTGTAGTCTCTGCGTGGTAACTTCTTCTTTGGCTTCTTCTTGATGATAGTTTCTTGGTCAGTTAGCAATGTGTCTCCTTGATGTCCGGTAATATTCTTGTCTTCATCTTGCGGTGATTTGTGTTTTCTTGCAATTTCTTGCGATCTTGAAGATCTTGATGTTCGTGTTGTTTCATTATATATCTTGTTGCAGTTGGTCTTGTAGCTGTAGATTGTTTATTCTGGTTGATTTTCTCCTTGGTTGTATATTTCTTACTTCCTGTCCTTGTGTCTTCCATGTTGTGTCCATGTACCCTCCATGCTCACCGCTTGCATCCAGTTGATCTTGTAGTAAACCCTGCCTTCTTCGTTCCCATACTTTGTTGCTGTATTTTTCGAATTTCTTGTATTTATCTTCTGTGTTTATGAGGTGTTGGAGATCTTCTTTTTCATGGACATCTGGTAGGTTGTTGAGGATATCGAGTCGCAGGTCGGAGTATTCCTCGCATTTGGTGATGACATGCCACATATCTTCGGGTTCTCCGCATCTGCAGCATTCTTCTTGTTCCAGTCGTAATCGTTGCAGATTTTTTCGCATGGGCCCGTGTCCCGTTATTGAAAAACATGTTGCCCACCCGGGTTGTAGCCACTTCCATTCATTTCTCACTATGACGTCTGGTATGTATGCATACGTTGTTCTGCCTTTTGTTGACCAGGTCCATGTTTCCTGCCATTTCTCCCAGCATTCTGCTTTTAGTCGGCAGATGTCATTGCGAACAAAGGTCTTCATTTGTTTACCTAGTAGGTTGGTTATGTTGTTTTTCAGTCCGAAGACTTGTGTTTGCTTGCTTTTTCTGGTCCAATACCTTAGTCCTGCAATTGCGATGTCTAATTCTAGAGGGAGTTTGCCTGCTATTACTATCAAGGCGTCGGTTGAAACCGTGCGGCATCCTCTCGTGATCTGTAGAAGTAAATGTCTCTGTATACTGGTTACTGTTCGTCTATTTCTTACTGCTTCTATTTTATACATCCATGCCGATGCCGCGTAGGTAATAATAGGTATAGCCACTGCGTTGTATAGGAGGCCTAGTGTCTTGTACGAGAGGCCCCAATCTCTTCTCGATATGCGGCTTATGGCCGCAAAGACGTTTGCTATTTTTCCTTTGACATATTCCAGATGTGGTAAGAAGTTTAACTTTTCATCTAGAACCGTTCCTAGGTATCTGTACGTTTTAACTTTTTGGATTGTTTTGTCGTTTATTTTGATGATAGGATGTCTTGTGGGCGCCAGAGAACCTTTAACTATCATGATTTTGGTCTTTTGTTCTGACATTGTCATCTTGTGGGTCTTGTTCCACGTTTCACTCTTCTGTATGACTTCCTTTCCGATTCTCTCCAACTCCCTCCGAGAATTTCCTCTTATGATGACCGCTTTATCGTCAGCGTAGGCAATTGTGGTGGCTGCTTCTGTTTCGATGTTCATGTCTTCGTCGAAGACAATATTCCAAATAACAGGGCCTAGGACCGATCCTTGTGCGCAGCCTTTCTCAACAAGTCTGATATTTCTATTATGTCTCGTAGAGATCTCGACGTATCTGTTTGTAAAGTAACTCTTGATGATTGTGTATAATTGCTTGGATGCCTTCATAAGTCGCATGCGCCGAAACACACTTGGCCACCATACATTGTCAAATGCGCCTGATATGTCAATGAAAATGATCATGACATATTTAGTGGTGCTAGTGTTGATTACATTCATCATTCTGTTGATCGCATCTTCGGTCGAACATCCTTTCCGGAATCCGTATTGGTTTTTCGCATATAATGGTGATGTCTGGTATATTGCATTTATTCTTGTTACTATGAGTCTTTCAAATATTTTGCCCATTACTGGTAAGAGTGTAATCGGTCGGAAACTTTCGACTCTGTTATTTTTCTTGTCCTCCGATTTTTTCAGTATTTTGATGACTCCTTTCTTCCAACAATCCGGGAACGTCCCTTCCTGCCAGCATTTGTTGTACATCGCGACGAGTAGTTCCGGATAGCAGGTCCACGTCATAGAGATCATCTCTTTTTCGATGCCGTCGTGTCCCGGTGTTTTACCACTTTTTGTTTGGTATACAGCTAAGCCTACTTCTTCACGTGTGAAGGGTGTATTATCGTCTTCGCCGTTATAGGCCTCGTTTTCAGCTCGTATTTCTTTTTGCGTCTGGCTTTCTTCTCCTATGTCTTTGGGAATCATTCTGCCTAGTAGAGTTTGAGTTGAGTCTTTCCAGTCTTCGGTTTCTGTTCCGCTTGTGTCTATAACACTGTGTTGAATATCTCGTCACTCCTGATTTTCCCTCGTGTCAGTTTGTAAACGAGGCCCCATGGATCCTCATTTCCGCATCCTCCCACTAGTTCTCTCCATGAAGTTTCTTTTCTGGAGCGAATTTCTTTTTGGTACTTTTTCCTTGCAGCTTGTTCTTCACGCTTACATGTGTTTAATTCTTCCATGTTACTTGCTTGTTGTGTCATTTTTCTCGCTTTTTGATATTTCTTTCGTTTTATTAGTAGATATTTTCTAAGAGTTTGCAGCTCTTCACACCACCATGGTACTGTCCGTGTACACTTCTTTTTGAATTTCATAGATCGTTTCATTGCTGCTGTTATCGCACTGGTGACTGTGTCAACTATTGTTTCGGCTGTTAGCTTTTTTATGTTGTTCAAGTCTCCTAGTTGATCTGTAAGTGTTGATTTGAATTCGTCCCAGTTTGCTTTCTTAATGTTATATCGCTCTATTACGTTTTCAGTTGTATTTGTTTGCTTATGACTGTAAAAGCTGTATTCGATCATATTGTGGTCACTTGTAATACTGGTATTACACACTCTCCAGTTCCTTATTTCGCCATTAGATAAGTTGTTCGTAATGGTAACGTCTATATTCGATTCTCCATTTACAGTACTGAAGGTGTAACTGTTATTTGCTTCATTAACAATAATTAATCCGTTACTGACTATCGCGTCCTCAATTGATTCTCCTCTATGGTTTCTTTCTTTGCTAAACCAGAGGAGGGGGCCAGCATTAGTGTCAGCAGCTATTATGATGTTTTTATTGTTCATCTTGTTTATTACGAGTTCCATATATTCTATGTACGTATCGACGGTGTCTCCATCCTGGAAGTATATAGTGCCCAGGACAATTTCGCCGAAATTACCTTGTATGATACAACAAGTCATATGTGGGTTACAAAGTGAATTTATTCTTGTTACTGTGTAGTCTCTGTTTCTGATGACAATGGCAGTTTTGCTTTGATTACTTTTGTCATCATTTATTACTCTGTATGAAATTCCGTATCCTTTTACTTGATTTCGATATGTGTACGGTTCCTGTAGTAAAAGTACGTCTATATCATTCTCTTCAAGGTAAACTCTTATTTGGCTGGCGGCTTCTTTGCGCGTTTATTTGTGCAATCTTAACTTCTTTTGGATTCCTGTTTATACGCTTATCCATATTCTATTTTCCGCTTAAGCACCTCGATTGCTTTTAAGTACTCTGGGCATTGCAGGTCTCTGTAGCTGTGTTTGTTATCTGTCTTCGCTTCAGAGCAGTTTATACATTTTTCTTGTCTGTGCTTCTCAGTGCATTCTCGGTAGTTATGTCCACTTTTGCCGCAGTGTCCGCATGTCCTTTCTTCTTGCGTGCAATAGGCGGCAATATGGCCAAATCCCAGACATTTCAAACATCGGGTAGGAACAATGTACTCTATGACTTTATGTGATCGATAGCCCAAGTACATTCTGCCATCCCACATGAACAACTTATATAGTCTTGGGCTAACCTCCAGTATGGCATTTTTGCCTGAGTCCTTTCCTTTTGAGGGCCGTGTGAAACAAATCTTTATCTCTTCTAGGAACTCATTTTTGGACATTTCTTCTGTGAGGTTTCTTGCATATACCTCATTTATTATGTTTTCATTTGTCGCATTAGAAGGTATGTCGAATACGAGAATCTTAGGTCGTTTCTTCGTATGCGTTTCGCCTCTGAGACCTAACTCGTGTAATTTTGTATTGTTTATTATCTTGTCGGTATCTTCTGTCGAGTCTAGGTCTAGCAGTATACCGTTATCTCTAATCTCTCTGATGTTTCGGATTTTCATATTAGCAAGTTCGTTTCCCAGTTTTTGTAGGACAACATTTTTGATTTCTTTACTACTTCTTGATTGATCTCTCATTTACCGTCTCGATTACCATTGTTGACATAATTCGCCGTGGCGTACAAATATATTAATTATTGTTAATAATCATCACCAGAACAACAGCCATAACTGAACAGAAGCCAACGCACAAAAGAAACACGAATACGCTGACAAATGATACGACAGCTTCATTATAAATTTTAAAAATTGTAATAATATTGCCCCAAAGTGTAATCACATTTATAAAAGGGTATTATTGTAATGGAGGTTGAGTCTTGTTGCTTTAAGTCTATTATTGCAGTCCTGCTATTTGAGAAGATAGGGGTGATAGACGACGATGATGGAGAACTTTAAAGGAATAGTCAGGTAAAAAACTAAAAAAATCACCAATTAGTCATAAGTGCATGAAATTCAGTTATGTGTAAAATAAAATTGATATAGGTTGCTTCAATGCAAGAAAAAATAGTGAACATTTAGCTATTCTACTAGATTGCCTTCGCCAGTTCTGTTGCATTTTTCTTCTAAAGTCTAGTACAGCTGTATCGGTTCTGAGGTCGCTAACGCCTGCCTGATAGACAGAGCACTCGTTGTGTAATACGAGTCCAGCCAGTGCTCCGCGAAGCACTCGGCGATTGCGGACAGTGCCGCTCAAAACAGATTGCAACTTTTCTACAAGTCACTTTTCAACAAGTCACAAAAAATTAATTGCAGGGCATTTTTTAGAAGTACACGTTCGTACTAAGAAGCATGTTATCGGTAGGGAAACGATGCACATTAAACCTCCTGATCGATTCTTGATAAGTACCCTATTTTAGCGGTGGTTTTACCATCTCGAGGTAGCATTTTTTTTACATGGGAATTACCATGAGAAGAGTTGCTCGGTGCTACTTGGTAGCAACAAGCCAAAAAATCGCGTTTTCTTTAATTTTTTAACCGCCTGCTTTTAAAGTATGGTATCTTTTAGTCGTGTTTCCCATATTTGAGGGTGGACGTATACAAATGATAGTATTTTAGTTTTTCACCTGACTATTCCTTTAATAAAGCCATGACATGCGGGACTCGAACCCTCGTCCTTAGATGGTGTACGTTACATGAGCCACCAAAGTGCATTAATTTCTGGCATTTATTCCCCGGTCACCTGCCAGGTGTAAGGTATTGCATGACACGCTCTACGCTGGCCGCGCTATAGCGACAAGAATCCGCTACGCCCACCACGGTTACATTGCAGATGCACCAGCCGCAGACCCCGATGCATCCTGGGAAGGTTCCTGCATCAAGGGGATTCACAGCCCGAATTAACAATCAAGAGACATTATTTAATCCATAACATGCTCGTGGTTAGTTTAATTACACGGTACACTTTTTCTGCGTGGTGTATTGTTAAGTGGTATAAAACATTAATCATTCAACTCTGATAAGCAGTTGTTAGTTTTTTTAACACAAATGTTAATTATTTAACGAATATCATGACACTGCTGTTATTAAAGAGTGTGAGTAAGAGATGACAATCAACTAATCGTATGATAGCCGACCCGTTTTTGTCAACATGCAACGATCTAACTTTTCTCATGACTAATTAATAAAAATTGTGTCGGCTTAGTAAAACTCACTAACCCTCAGTCCGCAGTCTCACTCATTGAATTATACGTGTCTATAATAAATTATCCTTCTACTGATAATATTATTAAATTGTGTCGGCTTAGTAAAGCTCACTAACCCTCAGTCCGCAGTCTCACTCATTGTAATATACGTGTCTATAATAAACAATCCTTCTACTGATAATATTATTGCACGCTGAATTTATATCCTGGACACAGATAGTGGGCTAAGGTTTGGGATGAGAATATAATAGTCTGGCACGTTGGTTCCGTGGCTTTTGCTTCCATTGTACAAAGGTTCTGGGTTCGATACCCATTTTGGCATATGTTGAGTTGAATCCATCAATATTCTAGTAGCATAGCGGTTGCAGTAGTATTACTCAAAGCGTGTTGCGCGGCGTTACCACGTGGTCAGTGACAGGTCATCAGGCTTCCCACTTGCTGTGCTGTTGTTCTGATCACAGCTCCTAGTCCACTGGTGTTTTGCATTATTGTTCTCGATGAATAAACGTCTATCAGTGGCTGGAATGTGACTCAATAAAGCGTGAACGTATATTGTTCACTGTTCACGTAGCTTGAGGAACACGGCTGGAATGTGACTCGATAAAGCGTGAACGTATATTGTTCACTGTTCACGTAGCTTGAGGAACACGGCTGGAATGTGACTCAATAAAGCGTGAACGTATATTGTTCACTGTTCACGTAGCTTGAGGAACACGGCTGGAATGTGACTCAATAAAGCGTGAACGTATATTGTTCACTGTTCACGTAGCTTGAGGAACACGGCTGGAATGTGACTCAATAAAGCGTGAACGTATATTGTTCACTGTTCACGTAGCTTGAGGAACACGGCTGGAATGTGACTCAATAAAGCGTGAACGTATATTGTTCACTGTTCACGTAGCTTGAGGAACACGGCTGGAATGTGACTCAATAAAGCGTGAACGTATATTGTTCACTGTTCACATAGCTTGACGAACACCCAATTTCAGTCTGTTAAAATTGATTTCGAAAGAAAGTCAATATTTGTCAAACTCTAGATAACTCAGCACTTTCTTATGACAGCTGATTCCTACGTGGAATTCAGTTTTATACCAACAATATAATATAAAACTGTCAATTGTAATTGTTACGATTGTCATTTAAATGACAACTTCCAAACTAGTGAGCTAATACCGAAATAAAAGTTGTGACAGTTACAATAATTAAAAGTTTAAAATTCATTGCTTACCTAATACAAAACCAAATTCCGCGTATCACTTTTTCAACATCTTAGAAGCGTTCTCAAGATTAATTTAGCGTGGTATAATATAAGGTGCTATCAATCGCCACTAGCATCGTAGAGCTCAATATCACGATAATCATACGCATTGGTAGCTTGATTGCCGTTGATTCCTGGCGTAAACTACAACAAGTCACTCTCGGTTGACAACGTGTTCTCATCTATGCGCGAGGGTCAGATTAACCTGTCATTTGAGAGTAACGCGACCAACTAGACACGTAAACTATTATTTAATTAATCAAGCCTTGTGTTATCTGTGTGCGTGATATAAGCTAATATGTAGTGTAATTAATGAGCCCTACGCTTTATTCCATGCGTGTTATGTTTTATTGGAATCATAAACACGCGTCAACTATCGACCATTTATCTCCAATCATTTCTCTTGTTCGTGTTTCCTCCTTTGCTCTACATTGATTCATTCGTTCATTTTTCGTCATTGTTCCTTATATATAACTAAGTTTAAAAAGAATAAATAAATATATAGATAAATAGATGAATGAATGAATAAATGAATGAATGAAATGAATAAAATGAACGAACGAACGAACGAATCAACGAATCAACGAATCAACGAATCAACGAATGAATGAATGAATGAATGAATGAATGAATGAATGAATGAATGAATGAATGAATGAATGAATGAATGAATGAATGAATTAATGAATTAATGAATTAATGAATTAATGAATGAATTAATGAATTAATGAATGAATTAATGAATGAGTGAATGAATGAATGAATGAATCAATCAATCAATCAATCAATCAATCAAGATATATTAAAAATACACATACAAATTTAAACTTTACAAAGTTCCCTTACTTAAAAAAAAAAAAACGGTGAATTTTCAAAGTACTTCTGCTTCCTCAGACCGAGGACAACTGCGTCGTGGATCTTGTGCCCCTAGTGGCAAGTAGTTGGTGCTCGTTCTTATGAAAAAGTGGAGCTGCGCAAACGAGTCTTTAGAGGCAAAGCGCCGGGGGGGCCGGAGGGGCGCGGCAAGAACGTGTTTAAACATGGTTTGAGATGGTCTTCAATAATTTTATTAGATTTACTATGGCATGTTTACACGTTGCAGGACTGTGGGACAAACTGGAGATCGCATTTTGGGATGGATAGCAGAACATACCAAACACTTATTAACTGAAGCCGTGTCAAATTACCAAATTTTAATTTTTTTTTTTTTAAATTGTTTGCATATTTACCAAACATGCATTAACGAATAAATTGCTCAGTTGCTCGTTCTACAAATTTTTCTTTAAGAAAATTACGAACCGAATCATTAAAATTCCACATTTGTGACATTTGGTCACAAATTTGGTCGCTAACTGCACCATCGCACTGCTAGCGCTACCTGCTCAGGAAACATGCAAAGTTAAATAGCTGTTAAGAAATTGTCATCTTAAGAATATACTTGTAGATTTATTATAATACCTATAAGACGAATTCCTAACTGCGCAAATCACAAATTGCAGCTGCGCAAACGACTTTTGCAATTGCGCAAACAGTGTCCAGCTGCGCACTAAATTAGGCCCTGCTTAGCGACTGCGGTGCCCTCTGTTGTTGCTGGCTGCAACGAGACTTGTAGACCGGAACACACCAAGTGAGACCCCCACCCTGTAGAATTTTGGAGACCTATATGTTATGATAGAATGATGAATGTGGAATAGAATTTGACTTGTTGGCCACATGGCCAGTGGTGGGTGTTGCACCCAGGGGTGTCCAACGGGTGAATTTTCTGATTTTGTGACAATAATTTATTTTTGTATAGCCAAACTAATAAACAAATTACAAATATGATATCAGATTCGTGTTAAGAATGACAACGGCAGTTTTATTCATATTTTTTTAATTCCAATATTACCCGGAAATAAAATTTTGATTTTGGGTCAATGACCCTAAAAACTGTAAAAGAATATCCTTTTTCAAAACATCTTCGATAATTAAGTAGCGTTGTATATTTTAAGTAAAAATTAGTTTTTTGGTTACTTTCCAAGTCCTGGGTGTGGCACCCAGGGGTGCCCAGAAGTTTCATTTTTTTGTTGATTTAATTATTACAATATTTTGTTACAGCTAAACCAATAACCATATTGCCAATATGATTTCAGATTCATATTTAAAATTACAAAGTTAGTTTAATACATATTTTTTTAACTCCCATATTGCCCGAAATCAAAATTTTGATTTTGGGATTATGTCCCTAAAATGGTAAAATATTACCGTTTTACAAAAAATCTTCAATAATTGGATAGCACGGTATATTTTAAGTAAAAATTAGGTTGTTGGACACTTTTAAAGTCGTGTGTTTGGCATCCAGGGGCCTCATTCCAGTACATTTGCAAACTTAATCCCGGTGTTAGGCAATAGCCAATCAGGAGTCAGCAATTGAGCCGCCGATCGAAGGAAGACATTGTTGAAAAACGAGATAAAATAAAAACAATAACAAACAAAAACAGTCCAATAACCTCAAAACGTTGACAAAGTACTCATTAAAACTACCTTTTTATATATGCAGGACCTATATAATGAACAATAAATACACAAAATTGTTTATAAACTTCAATAAACACATAAAGTAACGTCTCCATGAAGGTGGATATTCCCAATTAAAGAATTGAATTGTGACATTTGTGAAACTACACACATGGGCATTGACAAAATGGCGACATTTCAAAGTATTGTTGAGATAACTCTTCTTAACCCTACTATTGGACGGGGTCATATTTGCCTCCGAATTATGCAGGGAAGCCTGTGTAGGAATAAACCCCAGGGTCATATTAACATGGGGTTAGCGAGAGTTAAGGAGGGTTGAAAAATGTGCAGGAATGAGGCCCCAGGGGTGCCCAGATTTTGCACTTTTCTGTTTATTTTCTTTCCTATAAACTATTTTTTTTAGAGCTCCACAATAAATATAACAAAGTTTTGATTCCATATCAGTGTTTAGAATGTCAAATTTAGCTTTATCTGTATTTTTATAGTTTAAAAATTCTCCCGGAAATCAAAATTTTGATAATGAGGTAATTGTCTCCAAAATGAAAACCAATGGCCGTGTGTACCATAAATCTACAATAAAGTGTATACAGTGCACCCAATTGGTATTTATAAATAAATAAACTTGTTAAATGGTCGGTGTGGTTCTTATGGGTGGCTGAAGTGTGATTACTTAAATAATTGATTAATATTTAAAAATACACAGAATACCTTCGATCCATGTTGGAATTAATTCATAAAACATGTAAACATTCTTCTTTGAATTTGGAGAGCCCTGTAACACTAGTAACTTGGTATCCGGGTAACCTTTGAGCGCAACTGTAACGTTATGGAATACCGCGTAACTTGAGCTGTGACCCGATAGAATTTATATTATTTTGCTCGATTAGTCTTTAACAGAAAAATCGATCTACTCTTAAAGAGTTCCTTGCCCCCCCCCCCCCCCATCTTACCCCTTCACAACTCCCGTACCTCCAAGTTTTATGTCCTCCCATTACGTATAGATCCAAAATTCCAATTGTATCTCTTGTATTCAATATCCGACTCGTCTCCCGCTCAATTTACTTTTAACATTCGATTTCGCTTTTACTGATGCGTTGCTCTTATATTCCATCTTTTCTTTCTCATTTTATTTCCTTTCTGTGCACAGAATTTCTCACCCTCTCTTCTCACACACAGCTCTTTGAACTTACTAGCAATTCGTACGGGCCACTTTGCACTTTTCGAAGAAGTGCTGAAACGTAACGTGTCACGTCAAGAGACGAACCTCAAAGGTTGGAATCAGAATGGAATTGAATCGAACGAGGGAACGAACGACGAGCCGTGAGATTTACGAGAAATTGCTCTTGCTTGCCAGACAGAACTCATCTAGACTTATGCTGCGCCTGTTGTACTGGGCACCAATGAAGCGATGCTATCGAGTAGAGAGTACACGCACACACACGCGCACACGCACACGCACACGCACACGCACACGCACACGCACACGCACACGCACACGCACACGCACACGCACACGCACACGCACACGCACACGCACACGCACACGCACACGCACACGCACACGCACACGCACACGCACACGCACACGCACACGCACACGCACACGCACACGCACACGCACACGCACACGCACACGCACACGCACACGCACACGCACACGCACACGCACACGCACACGCACACGCACACGCACACGCACACGCACACGCACACACACGCACACGCACACGCATCCTACAATAACTGATTCAATCCTGGACGAAAGAATAAGTTCAATATACAAACAGTTGTATTGTTCATCAAAAAAGGGAACCAGAAATAGAAACACCAGTTTGTGGAGAAAGTAATTCTGAGCCCGTTAGAGAATTGCCTGGTAGATGTAACTTAGAGGCGACTGCGAGACATGTAGAGTGGGGAGGTCACTAGTGCTAGCATTGCCTGGTAGATGTAACTTAGAGGCGACTGCGAGACATGTAGAGTGGGGAGGTCACTAGTGCTAGCATTGCCTGGTAGATGTAACTTAGAGGCGACTGCGAGACATGTAGAGTGGGGAGGTCACTAGTGCTAGCATTAACCTGCTAGATGTAACTTAGAGGCGACTGCGAGACATGTAGAGTGGGGAGGTCACTAGTGCTAGCATTAACCTGCTAGATGTAACTTAGAGGCGACTGCGAGACATGTAGAGTGGGGAGGTCACTAGTGCTAGCATTGCCTGGTAGATGTAACTTAGAGGCGACTGCGAGACATGTAGAGTGGGGAGGTCACTAGTGCTAGCATTGCCTGGTAGATGTAACTTAGAGGCGACTGCGAGACATGTAGAGTGGGGAGGTCACTAGTGCTAGCATTGCCTGGTAGATGTAACTTAGAGGCGACTGCGAGACATGTAGAGTGGGGAGGTCACTAGTGCTAGCATTGCCTGGTAGATGTAACTTAGAGGCGACTGCGAGACATGTAGAGTGGGGAGGTCACTAGTGCTAGCATTGCCTGGTAGATGTAACTTAGAGGCGACTGCGAGACATGTAGAGTGGGGAGGTCACTAGTGCTAGCATTGCCTGGTAGATGTAACTTAGAGGCATGGGCGGCTCTTGGACGATATTTGTGGAGGTGAACAGTTTCAAGTCATAACTTGAACACGCAACAAGGTGGCGCGGAATAGCTGGCTTATAGTAAGTAGTAGGCTGACAATTTTTGAGACCTGCGTTATGTTTGATCTCCTCAAACGCGATATCTTACCCTCAAAGCGTTCAAAAAGAATGCCAGTGGTATACTTGAATTCAGGTGGTTACAAATAAGATTCCCTCGATTATACAAAAAGTTGTAATAAGTAAAGACTTATAATACCAAAGATTACGAACTAGTTTGTAATCTTTGATAATACTATATATTATATTGTAAAATAACATACCCAAACATTCCTCTTCCACTCCCTCGACTCGCGCCCCGCCCCCTTCTTAATATATGTGCGGTTACCTGTAACAGCCACTTGAATTAAATCTATTTTTGGGGTTGGCTGGCCTCGTGTTTTTATTTGTGATGTTCTTCTAATGTTTTTCTTGTAAAACAAGTTTTGATTAGATCACTTATTATTGACAACATTATTTCAAACTACAAGGCACCGGGCATATCACTTCACTTACGCACTTGCACTGATGGCCGAAACACATAAAAACAAACTTACTTATCCAAATGATAGCTGGCTACTGACTAGTGTCAGCATGTCGCGCGGGGGCGATGGACCGACCGCAGGTAGCCTACCCTCCTCCTAGGGTTGGTTGCAAGCTACCCTGTTCGTCCGCACGTGAACCAATGTGGCTATGAGAACCATGTAAGTTTTAAAAAAAATGTCAGGTAATGAGCTGTGTTCGCACACACGGGATGGTGTGCGAGTAGAGGAGACGAATGGGCATCAAATACCTCGGGGTGGGAACGGACATTTACTGCAGAATGACTCCTGCCCAATATGCATGCTCTGGCCCGGCCATAATAAAACATTAGTTGGAAATTGAAATTGAAAAAATGAAATTGGAACTTGAGATTGGATTTGAAATATTGTTTGTTTACTTATCGCAAATATTTGGGGGGCGCGTGCGTATGCGCGCATATGCACGAGCCGCCCCTGCTTGGAGATACCACGCAAGACCTTTTCGAGTTGGCACTCTCTGTAGTAAAGCGTCACTGTCTGTAGTATAGCGTCACTGTCTGTAGTATAGCGTCACTGTCTGTAGTATAGCGTCACTGTCTGTTGTATAGCGTCACTGTCTGTTGTATAGCGTCACTGTCTGTTGTATAGCGTCACTGTCTGTTGTATAGCGTCACTGTCTGTAGTATAGCGTCACTGTCTGTAGTATAGCGTCACTGTCTGTAGTAAAGCGTCACTGTCTGTAGTATAGCGTCACTGTCTGTAGTATAGCGTCACTGTCTGTAGTATAGCGTCACTGTCTGTTGTATAGCGTCACTGTCTGTTGTATAGCGTCACTGTCTGTTGTATAGCGTCACTGTCTGTTGTATAGCGTCACTGTCTGTAGTATAGCGTCACTGTCTGTAGTATAGCGTCACTGTCTGTAGTATAGCGTCACCGTCTGTAGTATAGCGTCACTGTCTGTAGTATAGCGTCACTGTCTGTAGTATAGCGTCACTGTCTGTAGTATAGCGTCACTGTCTGTTGTATAGCGTCACTGTCTGTTGTATAGCGTCACTGTCTGTTGTATAGCGTCACTGTCTGTAGTAAAGCGTCACTGTCTGTAGTATAGCGTCACTGTCTGTAGTATAGCGTCACTGTCTGTAGTATAGCGTCACTGTCTGTTGTATAGCGTCACTGTCTGTATATAGCGTCACTGTCTGTTATATAGCGTCAATGTCTGTAGTATAGCGTCACTGTCTGTAGTATAGCGTCACTGTCTGTAGTATAGCGTCACTGTCTGTAGTATAGCGTCACTGTCTGTAGTATAGCGTCACTGTCTGTAGTATAGCGTCACTGTCTGTAGTATAGCGTCACTGTCTGTAGTATAGCGTCACTGTCTGTAGTATAGCGTCACTGTCTGTAGTATAGCGTCACTGTCTGTTGTATAGCGTCACTGTCTGTTGTATAGCGTCACTGTCTGTTGTATAGCGTCACTGTCTGTAGTAAAGCGTCACTGTCTGTAGTATAGCGTCACTGTCTGTAGTATAGCGTCACTGTCTGTAGTATAGCGTCACTGTCTGTTGTATAGCGTCACTGTCTGTATATAGCGTCACTGTCTGTTATATAGCGTCAATGTCTGTAGTATAGCGTCACTGTCTGTAGTATAGCGTCACTGTCTGTAGTATAGCGTCACTGTCTGTAGTATAGCGTCGCTGTCTGTAGTATAGCGTCACTGTCTGTAGTATAGCGTCACTGTCTGTAGTATAGCGTCACTGTCTGTAGTATAGCGTCACTGTCTGTAGTATAGCGTCACTGTCTGTAGTATAGCGTCACTGTCTGTAGTATAGCGTCACTGTCTGTTGTATAGCGTCACTGTCTGTAGTATAGCGTCACTGTCTGTAGTATAGCGTCACTGTCTGTAGTATAGCGTCACTGTCTGTAGTATAGCGTCACTGTCTGTTGTATAGCGTCACTGTCTGTAGTATAGCGTCACTGTCTGTAGTATAGCGTGACTGTCTGTAGTATAGCGTCACTGTCTGTAGTAAAGCGTCACTGTCTGTAGTATAGCGTCACTGTCTGTAGTATAGCGTCACTGTCTGTAGTATAGCGTCACTGTCTGTAGTATAGCGTCACTGTCTGTAGTATAGCGTCACTGTCTGTAGTATAGCGTCACTGTCTGTAGTATAGCGTCACTGTCTGTAGTATAGCGTCACCGTCTGTAGTATAGCGTCACTGTCTGTAGTATAGCGTCACTGTCTGTAGTATAGCGTCACTGTCTGTAGTATAGCGTCACTGTCTGTAGTATAGCGTCACTGTCTGTAGTATAGCGTCACTGTCTGTAGTATAGCGTCACTGTCTGTAGTATAGCGTCACTGTCTGTAGTGCACTCTGTTTCAACGTACCTCGTGTCATACCAACCTCATAATCATAGCCTTATAAACCAACCCCTTCCATGCACTCTGTTTCAACGTACCTCGTGTCATACCAACCTCATAATCATAGCCTAATAAACCAACCCCTTCCATGCACTCTGTTTCAACGTACCTCGTGTCATACCAACCTCATAATCATAGCCTTATAAACCAACCCCTTCCATGCACTCTGTTTCAACGTACCTCGTGTCATACCAACCTCATAATCATAGCCTTATAAACCAACCCCTTCCATGCACTCTGTTTCAACGTACCTCGTGTCATACCAACCTCATAATCATAGCCTTATAAACCAACCCCTTCCATGCACTCTGTTTCAACGTACCTCGTGTCATACCAACCTCATAATCATAGCCTTATAAACCAACCCCTTCCATGCACTCTGTTTCAACGAAAATCAAAATTTTCGTGCGTTCTTTCACACGTTTGTAAAGTCAGTCTTTCACGTAGTAGAGTGCAGAAGCCCAATTAGACACGCCCACCGTTCCAGGGAACTAACATATGCTCTTTAAATATCCCTAATTGACAGCTGTTTCAATTAGATGGTAGAAACTTGAGACGCAGAAAACTTGCTTTGCATCATTGGACCCGGCTACTTCGTAAACAAGAGAATCCTTACTTTGGGCCTACTTTACACTAGTTAGTAATACCATCACATCGTGTACACGATTCCCACGATCCAACATCTTTCCCTCCGGAGACGTTGATAAATTGTAGATGACTTTGTTTTAAAAATACCTTAATTGAAGTTGAAGATACCCCAACGTTACGTTACTTGTCTCATACTAACGCCATAACCGACCAATTGTGTTCCTTTGTTTTATCACCTTATTGAATCAGATCATTAGGGTTAAATCAATAAAAACATTTGTATTTATTTTGTACCCACTCACTTACAACATGTGATTTTCAGTAGGGGACATTCATTCATTCATTCATTCATTCATTTATTCATTCATTCATTCATTCATTCATTCATTCATTCATTCATTCATTCATTCATTCATTCATTCATTCATTCATGCATTCGTTCGTTAGTAAGTTAGTTCGGTCGTTCGTTCCTTCGTTCTTATTTATTTTTTATTTATTTTCGTTCGAGGGTCTTCGTTCGATCGTTCGTTGGATTATTCGTTCATTCCTTCATTCATTCGTTTATTTATTTATTTTCTATTTATTTATTTAGTTATGTATTTTACTTTACATTACTTTACTGTGTGCATGGTCGTTGGACTAGTGCGTTGATTCCTGCTTCCAATACACAACGTCCGGGACTCAAATTCCGGTTCGGGCATAGGTTTTTTAACTTTGGAACTTGGCTTTAATCAATCAATATGACAATTTGTTGACTTTAGAGCCGTTATAGCAACAATGCACATAAAAAATGGTACAAATGTCTTCTTCCACTGAAGTAAGTTCTTGTAAGTGAGTGGGTAGACTATATAAATACAAATTTATTTATTTTATTTATTTATGTGCTTATTTGCTGTGACGGATATAAATTCACCGTTTACATATCCATCAGTATGTCATTCCAAAGTTAAAAACCGTTGTCTGAACCGGGGCATTCTTCATTGAAAGCAGGAATAAACGCACTAGACCATCGAGAAAATCACTCAGAGAATCGCTGACAGAATACAATTTCATTACTTACTTGCCTGGAACAGCGGGCGTGCCTAATGAGTGACTTTAAGCGGAAGACTATGTTTAGGAATGTGTAAAAGAAGTTGAAGAACCTGTTGATTATCTTTGGCCCGGGGTACATGAAAGGGGTGGTAGATAAGGATCTGAGGGCGGTATGCGACTACTTTCATTTTAATAAAGAATACACTGTCTGGTTCAGTTTCTATTCTCAAGATAAAGATACTGGTTGTGTTTCTCTTGCACCCGAGTGTACTTGTGATCTGGGAAATCTTTGAGTGTTGGATGGTGATCTTCTTTGATCCTATTTCAGCTGTTGTCTTCCTGAGATGGGTGGCGGTCCTTCTCACAAATCCTTTCTACTTCGCATTTCTCCCCCTCCCACTCTCTCTCATCCAGCTTTGCTCCCTCTGCCCGGCTCTCATGATTACACGACCTGTCAGGAAGAGGGCGATAGGTGCTCCACAACTAACAAATATACAAGGATCAACTGAGATGTGTCTGCGTCTACGTCCAAAGTGATCGTACTGTGATGACAGATATTAATATGTCAAGCATTTGTTTAGGGTAGACATTCTTTTGTTTCCCGTTTCAGTTTCCTGTGCTATAGTTTTTAGATGTGTCATGAAGGTAGGCTCTGCATTGCTGGTTTACGCTTAGCTTGATGTGGATTCACAAGAGGTTTCGGTAGCTCACAATTTTAAACCACGCAAATTAAGGTTTGGGTCTAAGGAGCGCAATTATGATTCAACTCCACGAGATAGCGCTACGGTTCAATTTCCCCTCCTGTCCTAATTCTACCACAGCAATATTGCCATTACCACCGAGGTCTCGTCTGTCGCTCTGTTTTCTGTGAAACTTGAGGCTGCTCATAAAATAAAATTTTCACCATACATAAGCCATACGTCACGCCCATAAAAATCAATTAAAAATTAGGTTTGAAATTTTTTACTACTATGTTTATACTACTATACTTTTATACTATGCCTGAGATGCCCGGGGCATGTCAAAGTAGAAGTCGGGCAAGTAAAACCAAACCCGGCCGAGCATGTCCGAGCATATCCGAGCATGTCCGAGCATGGCCGAGCATGGCCGAGCATGTCCGAGCATGGCCGAGCATGTCCGAGCATGGCCGAGCATGTCCGAGCATGGCCGAGCATGTCCGAGCATGTCCGAGCATGGCCGAGCATGGCCGAGCATGTCCGAGCATGGCCGAGCATGTCCGAGCATGGCCGAGCATGTCCGAGCATGGCCGAGCATGTCCGAGCATGGCCGAGCATGGCCGAGCATGTCCGAGCATGGCCGAGCATGTCCGAGCATGGCCGAGCATGGCCGAGCATGTCCGAGCATGTCCGAGCATGTCCGAGCATGTCCGAGCATGGCCGAGCATGTCCGAGCATGGCCGAGCATGGCCGAGCATGGCCGAGCATGGCCGAGCATGTCCGAGCATGTCCGAGCATGGCCGAGCATGTCCGAGCATGGCCGAGCATGGCCGAGCATGTCCGAGCAACTCCGATATATCTGTTGAAATTGCTTTGAAACGATTGAAAATTGTATCAAAATAAACCGAAATATGTCATGGCAGCTAACCAATTTATTTTTCTCTCTTGTGAATGTTTCTTTGTTTCATTAAATACTTCCGCCGTTCAAATGTTTTTATTTAATTGTGAAAGGTGTGTTACAACAAAACTTTTCAATAAGGTTAAGAAAGAACTTTGAAGAACGGACACATTTATAGGAACAAAAAATCATCATAATATAGATGGCTAAGTTCTCTAGGGAATTATACATTATGGTCTACCTTGTGACAGCTGTTGAGCATTTTAACGCGGTTCCTCATCGGTACATACAGCCTTTCTACCACCAATGTAACAATTTATAATATGAATAAAGCATAACGTTTTGAGTGAGGATATTAAATAAGCTATTTTGAGAAAATAAAAACTGTGGATCAAATACATTTTAGTAGAGCCGTATGCCGCTTATAATGATGTTTTTGACAAATATGTCAAACACCTATGCGTAAACCACACACATGTCCTGTATGTATAGGTGTCTGTGTCACTGGGAGGTTGGAAGTAATTATACCCTACGATTTGTTTTGCTTGCAAGTACGAAGATAGTATTTGTACCGGTGGTATATACTAATTCCAATTGCAGGCTCCATGTTGTTTAAGGTAATTGCTCATAAAAAAAACTACTATAGTGATTCATGTTGTAAAAAGGTGGCCCAATGTAAGCTTACGACAGTCGAGCCGAACTTATCTTTCTACTTCTCTAGTTCCTACCATCTGATTTAAACAGATCCATTACGGATAATTTACTACTTTCCGTTGGTTAACTGGAACGGTAGGCGTGGTTATATATCCAATGTTAACCGCTTGGCTATTATTCAAAATCGAGCTATTCGTAACATCTTTAACTACCCAAGGGAAATGCATCGCGTTAACATGTACTGTAAAAATAAAATACTGCCACTCCTTATCATTCACAAATACCAAACCTTAACTTTTATACATAACATGCTTCATAGCTATTGTAGGACGAATCTAACCTTCCAACTGGACAGGGACACACATACCCATTATACCCGTTCTAGAAACAACCTTCACATTAGACATGTCAATACACAAAAGTTTGGAAAATCCAACATTAAACATCAGGGATTTGTCCTCTATTATAAACTACCAACCAAAACTAAAGAACTTGGCAAACTTGCTTTCAAACGGGAAATAAAAAGTACTCTTCTAAAGGATATTGAAGGAGGCATTTTGGTTTCAAGCTTGACTTCACTACATAAAACTATATATGCTTGTTGTTATTATGTAAATTTTATTATAAGATTTAGAGGTTAGACCCAGGCCTATGCCTATACGTGCATTGTATTGTATTGTGTGTACCTATACTTGGATTTAATTTGATGTGTATTGCTATGTGTTATTATTGTTATGTCTATTTTATTTTAATAATGTTTACTATTATGTATATTTATAAAGGTTTAAAGCTTTTTTTTTTTTTTAATATTAGTACTTTATCTTATTATGACAACTTATGTATTGTGATACCGCGTAGTGCGTACAGTCTTTTATGTATTAGTTTAGTATTATTATTATTACGATATGGTGTATTTTTTTTATTGTATTATATATATATATATTTTTGTTTTAAGTATTACTTTAAGTCTAGGTTTATTATTATTATGTATATGTAATTTATAGGTACTATTAATAATAGTAGTATATATAAATATGATAAATAACAATGCATTACTGTGTTGTTTTGTATTCGTTTTTGTATCTGTATTACCATAAATTGTTAAAGCCACTGTAAAGAGCGAAAGCTCATGCTGGTTAATAAAGAGCATATACATACATACATACATAATTATAGCCTTGTAGTTGTATACTCTACTCAGCGGAAGACTGCATTTACGAATGCGTGAAAGAACGCCAGGAATCTGTTGATTTTAATTGAAGTAGCGTGCATGCAATGGGCAATAGACAAAGATGTGACTACTTGCGTTGGCGCTATTATAAACCCCTCCCAAGGTAGATATTATCCTAAGCTTGCTTTTTAGACTGAAACTAAATTCCAGAGTCACATGAAGATAATGTGACAGATACCACAGACAAGTGAAACGTGGCCTATCTGCGAGTACTACATCTGCTTGTATGATGTAACAATATACATGTTTCAGCGGTTCTTTTCAACTTGCGTTTATTAACATTCATACAACGGTTAACTAACTCTCCTTAGCCAAATATGTCGACCAACGATAATTTTCAGAATAAATTTGATTTTTAGATTTTTAAACGTAGCCGACAGTTTTCTGTTAGGGCATTTTTTCTGTCAGAGATATCTTGTAAAATTAGCTTTGCCGTTTCCTGTGTTCTGTGTAAATAGAAGCTACACAGAACAAGACGAACGATTTACATAATTATACCTAGTTTCTTGTTCTGCATCGTTGAATCTGACTGGGAAAGTATTTGGAAGGGAGATATGAATATCAGGGAGCGGAATGATCTCTCTGATATCAGGAAACATTTAGGAGAGCGTTTTCCAAACTGAGGGGCGCCCCTTCCCCCCCCCCCCCTAAGGGGGCGCGAAAAACTCCTGGGGGGAGCGCGGATATTTTTGTTAAGCTAAATAGATTTGGAAAGAGTTTTTGAATTGAGAAATGAGGTTCATATTTTCCTGAGTGAGAAGGGTTACAGTACAGTGATGATAATACTGATATTCTCCTTGATGAGAAGTTTTGTCTCAAATTAGCGTACCTGGCGGACACCTTTGGAACAACTAAACTATCTGAACAAATCTCTGCAAGAAAACGAAATTAACAATCCAACTTCATTACAAGATAAGTGGATTCATAAAGGAATTGTCGCTCTGGCAGAGTTGTCTATTGGTGCCACATTTGGCAGTTGAATCCGAATGTTAAAAAATGCGGGGTAATCTCAATTACTCTGAAAGTTTACGACGCGATTAATTTTAATTACATTATGTCTAACACAAATCTCTCCAAACTTGAATCCGTTAACGATCTCGGGGTTTTGTTTGATCCCAAACTTCAGTTTTTAGGACATCTCAATTAAATTCGTGCGAAGGCGATGCAAATGCTTGGTATATTATACAGGTTTACTGATATAAGGGACCCGAAGCCTCTCCGGGTGTCTTTACGGCATGCGTGTTACCCATTCTCGACTACTGTTCCCCGATATGGGCATCAGCAGCCGATACTAATTTGGACCTTCTTGACAGGGTAACGTCTTTCTTTTGTCGTATTGTTCGTTCTAGAGTGTTCTTATATCGCGATCTCGAAACCGCGGATATTTTAGCCAGGATGGGCCTATGCACTCTTAACATACGTAGACAGAGATGCGATCTAGTTTTGTTGCATAAGATGTCTCATGGCCGTGTTAATACTGACTACCTTATCACTAACCTTTGCCTTCATGTACCCGGCCGGACAACACGCCTAAACAACCTGTTTCATATACCAAACTGCCGCACCAACCTAGAGAGACGCTCCATCTTCACCCGCCTTCCGTCTTTATATAACGCACTTCCTGGCTCTGTGGACATCACATCCAGTCCTCATTCTTTTTATGCTTCATTCTTTCCACATCTACCTGTAAATTTCTGATGTGCCTTGTCTATTGTTTATTGTTTTAAACGTTTTTAATTGTCCCTTTTACTGATGACAACATTGTTGATTAATTTTTATTACCTGACAAAGCAATTGTATTGCAGATATATGTATTGTTATGTGTGTTGTTATTGTGGTAATGTTGTTTTTTGTTTTGTTTGGTGGTCACGCCTATAGGCATAAAATGCTGTAGTGTCCATGTACTGTAAATAAATAAAGAAAATAAATAAAAACTGGATTCACGAGATATTGACGTCGGTGACTTAGTTCCATTCATATGACGTGAACAAGCTTGCAAAATATTTGGAAGATTTTGATCTTTCGCAGTTTCAGTACGGGTCACCAGTACATTTGATATAAGCATGCAAACCTAATATTATTTTCTATTTTTGAAGAAGAAGCGCTAATTGATTTGTCAAGTGACAGCACTTCGAGCCTCGAGTTCAATTTCAAATCACTGCCCCATTTTACCTATGCGAAACTGGATTTTGAGCCGTGGCTTCAGTCAATTCAAATATCGAAACGGTATCGGTGTCGAAAATGTCCAGAGAATAATTTGCCCTCTCAAATATTGCGCTGCAACAAACAGACACACACACACACACACACACACACACACACACACACACACACACACACACACACACACACACACACACACACACACACACACACACACTCACACACACACACACACACACACACACACACACACTCACACACACACACACACACACACACACACACACACACACACACACACACACACACACACACACACACACACACACACACACACACACACACACACACACACACACACACACACACACACACACACACACACACACACACACACTCACACACACACACACACACACACACACACACACACACACACACACACACACACACACTCTGTTCCATTCCTTGTAACTATCCCCTATTGATTCCGTCAGATTGAAGAGACTTGTTTCATGTTTTTGAGTTAACATATCCTTCTGGACATAGTTTTCTCTCCCCTATCGGTTTTATATAATAATAATAATAATAATAATAAATAATAATAACACACACACACACACACACACACACACACACACACACACACACACACACACACACACACACACACACACACACACACACACACACACACACACACACACACACCGGCCTCCGTCGGAGACGGACGTGTTTTTCGTTCGCTCCGCTTTACCGTGTTATTTGCGTGCTATTCCCAGCGCGGTACAGTTACAGCCATAGGTGCGGGGCAGCGCACTGTCTGCTACGTTCTGCTTGTGCCTGATAAGTTATTGTTGCTTATTCTCAATCAGTTTTTTCTCCTCTTTCGTTTGGAGTAGTTTTTGTTTTCTAATTATTCATTTTTAAGTAAGTTTTGGCCTTGCAAATTATTGCTTTTCTTTTCTCATTTTAACCCTCATTGTTGAACCCTGCCATTTTAGAAGTCTCTAATTAATCATTGTGGTTTTGGTTATTCGTTCTTGTTCGGTTTGCTGCCTGGTCTTCAAGGCCAGGTAGCAGTGGTTTTGTCCGTCTTGTCTGGCGTGTTATTATTTTGAATATTCCGGAGGGTTTTTAGTTGACTCGTATCACCATGAGTCAACTGAAGCCGCAAGACTTTTTGAAGAAGTCCCCTGTCCCCGCTGTTAAAAACGGGGCCGGTAAGGCCGTTAAGGTGCCCCTCGTGCGAGGGCCCAATAAAGGTGTGCCTGCGCCCCTTCCTAGGGGACACAGTACACCGGAACTCAAACCGTCCTCCGTGACTGTCCTCAGGCCTTCTCTGGCGGCAGACACTACTGTCAACCAACGGGTTGGTGTGCTGACTGGCTCAGCGCATCAGTCTGTTACCGTTCTTCCCGTCTCTCCGCGCCTAAACAGGTCCTTATCTGACGTCCAGGTAGCGACCAGCCCTGTTAAGGCTGCAGAAAACGTGGTGGCTGGTTCAGCCAGCGCGCCAACACCGTTGTGCCCTACGCCGATCCCTGCTTTTCCGGTGGTTTCGTCGATCGTTGTCCCTGGGGTCCAGACTCCGCCAGTTACTAAGCCAACCATGGCGCAGGCCTTGCTCTCGGGGGCGGGCCAGCAGCGTCGCGGTCGCGACGGTCCGTCTGGGCCCTCCTTTGGTCCGCCGTGTCCCAAGAAGGACCAGGCAATACTGTTCCCTTCCATCGATCATGTCACCATCTCGCAGTACTTGCGGTCCCTGGCAGACCTCATTGGGGGCAAAAACATAACTTTTGCCTCCAGGTTGTCGCAGGGCCGTGTGTGCTGCTACTTAAAATCCAAGGCCTTGGTGGACTCTTTCATGCTGGACCACGGAGGTATATCGATCAAGGACCAATTTTTGTCTGCGCGCAGGCTGGTCACCCCCGCTGAGCGTTTGGTACTGTCCAATGTTAGCCCCTACATCCCGCACCACGCCGTTGAGGCCGAGCTGACAAAACTTGTTAGGCTTGTGTCACCTATGGCATACATTACCGTGGGCTTGAAGGAGGCTGACATTGGTCACGTCTTCAGTTTTAGACGACAGATCTTTGTCATCAAAGCTGAGAACGTCAATCTTCCCGACTCCATCGTAGTAGAACACGATGGAGAACGTAACCGTGTCTTCCTCAGCTTTGACGACGTCAAATGCTTCAAGTGCAGGCAAACTGGACATATTGCCAGAACATGCACTGCCAACATTGGTACCAAGGAAAGGTCTGCGGTAGAGACTGAAAGCCAAACGTCTAGAGGCGAAAACAAGAGAAAGATTCTTGTGGAATTGGGTGAGAGTGCTTCGGCCACCACTTTGACGCCAAGCGATGGGACCATCCCACCAGCTCCGGTTGCGACCGACGCAGCTTGTGCCCTGGATGCAATGGAAACTAATGATGCAGATCTTAGCCTTGACACTGGGACGCCGCACCAGCTCGAACCGGTGCTGGATGAACCGGTTTACACTCAGGTCAAGACAAAGAAAAAACCAAGGAGCAACTCTCCGGCCAAGAAGCGTCCACGTCAAGATGAAAGGGCGTCTCCTGGTGAGGAAACCATGCCCCTGGCTGCGGTGGAGCTACTTGACAGTGGAGAGGCTGGAAAGACGCTGTCCACTAGCGCTTTTCTACAATTCTTAGCGGACGTGAAGGGCAACGATCAGCCATTCAAGGTTGCCCGCCGTTTTACGAACGACATTACCGGGCTGGTTTTTATGCTGACATCAGTTCTTCCGGTCTTGAAAAATGATCGTGCAATCAACCAACGTTCACGACGCCTTATTGCCACTCTAAAGAAGGCGCAGGCGTACTTTGACGCGACCGGAGAAGACGAGGTCACCCTATCTCGATCCACCTCTCTGGAAAGTGTCAGTTCCACTGGACTAGAGTAAAAAACCTGTCACCAACATGGCGGAGACAATTTTCATCACCCTTAATGCAAGGAGCGTTCGTAGCGACTTTAAATGGAGTCAGCTGTCGACCTTCCTGGATCGCCACTTCCCCGACGTCGTCCTCCTACAGGAGACAAACACGTCCTCATCACCACTACCCCTTCTAATCTCGAAGTACTCTTTTTATTTCAACCCCCCTGTTCAAGTGTGCTCGGGGACCATGATAGGACTTCGTAAGTCATCAACCATGGTCTTTCGAGCCCAAAATATTCTATACCCTGGCTATCTTCAGGAACTTCTCCTAGAGATTCCCACCACAGGTCGGACGCTTCACGTCATCTCCGTTTATTTGCCACACAACCAAGCCATAGCTCTAGACATTCTGACGTGCCTTGAACGTCACATCAGCGACGTACGTGGTACCGCTGGAGTCGACGCTCAGTTCCTTGTTGGGGGGGACTTCAACTGTACGTTGGATCCCAACACTGACAGATCCGGGGGCGTCGAGCGGTATCCGCGCGTTGCCCGACTGCTCCGGAACACAGTTACGACAGCAGACCTCTCCGATTTGTGGCGGGAGTTTCACCCCGGGGAGCCAGGTTTCACGTATGTGGGCAATGCCCCACTGCATTCCGCCTCTCGCATAGACAGGTTCTATGGCACTCCCGAAGTGACCACTTTGATGACCGGCGTGCGCGTATTGCCCGCTTTCTCCGACCACCTTGCACTGCTGGCCACTATGTCGCTACGAACGCCTAAGTTTGTCTCGCCATATTGGCGCTTTGACAATACTCTCTTGGAGGACCCGAACTTCGGAGATTGTATTCGCGAGCTTCTCGAATCATTCGAGGCTCGTCGCAATCATTACTCCTCGCTCCACCACTGGTGGGATGCCATCAAGCAGGAGATTCAGACCACGACCATCCGATTCATTAGACTCCGCCGGCAAATGTCGGACGAGACGTTTGCACAACTCGAGAGGCGTGTCGATCGAATCGTGTCCAGTCCCCTGCTGGGTGAACACACCACGGCAGATTTAGCTCACGCAACCTCCCAAGTGCGCGACGCGTACACAAGGAGAAGCGAGAGAGTGCTGGCAAACTCTCGCTACGCCCACCTCCTCGCTTCGGACAGTCCGGCTCGTGATATGGCTCCCACGTTCCAACTTCTCAAAGAACTGCGCCTGGAAGGGCGCGTCGTGTCTGATGGACCGTCGCTATGCACGGTCGCGAGGCGTCACTTCCAGGAGGTTTACGCTGCAACGCCCGTGACAATCGAGGAAGACTCGCCTCTGTACGAGACCCTGCCTCTACTTTCTCGCCTCCAACGTGAGAGCCTAGATCGGCCGCTGAGCCAACAAGAACTCACCGAAGCTCTTGGGTCCCTGAACAAAGGGAAGTCTCCCGGAATTGATGGTCTCACTCCCGAGTTCTACTCGTTCTTTTGGAGTGAGCTGTCGGGTCCGTTTGAGGAAATGTTGGCGCACTCCATGGAGACCGGCCTTCTTCCCCGATCTGGACAAAAGTCTATCCTGACGCTACTTCCTAAGTCGGGTGACAGGCTGGACATCAAAAACTGGCGTCCAATTTCTCTGCTCACCGTGGACTACAAGATCGTCGCACGTGCTTTGGCAACACGGTTGAGCCGAGTAATTGGCTCGCTGGTCCACCCCGATCAGGGCTACTGCGTTCCGGGGAGAACCATCTTTGACAGCCTCCACCTGCATCGTGACGTCGTGGAGTACGCCAACACCGAACAGGTTCCCCTAGCAGTTCTCTCCCTTGACCAACAGGGAGCATTCGACAGGGTGAACCAACACTATCTCTTTCACCTTCTCCGATCGTATGGTTTCGGCGAACATTTAGTGCAAACCCTGCGGACACTTTACGCCGGCGCCACGTGCTTCGTACGAGTGGGGTCATGTTTGACGGCTCCCTTTCCTTTCGGTCAGGGAATCCGACAGGGATGTCCCCTGTCAGGTCAGCTGTTCTCGCTCACAGCCGAGCCTTTCCTCAGACTGTGCAGATCAAGACTCTCGGGGTTTCTTATGCCTGGTCAACTGGAACGCAGACTTGTCGTCTCAGGATACGCCGATGACGTATCGGTCTTCATCGCTGACGACGAGGATTTCGACCGGTTGGGGGTAGTTTACCACATCTACGCGGTTCAGTCTGGGGCACGACTCAATACTCAAAAGTCCACCGGTCTGTGGGCAGGCAGCTGGGTCGGGCGTCGGGACTCTCCACTCGATTTCGCTTGGTCGAGTGAGGGCGGCAAGTGTTTGGGGGTAATGTTGGGCAATACGCCTGTAATCAAGGCCAGGGGCTTCGACGCGTTGCGGGAAAAGTTCCTCGTCGCAATCCAAAGGTGGCGAGGCCGAGCGTCGACCATGTCTCTTCGTGGTCGAGTTCTAGTCGCAAACCAGTTCCTGGCACCTAGACTGTGGTACACATTTCAAGTGCTGCCCCCACCTCCTGCGCTTCTCAACCGGCTTCAGGGGGAACTGGCAAATTTTGTATGGGCCGGCCGGAGACACTGGACGCGTCTGCGCGACCTCTGTGCCCCCGTCCATCTTGGAGGACTCGGCCTGGTCCACCTGGCGTCGAAGGTGGCCATGTTCCGAGTCGTTTATGCACACCGATTTCTTTCCAACTTAGAAGATCACCCCTGTCACGTCATGACTCGGCATTTCCTTGGCAAGTTTTGCCGATTAGGTCTTGGCTGGCAGGTTTTGTTTCACCCCAAAATCGGTGGGCCTGCGGCTCGTAACACCTCCGAGTTTCTCCAAACCGTGCTCAAAGCTTGGTTCTCCCTGAAACCAAAGCCCGAGAATTTCCCGTCAACGAACTGCGGAATGCGAGACGTTCCCCTGACAGAAACGTCGCTTCTCCCAACGGCCACTTCTCCCTTCATTCCCTCATGGGCTTTGCTGGGTTGTAAAACGCTCGGGGACCTACTCAATGGTTCGGAGTGGACCGACGTCGACCGGTTGGAGGGCTTTGCCGAACAATCTGGTCGAGTTCGCCAAGCTCTTGGCGTCAACGGGAACAGGATCCGAGCCTTCTGCCATCTACGTTTTCGTGGCGTGAAAGATGTTCTCGGTCCTGAACCCTGGCCACCAAATCTGTTGTATCGTCGCCCGTTGTCCGGCGAGTGGGTCTCCCTGCTCCCTCAACAGCACAGGCGGTCGATCCTGCGTGACATCATGGTCAACTCCCTCCGCCTAGACGGTTCTCTAGAGGGACACTGGTCGCACGATCGAGTCAATTGGAGAGCTCTCGTTCGCTCACCCTCCCTTGGATTCGTTTCCGAGGTCGTGTGGCGTTTCAACAAGAACCGTCTGGCAGATCCTATCTTCTTGTTCCACGCAGGGTTGGCCGGCTCTCGCCTGTGCCCCTGGTGCCAGGTCGAGGGTTCGGCTTGGCACATGATAGTGTCCTGTCGCCGGGCCGTGCAAATGTGGCGTCTGGCTGATTTGCTAATCAGAAACTTACTGGGTCGCCGTGGATTGTCTGCTCGAGAGCTCTATGTCGGGTTCAATCCCGACAATACCTCCACCTCCAACCAAATCGACTTGGCCAATTTCGTTCTCGTGTTGGCCAAGAGCACAGTCTACAGGCTACTTGTAAGCTTCTTCAAAGAGGACCGCGAGCCTGCGCTCTACGATTATGTCCTAAAAGCTCGTCTAAAGTCTCGCATCATCAAGGAGTACGCTTGGTACCTTGGTCGTGGAGCGATCGATGGCTTCATGGCAAAGTGGTGCGATAGAGAGGCGCTCTGCTCCATTGAAAATGGCGAGATTCTCTTTAACCAAGCGCTTACACAGTAAAGCCAAATGTCTTTAGTCTTCGACCGGTAGGGTTTGTTTTCCAAACCCAAACTTTGTTTTCATTCTTTCCTCCAATATCGACGGGAAGGAAGCAGGCCCTCAGCCTTCATCCTAAAGTGCAATTTTAAGCTGGATTTCTGTTCCATTCCTTGTAACTATCCTCTATTGATTCCGTCAGATTGAAGAGACTTGTTTCATGTTTTTGAGTTAACATATCCTTCTGGACATAGTTTTCTCTCCCCTATCGGTTTTATATAATAATAATAATAATAATAATAATAATAATAATAATAACAATAATAATAATAACACACACACACACACACACACACACACACACACACACACACACACACACACACACACACACACACACACACACACACACACACACACACACACACACACACACACACACACACACACACACACACACACACACACACACACACACACACACACACACACACACACACACACACACACACACACACACACACACACACACACACACACACACACACACACACACACACACACACACACACACACACACACACACACACACACACACACACACACACACACACACACACACACACACACACACACACACACACACACACACACACACACACACACACACACACACACACACACACACACACACACACACACACACACACACATACACACACAAACACACACACACACACACACACACACACACACACACACACACACACACACACACACACACACACACACACACACACACACACACACACACACACACACAGGTGGCGTTTCAGGTCGTCGGCTATGTCGCTTCGTGGCCGCGTCCTGGTGGCAAATCAGTTCCTGGCCCCCAGGCTATGGTACACCTTCCAAATAATTTCACCCCCTCTGGCTCTTATGAATAGGTTGCAGGGAGAACTGGCCAACTTCGTTTGGGCGGGCAGGAGACATTGGACTCGCCTACGAGAACTTTGCGCTCCTCTTCATCTGGGGGGGCTCGGTCTGGTTCACCTTGCGTCCAAGGTAGCGATGTTTCGGGTTCTCTATGCCCACCGATACTTATCGAACTTGGACGACCATCCATGTCACGCCATGACCCGACACTTCCTCGGAAAGTTTCGACGTCTTGGTCTTGGGTGGCAGGTATTGTTTCATCCGCAAATCGGTGGACCAGCAGCCCGAAGCACGTCCGATTTTCTCCGGACGGTTCTGGTGGCTTGCTTCTCCCTGCAAATAAAGCCTAGACATTTTCCCTCCACCATCTGGGGTCTGCGCGACGTACTTCTAACGCTGACGTCACTTATCCCCACAGCCACCTCTCCGTTTATTCCGACCTGGTCTTCACTGGGATGCACAACGTTGGGAGACCTCCTTGTTGGGAACGAGTGGCTGAGAGTCGACCAACTGGAGGGTTTTGATGGGCTACTCGGTCGCACTCGGGGGGCTCTGACAATCAACGGAAACAGGATCCGGGCCTTTTGCAGCCTCCGGTTCCGTGGGGTATTGCAGATTCCGGGTCCTGAACCGTGGCCACCGGCGCTTTTCTACCGCCGCCCGCTTTCCGGCAAGTGGGTGCTCCTTCTTCCCGAGACCAATAGGCGGTCGATCCTGCTCGACATCATGGTCAAGGGGCTCGGTATAGACGGTTCGGCAAAAGACCAATGGTCGAATGATCGGGTCAACTGGAAAGGCTTAGCTCGGCCACCTTCGTTAGGCTTAGATTCCGAGGTGGTTTGGCGATTCAACAAGAACCGTCTAGCCGATCCCATATTCTTGTACCACGCAGGACTGACCGCCTCCCGCCTGTGCCCATGGTGCCAGGTCGAGGGGACAGCCTGGCATATGCTAGTCTCATGTCGGCAGGCCACAGCCATGTGGCGGTTGGCTGACTCCTTGATCAGGGGCATACTGGGACGCCCTAGACTGTCTCTGAGAGATCTCTATGTCGGGTTCTGGCCCGACAAGGCCTCCAATGCCACACAGATAGATCTGGCCAACTATGTTCTCGTGTTGGCCAAGAGCACAGTCTACAGGCTTCTAGTATGCTATTTCAAGGATGGTAGGGTGCCTGCTCCCTACGAGGTTGTCCTAACGGCCCGTCTGAAGTCCCACCTCCTCAAGGAGTATGCTTGGCATCTCGCGCGCGGGACGATTGACAGCTTTAGGGCAAAGTGGTGCGAGAGAGAGGCGTTCTGTTCCATCCTTGATGGAGAGCTCCTCTTTAGCCAAGCACTATCCCAGTGAAGCTCTTGTATATTTTCAGTTACTGACCGGTAGGGTTTGCTCACCCAAACCGTAATATTAATAATTTTGTAAGTATTTTCGACGGAAGGTAGAAGCCCATTAGGCTCTTCCTAGTTATTTTTTGTTTTCTCTGCCATACATTATTAACGTTCTCAAAATTGTTTTCCGTCAGCATTTAGTTCTTTTGTTTCAGTTTTGAGAAAAATATATCCTTTTGGAACAACGTTTTCTCTCCCCTATCGGCCAATTTATAATAATAATAAAAAAAAAAAAAAAAAAAAAACACACACACACACACACACACACACACACACATACACACACACACACACACACACACACACACACACACACACACACACACACACACACACACACACACACACACACACACACACACACACACACACACACACACACACACACACACACACACACACACACACACACACACACACACACACCGGCCTCCGTCGGAGACGGACGTGTTTTTCGTTCGCTCCGCTTTACCGTGTTATTTGCGTGCTAGAGGCTATTTATTTTTAGTTTGACGCCCCACCCACTCGTCACGTGACCTTCTACCAGCATAACAAACGTGACAGAACGAAAAACGCTACAGCATTTTCGCAGCGCTCCGCGCGCTCCGTGCGGCGAGGTCGTGAAGTATGCCGGGCCCACGAACTGTCAAACAGTCAAATGTAGGTTATGTTTACTGTAATTGCGTGTTTATCTTTTTTTATTATTAATTCATAATTGTATAACGTTCGTGCTCGTGCATACACTTGCTATACATAATAATGACTTAGTCACCGTAATATGTTTTGACAGAGAAATTGAAATAGGCTAGGCCTAGTTTTCTGTGATGCTCGCAAATATCAACAAGGTTCATGACCCTGGTATGTTTTGTTCTTTGACACACTGTGATGCTCCTCCACCTCTTACTTACTCGTAAGTGATAGTAGTAGCAGCAGTGGTCCACCTCGTCTTCAACGGTGGAGGGCGCCCGGCCAGCTGGTTCGTCAGTGGGAGTACGCGTGGGTCCGGAAACGTGTGAATTAAATAAGTTGGTGGAATATGTTATAATTCGGTAAAAATACGAGTATCGGGCTCCACCTGTTTGTTTATAAGGAGTAAACAGGAACCTCCCCGTGCTGTGCACGACTAAGCTATAAGATTGGACTGTGAGTAATAGGCTAAACGTAGTAGAATGATACAAACCAAGTTTATTTCTTAAAGGGTAAACGTGATATAACTGTTAGTTATAAATGCATGGATCGACGATGTACACTCGATATAAGGAGCAATAAGAAAACACTTGTTTCTTCTGTGGTATGTCATGAGCAACTGAATTTATTTCTATGAACGGAAACAGGAAGTACAGTACAATTCAAGACTCACAGCCTTCTTGATCAGATTATACACTAACACTCCCCCTATAATCCTGGTCAATAAGACCCAAACCTTTTACACACTTAACATGTTGTGCATGGCTAGTGGCCTTTGTCAATATGTCGGCCATCATTTCAGTCCCTGCAATATGCCGTACTTTCACTCTTCCCTTCTCAACAAACTCCTTGACTTGGAGGTCTCTTGTATCTAAATGTTTAGTCTTATGTGTTAACCCTACATTTCCTGCAATACACACTGCTCCTTGATTATCACAATATACATTAGCACACAGATTTTCTTTAAAGATCTCATTAAATAAATTTGACAGAAAAACAGCTTCACACACAGCTTCATTTAGTGCTTTGAACTCAGCCTCAGTACTAGATTTAGAGACAGATGTTTGCTTTTTACTTGACCAATGAATGGGGCCAGTCCCCGAACAGAAAACAAACCCAGTATAGGACCTCCGGTCTTTAAGATCATTGGCATGATCAGCATCAACATACCCGATGATTGGTTTTCCAGTTTTAACATACCTTATACAGTAATTTGCAGTCTGCTTCAAATATTTCAATAACCTTTTTGCTGCTGCCCAGTGTTTGCTTTTTGGTTTTTCATTAAACTGACTTAAATAACTTGCAGCAAATGCAATGTCAGGTCTTGAACAGACTGCAAGGTACATAATAGATCCAATTAACTGACGGTAGGGCACATCAACTACCTCCTCACCGTTGTCCTCTTCTAATTTCTGGCTAAGATCTAAAGGTGTCTTTACACCATTACAATCCAAGTGACCAAACCTCTTTAAGATATCAAATACATATTGCTTTTGGCTTATAGTAATTGAATTTTCCTCCACTTTGAAATCCATGCCTAGACAGTATTTAATCACACCCAGATCCTTAATATTAAACTTAAGTTTAAGACATTCTTTCAATGCATTACTTTGTTTCACATCATTTGAAAAAACAATAAAATCATCCACATAAAGTGCAATAATGACCAATGACTTCCCATGAGAGTATACAAAAACACATGGCTCATAAACACACTTCTTATAACCAAGACTCTCTAAAGTATTGCGTGCCTCTTGATACCACATCCTTGACGATTGCTTTAAACCGTAAATAGCTTTATTGAGCAAACACACCTTGTGATCCTGCTCCCCCAGAACCTTTACTCCCTCTGGTATTTTCATCAAAACTCTTTCTTCTAACTTTCCATTAAGAAATGCGGTAGGCACATCTAGATGTTCCACTGTCATCCCACGTTCGACTGCCTGAGCCAAAAGAAATCTAATGGTTTCGTACCTTACAACTGGTGAAAATGTATCAGTATAATTAACACCATATTCTTGCGAAAATCCTTTGGCCACTAATCTGGCTTTGTATTTATCTAGGGTTCCATCTTGACCTCTCTTAATGCTAAAAACCCATTTGGATTCTACTACATTCTCCCCTTTTGGCATAGAAATAACATCCCAAGTTTCATTTTTCTTTAGCGAAGCAAGCTCATCTCGAATGGCCTTGATCCAATGGTCCTTATCCTTCCCACTGATTGCTTCCAAGTAGCTTTGAGGAATCTTTACATTTTCGTAAACTGCCTGATACGCCTCATAATCCTCATGTACTTTAGGCACCCTATCTCTTAATGGATACCTGCGTTCAGCTTCTCCCCCTGCTACATCATCTATCTCAGGCTCGGAAGAGTCTAATGACGAGTCTGAGCTCCCCCTACCAACAACTGTCTCAGTCTCACTGGAGTCTTCTTCGTCAGTCTCTGTGTTATCAGATCCCTGAAAGTAGGTTTCGACAGAAACTTTGAATTCACTAGCAGGCTGACTTACATTCTCAACATGGGGGGTAATCTTGCCTTTTGCTGGCATTACATTTTCGAAAAATACTACATTACGGGATTTGATTAGTCTTGTAGGGTTTTTCAGTTCAACACACTGGTAGCCCTTTTGAGTCTCACAATAACCTACAAAGATACACTCTTTCGCTTTCGGATCCCACTTAGACCTTTCCTCGTTTGGGATATGGACAAAAGCCTTACAACCAAACACCTTTAGGTGAGACAGGTTTACCTTATATCCTGACCAAGCTTGCTCTGGTGTTTTCCCTTTTACTGCCTTGGTGGGTGCCCTATTTCTCAAGTATACTGCCGTTTGGGCTGCATAATTCCAATAACGTTTACCTAACCCAGCATCATGCAACATGCTTCTTCCCATTTCTACTATGGTACGGTTGGCCCTTTCAGCTACCCCATTTTGTTCAGGCGTTCTAGGAATAGACGATTCATGCACAATCCCACTCTCGGCAAAAGCCTGATTCACTGCATTATTAAAGAACTCTGTCCCATTATCACTTCTGAATACTTTAATTCTTTTATCAGTTTGATTCTCTACCATGGCCTTGAATTCCATTAACTTTTGTTTTGTCTCATCTTTAGTTTTCAAAAAATAAATGAAATTTTTCCTGGAATAGTCGTCAACCAAAATAAGAAAATAGAGTGAACCGTCCAAGGCAGGCTCCTTCATGGGGCCACACAGGTCAGCATGCACCAGTCCTAATACCTCAGTGGCGCGCCTTGCCCCTGTCTTTGCAAACGGAAATTTAGACAGCTTACCTTGAACACAGCCTACACACGGCTGCATCTCAGTTTTCTCAAATTCTACACCTTCAGCCATTCCATTCCGTAATAGGTTCATGCTTCTGTGGTTAAGGTGACCCAATTTCTTGTGCCACAACTCCTGAGAATTGATCCCCTGTTCAATATCACTTGGCAAATGCACTGAATCAACATTATAGGCACCGTGACTTGGCCTCTCAATCAAATCTAGCTTATACATTCCACCTTTCCTTGAACCTGTTGCTACAACTTCACCCTCATATGAAAAACTTTCACTTTTGATTACCTCACATCCCTCAGCTGTGAACAACATAACCTTATTTTTATCACAGGTTGCTCCAACCGATAAAAGATTTGCCCCTAATTCAGGAACGTAAGTTACATCCTTGATTACCCTGGAGTCACTTTTGCCATGCACAGACAGTTCTACCCTCACATCACCTTTTCCTGTTGCATTCGTAATGTTATTGTTGGCAACTGTTACCTGACCTGAGCACTCCGTATAATTTTCCATTATTATTCCACTGCAAATCAGTTTAATTACTGAGTGGGTAGACTCTAAATGTGAATTTATTTTATTTTATTTTATTTATTTTAGCACCGGAATCACATACCCAATCATACTTTTTCAGATTAACACCACTTTCACTTAGATTCGCAGCACGAAGCGCAGTAAAGAAGGTCCAGTTGTCTTCCTTATTCCCCGTCTGCTGCTGCTTCTGCTTCTGCTGTGAGTTGCCTTGTTGGTTGTTGTTGCTTCGACCTTGGCTTTGGCTGGAACCGCCGGAACCTTGGCGACTGCCTCCACCACGGCCACCTTGCTGCCCTCGGTCTTGAGATTTGGAACTTCCACTGTCATCACCACCCCCTGGCGGTGGGTGTGGGCAATCTCGAACCATGTGTCCAACCGACTGGCACCTGTAGCATTTCCTTTGAAAGCCTCCCTGGCCCCCTCGACCACGTTGGTTTCCTCGAAATCCTCCTCTGTTACCTCTGGAACCTTGGTTGCCTCCTCTTCCACTTTGATAGGAAGTAGCGAGGGCTGAATCCTCACATAGAGTGCCAGCGCCACTCAACAGTTTTGAGCTCAGCCACTCTGTAGTTAATTTCACATCACTACCTTCGATCCCCATTTCAAATGCTTGATATATTGATGGCAAACCTGCTAACATAATTTTGGCAATCCATTCATCGTCTAGCGGCTGCCCGATGTCTTGTAGCTTCTGGTTTATATCCATTATGTCAGCGACATATTCCTGCATACCTGGATAGTTAGCGAGCCTTACATTCATTAGGCGTCGTACCAGTGCAATGCTCCTCTGCGGACCGGCATCTTCAAAGTTCTTTTTTAGAGCCTCCCATGCCTCAAGTGCTGTTTTAGACTTCATCACAAACCGGTGGCAATTTGGCTTGACATTTAGGACTATACTTGCCAGAGCCCTCTGGTCTTTCTTCGTATCAATGGGAACAAACTCACCATCATCACCTCTAACTGGTTCTACACAGTCCCATAAGTCTAGACCCATAAGCGTCATTCTCATCACAAGTTTCCAGGCACTATAGTTATTTAGGCCTTCTAGCTTGGGATCTATAGTCACCATACTGCTTCCACCCATGCCACTGGAGCTAGTTGTGTTTGCCACGTAAGTTACGCTCATGATAGCATTAATCACAGTTCAGTTCAGCGACCAAGTTCGGCCTACCCCTAGGCTTCCACACGTGCAAGCGGCTATTTTGAGGTTACGTTACCCTCCAACCATAACATCTCAATAAACTCAATTGTACTCACTTATATCACGAAAATAATGTAATGTACATCATCAGGCGGACCTGGGCCCATAACCTGTTAGTTATAAATGCATGGATCGACGATGTACACTCGATATAAGGAGCAATAAGAAAACACTTGTTTCTTCTGTGGTATGTCATGAGCAACTGAATTTATTTCTATGAACGGAAACAGGAAGTACAGTACAATTCAAGACTCACAGCCTTCTTGATCAGATTATACACTAACAATAACACATATAATTGATAAAAATACAGATGTAGAAAGTATTCAATCACCAGGGTATATTAGTATGAAAAAAATAAGAATATTGGGAAACTCCTTACGGGACGTTATCAAATATCACACCCGGTGAATCCGCCAATGAAACCGGCGTACAGGATAACACCAATAATTAACAATATTAACACATGTAAATGACGTTACCATTAAATATCATTGTCATATGGTGGATAGATCCCACACAGCTGTGGGTACCTTATACAGAGCGCCGGTTAAAGTTTACCCCTCGCCCCGTGGCTACAGGTCTTAAGAAAAAATATGAAAAAAAACAAACCCAATCGTGCGAAAACAGACGGCGGTGGGGAAACTGGCCCCGTGCTCTGTATTTAGATATGCACACGGGCGAGTTACACTTACAAAAGAAACGTGTATCGCACCCGAAGTGCCACATAAATAAAACCATGGATAACACACGGAAATATGTGATACATAGAATTTAGGGTACAGGAACTGAATACAGAGCGTATAGTATCCTCAACTATAATGTCTCAAAATGTCTAATCAAACAGATTCACAAGTGTAATATATAACAAATTAACAATAGTAATTTATGTAATATAATGTGGGATTACCCCATCCACAATTTTCTCGGTGGACGAATGTTCCCCCCCCCCCCTCTTAAACTATATTACACACTGTCCTATTAAATGTCAAAAAAACAAAGAGGGGATGGAAAGACGTGAGGTGTGATCTGAGTACACTCAGCACGAAAAAAAACGATTCAAAAAATATGAGACTCGTGTGATCGATGAGTAACGGGGGTCAAGAAAGTCGGTAATTAGTCGATATTCAAAGATCAATTAAATTTATGACCAAGTCCAAACAAAACACTTAACTGGGTCTAGGAACTTTGGTAAACAAAACAACGGTTACATACCACGCTTCTCGAACCTGGCTACAGGTGGCCCACACGTATGTTTGGTTCCACCAGGTACTCGTACGAATTATGACAGGTAGTCCTCACGTAGATTTGGTTCCTCCAGGTACTCATACGAATTATGACAGGTGATCCTCACGTAGGTTTGGTTCCGCCAGGTACTCGTACGAAATATGACAGGTAGTCCTCACGTAGATTTGGTTCCTCCAGGTACTCATACGAATTATGACAGGTAGTCCTCACGTAGATTTGGTTCCTCCAGTTACTCATACGAAGTATGACAGATAGTCCACACGTAGATTTGGTTCCACCAGGTACTCATACGAAATATGACATTTAGTCCACACGTAGATTTGGTTCCACCAGGTACTCATACGAAATATGACATTTAGTCCACACGTAGATTTGGTTCCGCCAGGTACTCATACGAAATATGATGCGTGGTTAAACGATGTACAGAAAAGGATGCACAGATAAATCACGCAACAATAGTCTTGGGGTTAGAACAGCGTACTGTTTATGTACCTTATATACTCCACCAACATGGATCACAAATAACACAGAACGGATCTGGTCTCAGATCACAAAATCACTCGCGCAAATCTAGGCTATGTACGAAAAAACAGTACTTCAGTAAACGCACAGCAAGAACCTCTATTCGAACCCGGGGCCTCCACGGACCAGCTCCGTCCTTTTCAACGGCTCGGAAACAACTCCTCTTTGCCTAGTGCTTCTCGCTCGTCCCAGCTCGGTTCCTCGTATGATCTCATCGTCAGCCAATAGGGGCACCGATGACGTGATTCGGGTGGCGAGAGTTGAGGCACGTAATCTCCTCCACGGGTGGCGCGATCGGAACACTGCCGATACAGGGTGGCACGGAAAAATTGTCATGGGTCGTCAGACCCGTGACACTACCCTCTCCCAAGGACGTCTTTTTTTTTTTTTTTTTTTTTTTTTTTTTTTTTTTTTACGTTTTCTCAAGTTTCTCCTCATCTTCATTATCGTCGTCTTTGTCGGGTTGGGGCTTTATATCCTTCACGTGCCAATTCCCCATATCTTTCCCATTCATGTCTGATAGCCTGTAAATCAAATGTGAAATCTTCTTTTTAACGATGCACTTTACAAATTTTGGAGCCAAACTTGCGGAATAGTAGCGGCCCGCGTCCGATTGGGTATACCCCCGTTTCCAAACCACTTGCCCTACATTATATTCCGCCGGTCGGCGTCGTAGGTTGTAGGCTCTACTATTTTTTGAATAAGCTTGTTGTATTCTTTTGGCTACTTCCACCATTATTGGCTCCATATCGGACAACTGTCGTATTCTCCGTTGCCGGTCATCAAAATCCACTTGGTGACTGTTTTCAATTCCTTTACCGTATTCATTACCGGACGCGGGAGGTGTTCTACCGAAATTCAGAAACGCCGGTGTATATCCGGTTACTTCATGGGTGGCGTTTCTTATGGCGTGCCCTATTTTGGCAACTTCGTTATCCCATTCACGGTGATCCCCTCTGATATATGATTTCAAAGCTGTTTTTACCACTCTATTCACTCTCTCAGCAGGATTCGTTTGTGGGTGGTATAACGCGTTATACCATAATTTGGGCACCTGGTACCTCCTTGTCAGCTCTTGTAGTGTCTTACTGATGTATTGTTTACCATTATCACAAACAATTATCTCGGGGACCCCATATACAAGAAAGATATCCTCTTCAATATGTCTCGTTACGGCAGCAGCGGTTGCGGTCCTTAATGGGTACAACAGGGTATATTTAGTGAACCAGTCACAAATAACCAACAGGAAAGTGTTCCCTTTACGGGACCTTGGATACGGGCCCAACAAGTCTGTGCTAATCATCTGCCAGGGGCGATCGACTTTCCGTGGGGCACCCATTAACCCAGCAGGCACCAGCTGTGGCACTTTCTGTGCTAAACAAATGTCGCATTTACGCACATATCTGGCAATGTCAGTGGACATCTTCGGCCAGTAATATTTTCTTGACGCCTTTTTTATGGTCTTGAAAATACCAAGATGTGCGGACATGGGGTCGTCATGGCATTCTTTCAACACTTTCTTTCGGGCCAATTTTGGCACCACCAGTTTCCATTCGAATTCATAGTCCTCTATGCCACCAGTTTTCACACTTAACATTTTATACAGGCGATCGTCTTCGACTCGCCACCTTTCATATTTCTGGGGGTTTTCGGTGACCTCTTGATGCATCTTCTTGTACCAGCTGTCCCTTTCATCGGGAAGTATTTCTATGGTGGCTACTTCCGTCGGAAATGCGCGCGAAAGTGCGTCGGGCACTACATTCTCTTGACCTTTTCGATGTATTAACTCGAAATCGAACTGTTGAAGCTTGACAGCCCACCTGGCCACACGACCACATGGATCCTTCAGGTTCGCCAACCACAACAATGAGTAGTGGTCAGTTATTACTTTAAATTTTGTACCCTCAACGTATGCCCGGAACTTCTCGATTCCATATACAACGGCCAAACACTCCCGTTCTGTCACGGAGTAATTTCTCTCCGCTTTGCTGAGCGCTCTGCTAGCATAAGCAATGACCTGTTCGTCCATACCTTCCCCTTGAGTGAGCACAGCTGCAACTCCGCGATCAGAGGCGTCGGTCTGTATGATAAATTGTTTTTCAAAATCAGGGCAGGCCAATACGGGAGCGGTTGCCAGATCGTGTTTTAATGTTTTGAAAGCTTCCTCGGCCTCATTCGTCCAATGGAGAACAGATCTACGATGAAGTCTTTTCCTCTCACCTTTATTTAGCGGTGACTTGATACGCTTCATGGGATCCACGGTGAGGCGCGTCATCTCGTTTAAGGGCGTGGTCTTGATTGCGTATTCTGCGATAAAACGTCGATACCACGAACATGTTCCAAGGAAACGTTTCATCTCAGTTATCGTGTTGGGCTTAGGGTAGTTTACAATGGCTGCAATCTTGTCGGGGTTCGTCCGTAACCCGTGTTCATCAACTACATACCCTAAGTAGTTAAGACTAGACCTACAGAACTTACACTTTTCCACATTCACGGTGAGATGAGCTTCCTCCAAACGCCTCAACACTTCACACAATATTCTAAGGTGCTCCTCGAAAGAACCTGTCACAATAATTATATCGTCTAAATATACAAACACATGTGGTTCTAGTTCGGGACCAAAAATGGTATCCATAAAACGTTGTTGGGTCTGGGCAGCGTTGTGTAATCCAAAAGGTAGTACGGTGAACTGGAATAGTCCTCTCCCCGGGGCCGTAAACGCGGTTTTTTCCTTAGAAGATTGCTCAAGAGGAATCTGCCAAAAAGCACTCTTCAGATCAATAGAGCTCAAATACCTAGCATCGCGTAACTTATCTAGTATACTAGAGACGTAGGGAAGGGGGTAAGAATCTTTCTTGGTGACCTTGTTGAGTCGGCGACTGTCTAGGCATAACCAATGTTCCCCATTTGGTTTTGCCACCAATAGGACTGGTGATGACCATGGGCTGCGAGACGGTTCTATGACACCCATATCCAGCATTTTATCCAGTTCGGTATTCAAAACCTTCTGTATGGTTGGTGACATCGGGTGGTATCTTTGTTTGATGGGTTCCGCATCGCCTACTTCGATTTTATGTTCGATCACGTTTGTCCTACCGAGGCCTTTTTCCGATGACTTCCTGAATTTATCGATGACGTATTCTAACCTTTTCTTATCAGTTTCGTTAAGGTTGTGGTAGTTCTGGATGGTTCTCACTTCTTCAATGTTTACCGATCGTCCGCTTCTATTGGGAATATTACATTGGCCATCTTTCAAGTTCACTATTAACCCGAACCGCTTCCAAACATCGACCCCAAAGATAAAATCTTGACAAATGGACGGGACTACTAAAGCATCGATAAGCTGGATCATTCCGTCTAACTCGACAGGTAGCATTACCACACCCAGGACTTTCTGACTGTTGCCATCGGCGGTGAGTATACGGTTTGTACCCGTCTGGTGTACACAAATGCCGGCTTCCTTAACCCTCTCTAACCCTCCAAGCCCGATTACGGTTTGTGTGGCACCAGAATCTAACAACCCAGTGACTTTGATCCCGGCTATGTTCACTTCCAAATATGGCCGTTCATCCCCCTCCCTGTAATTAACCAGTGTCGATATCGTCTTTGCCTGGCAAAATGTCTTTACCGTTTGTACCCATTCCTTCCATCCACCATCGTTCAATGACTGATTGCTCTGTAGCCCTTTTTCGGAACAGGGGGCACTAACTAAATCAGCTGTCTCGAGGTCGTGCCCCCTTAACCCTCTACCTCGGCAGCTTCTTCGTTTCCCGCTGTCCTTGCTTGGCAGTGGTCGCAGCCCTTTCGTGTCACCCCTGGATTCCCACATCCATAACAAAATAAATTTCTCCTCTGGTTTCTACATTCACGATAACGGTGTCCAGGCTTCTTACAGTTCCAGCACATTGGCCGTTCTTCGCCAGTCTTTATTGTCGATATACCTATGGTTTCCTTACGGGGCCTATATGCTAGGTCTGGTTCTAAACGTCCCGAATTTTTGGGTGATTTAAATCTTTCCATGTGGCTTTTCGTTTCTTCAAGTCTCTTACACATTTTCTTCAATGATTCCATATCTCTAACCTCCACTAAACTCAAACGGTCCATATAATATGGCAATATATTCCTCAAAATTATCTTCAATTTCTTTTCCTCAGGTACGGGCGTTTGTAAACGGTTAAACAGATTTGTCATAATAGCCAAATAAATTCCAAAAGATTCGTGTTGACCTTGGGTACGCGAGTTAATTTCTTCCCATAGGTCTTCCTCGTAGCCGATCGGTTGAAATTCTTCTTTTAGCAGAAGAACCAATTCCGACCACGACTGCACTTTATTCCTAATAGCCCGGTACCAAATGAGAGCTTGTCCAGTAAATAAATCAATGGCTGAAAAAAATACATCCATTTCACTGGTATTACGAGCGACCATTAATTCATCCACTCGTTCTAAGAAAGCGGTAACGCTTAGTCCGTTACTTTCCCCCGAAAATGCGACTCCCCATTGGTGGACCGGCGTCTGTGTCTTCCTAATCTGAATACAGGGCCCCCACGTCGGGCTCCAGTGTGATGCTCCTCCACCTCTTACTTACTCGTAAGTGATAGTAGTAGCAGCAGTGGTCCACCTCGTCTTCAACGGTGGAGAGCGCCCGGCCAGCTGGTTCGTCAGTGGGAGTACGCGTGGGTCCGGAAACGTGTGAATTAAATAAGTTGGTGGAATATGTTATAATTCGGTAAAAATACGAGTATCGGGCTCCACCTGTTTGTTTATAAGGAGTAAACAGGAACCTCCCCGTGCTGTGCACGACTAAGCTATAAGATTGGACTGTGAGTAATAGGCTAAACGTAGTAGAATGATACAAACCAAGTTTATTTCTTAAAGGGTAAACGTGATATAACACATATAATTGATAAAAATACAGATGTAGAAAGTATTCAATCACCAGGGTATATTAGTATGAAAAAAATAAGAATATTGGGAAACTCCTTACGGGACGTTATCAAATATCACACCCGGTGAATCCGCCAATGAAACCGGCGTACAGGATAACACCAATAATTAACAATATTAACACATGTAAATGACGTTACCATTAAATATCATTGTCATATGGTGGATAGATCCCACACAGCTGTGGGTACCTTATACAGAGCGCCGGTTAAAGTTTACCCCTCGCCCCGTGGCTACAGGTCTTAAGAAAAAATATGAAAAAAAACAAACCCAATCGTGCGAAAACAGACGGCGGTGGGGAAACTGGCCCCGTGCTCTGTATTTAGATATGCACACGGGCGAGTTACACTTACAAAAGAAACGTGTATCGCACCCGAAGTGCCACATAAATAAAACCATGGATAACACACGGAAATATGTGATACATAGAATTTAGGGTACAGGAACTGAATACAGAGCGTATAGTATCCTCAACTATAATGTCTCAAAATGTCTAATCAAACAGATTCACAAGTGTAATATATAACAAATTAACAATAGTAATTTATGTAATATAATGTGGGATTACCCCATCCACAATTTTCTCGGTGGACGAATGTTCCCCCCCCCCCTCTTAAACTATATTACACACTGTCCTATTAAATGTCAAAAAAACAAAGAGGGGATGGAAAGACGTGAGGTGTGATCTGAGTACACTCAGCACGAAAAAAAACGATTCAAAAAATATGAGACTCGTGTGATCGATGAGTAACGGGGGTCAAGAAAGTCGGTAATTAGTCGATATTCAAAGATCAATTAAATTTATGACCAAGTCCAAACAAAACACTTAACTGGGTCTAGGAACTTTGGTAAACAAAACAACGGTTACATACCACGCTTCTCGAACCTGGCTACAGGTGGCCCACACGTATGTTTGGTTCCACCAGGTACTCGTACGAATTATGACAGGTAGTCCTCACGTAGATTTGGTTCCTCCAGGTACTCATACGAATTATGACAGGTGATCCTCACGTAGGTTTGGTTCCGCCAGGTACTCGTACGAAATATGACAGGTAGTCCTCACGTAGATTTGGTTCCTCCAGGTACTCATACGAATTATGACAGGTAGTCCTCACGTAGATTTGGTTCCTCCAGTTACTCATACGAAGTATGACAGATAGTCCACACGTAGATGTGGTTCCACCAGGTACTCATACGAAATATGACATTTAGTCCACACGTAGATTTGGTTCCACCAGGTACTCATACGAAATATGACATTTAGTCCACACGTAGATTTGGTTCCGCCAGGTACTCATACGAAATATGATGCGTGGTTAAACGATGTACAGAAAAGGATGCACAGATAAATCACGCAACAATAGTCTTGGGGTTAGAACAGCGTACTGTTTATGTACCTTATATACTCCACCAACATGGATCACAAATAACACAGAACGGATCTGGTCTCAGATCACAAAATCACTCGCGCAAATCTAGGCTATGTACGAAAAAACAGTACTTCAGTAAACGCACAGCAAGAACCTCTATTCGAACCCGGGGCCTCCACGGACCAGCTCCGTCCTTTTCAACGGCTCGGAAACAACTCCTCTTTGCCTAGTGCTTCTCGCTCGTCCCAGCTCGGTTCCTCGCACACAACACACACATCAGCACACACAACACATCAGCTGTCATCATAATCCACATTTTTATGCCCAAACGTCAATGAAGTAGGCCTATGCCTAGGCGTGTTGCCAATTTGTTTGTATTTATTGTATACCTTACTATTACCATTGCCAACAACCTGTCAGAACAACGAGATGCCAGTACATGACATAAAAGCAGAAATGGTAGGGTCTGGGTAGGCCTAGCCTAGCATCAATACCTAAATTGCTATTATTTCATGTGCCTTGTGTTCGCCCATTCGTCAAACTTAACGAAAGTACGTCTAGGCGTAGTGATTTATGTCATTGTATGCCTACATAAGCTCGACACTGTCAGACCTACACTAATAAATTAGGCCCAGGCGTTCCTTACTTATCTCATTGCTGGAAGTTCAGATTTCATCTGTCAGCCAACTTCATACTTATTCTTCAACATTGAGTGGCTATGTTCAAAAGTAAGTACTTAGTTGTTGACATACTAGTCACAATACCACATTACTGTACCTAGTAGACCTAGGCTTGTAATGTAATGTGGTTCTACGTAGGCCTAATACCTAGTAGGCCTAGACCTAGCCTTATGTGGTACCTGTGTGCATACTTGTTGTTAGGCTGAATGCTGCTAAAAACGTGGAAAGCAGGATACACATATGAAGTAGGTAATCGACACAATCAATGAAAGCAAATACATAACTTTATTTGATTAAAAAACTACAAAACTATGAACAAAATTGTTAAATGTTTACAAACAAACGAAACGTCTCGAACTGTCGACACACGCGAGCGCGACTAGTTCTCACTAGAATTCTTCTAGCGGATTCCACAATGGTGGTATGGGCGCGATCTCTGATTGGTCGTTTCAAAATCTTTACTGTTGCCAACTGAGCTGTGGTAGAAGTGGCTTTTTTTATAAATATAATATCTCATAATATTCAATTCAACAACCAAAGTGTACTAAAACAGCCTGTAAATAATTCCATTACTTCTTGGCTTAGGAATAAGTAAACGGTGACTTTGGAGCCGTCCTAGCAACGAAGCACTCAATAAATTCAAAGTTGTTCTGAATCGGCCTTGTTGATTCTGGCATCTGTCCGCAGGTGTTCGCACTGTCCAATCACTGATTCATCTGTTTCATATTTGAAATATCGATCTTTGATTGGTTATCGCTCACTCGTCGATGGTGTTCGAAGCCTACAGGGTTGGTTTAGTCACTTTAAATTAAAGTCCCCCACTGCAAATCAGTTTAATTACTGAGTGGGTAGACTCTAAATGTGAATTTATTTATTTTATTTTATTTAATTAATTGGTCAAGATTTGAAAAGCATTGTGTATGTTTCGTTCGTTAGGTAAAACGAAGGTTATCAATTAGGTATGTCATTTTGCCATGTTTGTACACATGCTTTAGCGTGGTCACGTGACGAGTGGGTGGGGCGTCAAACTAAGCCTGAACAAACTCTATTCCCAGCGCGGTACAGTTACAGCCATAGGTGCGGGGCAGCGCAGTCGTTTGTCCATTTCTTACTGTCTGCTACGTTCTGCTTGTGCCTGATAAGTTATTGTTGCTTATTCTCAATCAGTTTTTTCTCCTCTTTCGTTTGGAGTAGTTTTTGTTTTCTAATTATTCATTTTTAAGTAAGTTTTGGCCTTGCAAATTATTGCTTTTCTTTTCTCATTTTAACCCTCCTTGTTGAACCCTGCCATTTTAGAAGTCTCTAATTAATCATTGTGGTTTTGGTTATTCGTTCTTGTTCGGTTTGCTGCCTGGTCTTCAAGGCCAGGTAGCAGTGGTTTTGTCCGTCTTGTCTGGCGTGTTTTTATTTTGAATATTCCGGAGGGTTTTTAGTTGACTCGTATCACCATGAGTCAACTGAAGCCGCAAGACTTTTTGAAGAAGTCCCCTGTCCCCGCTGTTAAAAACGGGGCCGGTAAGGCCGTTAAGGTGCCCCTCGTGCGAGGGCCCAATAAAGGTGTGCCTGCGCCCCTTCCTAGGGGACACAGTACACCGGAACTCAAACCGTCCTCCGTGACTGTCCTCAGGCCTTCTCTGGCGGCAGACACTACTGTCAACCAACGGGTTGGTGTGCTGACTGGCTCAGCGCATCAGTCTGTTACCGTTCTTCCCGTCTCTCCGCGCCTAAACAGGTCCTTATCTGACGTCCAGGTAGCGACCAGCCCTGTTAAGGCTGCAGAAAACGTGGTGGCTGGTTCAGCCAGCGCGCCAACACCGTTGTGCCCTACGCCGATCCCTGCTTTTCCGGTGGTTTCGTCGATCGTTGTCCCTGGGGTCCAGACTCCGCCAGTTACTAAGCCAACCATGGCGCAGGCCTTGCTCTCGGGGGCGGGCCAGCAGCGTCGCGGTCGCGACGGTCCGTCTGGGCCCTCCTTTGGTCCGCCGTGTCCCAAGAAGGACCAGGCAATACTGTTCCCTTCCATCGATCATGTCACCATCTCGCAGTACTTGCGGTCCCTGGCAGACCTCATTGGGGGCAAAAACATAACTTTTGCCTCCAGGTTGTCGCAGGGCCGTGTGTGCTGCTACTTAAAATCCAAGGCCTTGGTGGACTCTTTCATGCTGGACCACGGAGGTATATCGATCAAGGACCAATTTTTGTCTGCGCGCAGGCTGGTCACCCCCGCTGAGCGTTTGGTACTGTCCAATGTTAGCCCCTACATCCCGCACCACGCCGTTGAGGCCGAGCTGACAAAACTTGTTAGGCTTGTGTCACCTATGGCATACATTACCGTGGGCTTGAAGGAGGCTGACATTGGTCACGTCTTCAGTTTTAGACGACAGATCTTTGTCATCAAAGCTGAGAACGTCAATCTTCCCGACTCCATCGTAGTAGAACACGATGGAGAACGTAACCGTGTCTTCCTCAGCTTTGACGACGTCAAATGCTTCAAGTGCAGGCAAACTGGACATATTGCCAGAACATGCACTGCCAACATTGGTACCAAGGAAAGGTCTGCGGTAGAGACTGAAAGCCAAACGTCTAGAGGCGAAAACAAGAGAAAGATTCTTGTGGAATTGGGTGAGAGTGCTTCGGCCACCACTTTGACGCCAAGCGATGGGACCATCCCACCAGCTCCGGTTGCGACCGACGCAGCTTGTGCCCTGGATGCAATGGAAACTAATGATGCAGATCTTAGCCTTGACACTGGGACGCCGCACCAGCTCGAACCGGTGCTGGATGAACCGGTTTACACTCAGGTCAAGACAAAGAAAAAACCAAGGAGCAACTCTCCGGCCAAGAAGCGTCCACGTCAAGATGAAAGGGCGTCTCCTGGTGAGGAAACCATGCCCCTGGCTGCGGTGGAGCTACTTGACAGTGGAGAGGCTGGAAAGACGCTGTCCACTAGCGCTTTTCTACAGTTCTTAGCGGACGTGAAGGGCAACGATCAGCCATTCAAGGTTGCCCGCCGTTTTACGAACGACATTACCGGGCTGGTTTTTATGCTGACATCAGTTCTTCCGGTCTTGAAAAATGATCGTGCAATCAACCAACGTTCACGACGCCTTATTGCCACTCTAAAGAAAGCGCAGGCGTACTTTGACGCGACCGGAGAAGACGAGGTCACCCTATCTCGATCCACCTCTCTGGAAAGTGTCAGTTCCACTGGACTAGAGTAAAAAAACCTGTCACCAACATGGCGGAGACAATTTTCATCACCCTTAATGCAAGGAGCGTTCGTAGCGACTTTAAATGGAGTCAGCTGTCGACCTTCCTAGATCGCCACTTCCCCGACGTCGTCCTCCTACAGGAGACAAACACGTCCTCATCACCACTACCCCTTCTAATCTCGAAGTACTCTTTTTATTTCAACCCCCCCGTTCAAGTGTGCTCGGGGACCATGATAGGACTTCGTAAGTCATCACCCATGGTCTTTCGAGCCCAAAATATTCTATACCCTGGCTATCTTCAGGAACTTCTCCTAGAGATTCCCACCACAGGTCGGACGCTTCACGTCATCTCCGTTTATTTGCCACACAACCAAGCCATAGCATTAGACATTCTGACGTGCCTTGAACGTCACATCAGCGACGTACGTGGTACCGCTGGAGTCGACGCTCAGTTCCTTGTTGGGGGGGACTTCAACTGTACGTTGGATCCCAACACTGACAGATCCGGGAGCGTCGAGCGGTATCCGCGCGTTGCCCGACTGCTCCGGAACACAGTTACGACAGCAGACCTCTCCGATTTGTGGCGGGAGTTTCACCCCGGGGAGCCAGGTTTCACGTATGTGGGCAATGCCCCACTGCATTCCGCCTCTCGCATAGACAGGTTCTATGGCACTCCCGAAGTGACCACTTTGATGACCGGCGTGCGCGTATTGCCCGCTTTCTCCGACCACCTTGCACTGCTGGCCACTATGTCGCTACGAACGCCTAAGTTTGTCTCGCCATATTGGCGCTTTGACAATACTCTCTTGGAGGACCCGAACTTCGGAGATTGTATTCGCGAGCTTCTCGAATCATTCGAGGCTCGTCACAATCATTACTCCTCGCTCCACCACTGGTGGGATGCCATCAAGCAGGAGATTCAGACCACGACCATCCGATTCATTAGACTCCGCCGGCAAATGTCGGACGAGACGTTTGCACAACTCGAGAGGCGTGTCGATCGAATCGTGTCCAGTCCCCTGCTGGGTGAACACACCACGGCAGATTTAGCTCACGCAACCTCCCAAGTGCGCGACGCGTACACAAGGAGAAGCGAGAGAGTGCTGGCAAACTCTCGCTACGCCCACCTCCTCGCTTCGGACAGTCCGGCAGGACCAAGTTTGGCTCGTGATATGGCTCCCACGTTTCAACCCCTCAAAGAACTGCGCCTGGAAGGGCGCGTCGTGTCTGATGGACCGTCGCTATGCACGGTCGCGAGGCGTCACTTCCAGGAGGTTTACGCTGCCACGCCCGTGACAATCGAGGAAGACTCGCCCCTGTACGAGACCCTGCCTCTACTTTCTCGCCTCCAACGTGAGAGCCTAGATCGGCCGCTGAGCCAACAAGAACTCACCGAAGCTCTTGGGTCCCTGAACAAAGGGAAGTCTCCCGGAATTGATGGTCTCACTCCCGAGTTCTACTCGTTCTTTTGGAGTGAGCTGTCGGGTCCGTTTGAGGAAATGTTGGCGCACTCCATGGAGACCGGCCTTCTTCCCCGATCTGCACAAAAGTCTATCCTGACGCTACTTCCTAAGTCGGGTGACAGGCTGGACATCAAAAACTGGCGTCCAATTTCTCTGCTCACCGTGGACTACAAGATCGTCGCACGTGCTTTGGCAACACGGTTGAGCCGAGTAATTGGCTCGCTGGTCCACCCCGATCAGGGCTACTGCGTTCCGGGGAGAACCATCTTCGACAGCCTCCACCTGCATCGTGACGTCGTGGAGTACGCCAACACCGAACAGGTTCCCCTAGCAGTTCTCTCCCTTGACCAACAGGGAGCATTCGACAGGGTGAACCAACACTATCTCTTTCACCTTCTCCGATCGTATGGTTTCGGCGAACATTTCGTGCAAACCCTGCGGACACTTTACGCCGGCGCCACGTGCTTCGTACGAGTGGGGTCATGTTTGACGGCTCCCTTTCCTTTCGGTCAGGGAATCCGACAGGGATGTCCCCTGTCAGGTCAGCTGTTCTCGCTTACAGCCGAGCCTTTCCTCAGACTGTGCAGATCAAGACTCTCGGGGTTTCTTATGCCTGGTCAACTGGAACGCAGACTCGTCGTCTCAGGATACGCCGATGACGTATCGGTCTTCATCGCTGACGACGAGGATTTCGACCGGTTGGGGGTAGTTTACCACATCTACGCGGTTCAGTCTGGGGCACGACTCAATACTCAAAAGTCCACCGGTCTGTGGGCAGGCAGCTGGGTCGGGCGTCGGGACTCTCCACTCGATTTCGCTTGGTCGAGTGAGGGCGGCAAGTGTTTGGGGGTAATGTTGGGCAATACGCCTGTAATCAAGGCCAGGGGCTTCGACGCGTTGCGGGAAAAGTTCCTCGTCGCAATCCAAAGGTGGCGAGGCCGAGCGTCGACCATGTCTCTTCGTGGTCGAGTTCTAGTCGCAAACCAGTTCCTGGCACCTAGACTGTGGTACACATTTCAAGTGCTGCCCCCACCTCCTGCGCTTCTCAACCGGCTTCAGGGGGAACTGGCAAATTTTGTATGGGCCGGCCGGAGACACTGGACGCGTCTGCGCGACCTCTGTGCCCCCGTCCATCTTGGAGGACTCGGCCTGGTCCACCTGGCGTCGAAGGTGGCCATGTTCCGAGTCGTTTATGCACACCGATTTCTTTCCAACTTAGAAGATCACCCCTGTCACGTCATGACTCGGCATTTCCTTGGCAAGTTTTGCCGATTAGGTCATGGCTGGCAGGTTTTGTTTCACCCCAAAATCGGTGGGCCTGCGGCTCGTAACACCTCCGAGTTTCTCCAAACCGTGCTCAAAGCTTGGTTCTCCCTGAAACCAAAGCCCGAGAATTTCCCGTCAACGAACTGCGGAATGCGAGACGTTCCCCTGACAGAAACGTCGCTTCTCCCAACGGCCACTTCTCCCTTCATTCCCTCATGGGCCTTGCTGGGTTGTAAAACGCTCGGGGACCTACTCAATGGTTCAGAGTGGACCGACGTCGACCGGTTGGAGGGCTTTGCCGAACAATCTGGTCGAGTTCGCCAAGCTCTTGGCGTCAACGGGAACAGGATCCGAGCCTTCTGCCATCTACGTTTTCGTGGCGTGAAAGATGTTCTGGGTCCTGAACCCTGGCCCCCAAATCTGTTGTATCGTCGCCCGTTGACCGGCGAGTGGGTCTCCCTGCTCCCTCAACAGCACAGGCGGTCGATCCTGCGTGACATCATGGTCAACTCCCTCCGCCTAGACGGTTCTCTAGAGGGACACTGGTCGCACGATCGAGTCAATTGGAGAGCTCTCGTTCGCTCACCCTCCCTTGGATTCGATTCCGAGGTCGTGTGGCGTTTCAACAAGAACCGTCTGGCAGATCCTATCTTCTTGTTCCACGCAGGGTTGGCCGCCTCTCGCCTGTGCCCCTGGTGCCAGGTCGAGGGTTCGGCTTGGCACATGATAGTGTCCTGTCGCCGGGCCGTGCAAATGTGGCGCCTGGCTGATTTGCTAATCAGAAACTTACTGGGTCGCCGTGGATTGTCTGCTCGAGAGCTCTATGTCGGGTTCAGTCCCGACAATACCTCCACCTCCAACCAAATCGATTTGGCCAATTTTGTTCTCGTGTTGGCCAAGAGCACAGTCTACAGGCTACTTGTAAGCTTCTTCAAAGAGGACCGCGAGCCTGCGCTCTACGATCATGTCCTGAAAGCTCGTCTAAAGTCTCGCATCATCAAGGAGTACGCTTGGTACCTTGGTCGCGGAGCGATCGATGGCTTCATGGCAAAGTGGTGCGATAGGGGGGCGCTCTGCGCCATTGAAAATGGCGAGATTCTTTTTAGTCAAGCGCTTACACAGTAAAGCCAAATGTCTTTCGTCTTCGACCGGTAGGGTTTGTTTTTCCAAACCAAAACTTTGTTTTCATTCTTTCCTCCAATATCGACGGGAAGGAAGCAGGCCCTCAGCCTGCATCCTAAAGTGCAATTTTAAGTTGGATTTCTGTTCCATTCCTTGTAACTATCCCCTATTGATCCCGTCAGATTGAAGAGACTTGTTTCATGTTTTTGAGTTAACATATCCTTCTGGACATAGTTTTTCTCTCCCCTATCGGTTTTATATAATAATAATAATAATAATAATAATAATAATAATAATAATAATAATAATAATAATAATAATAATAATAATAATAATAACACACACACACACCGGCCTCTGTCGGAGACGGACGTGTTTTTCGTTCGCTCCGCTTTACCGTGTTATTTCCGTGCTATTCCCAGCGCGGTACAGTTACAGCCTTAGGTGCGGGGCAGCGCAGTCGTTTGCCTATTTCTTACTGTCTGCTACGTTCTGCTTGTGCCTGACAATTTTTTGTTGATTATTCTTAATCAGTTTTTTCTCCTCTTTCGTTTGGAGTAGTTTTTATTTTCGAATTATTCATTCTTAAGTTAGTTTTGGCCTTGCAAATTATTGCTTTTCATTTCTCATTTTAACCCTCCTTGTTGAACCCTGCCATTTTAGAAGTGTGTTTCGGTTATTCGTTCTTGTTCGGTTTGCTGCCTGGTCTTCAAGGCCAGGTAGCAGTGGTTTTGTCCGTCTTGTCTGGCGTGTTTTTTATTTTGAATATTCCGGAGGGTTTTTAGTTGACTCGTATCACCATGAGTCAACTGAAGCCGCAAGACTTTTTGAAGAAGTCCCCTGTCCCCGCTGTAAAAACCGGGGCCGGTAAGGCCGTTAAGGTGCCCCTCGTGCGAGGGCCCAATAAAGGTGTGCCTGCGCCCCTTGCTAGGGGACACAGCACACCGGAACTCAAACCGTCCTCCGTGACTGTCCTCAGGCCTTCTCTGGCGGCAGACACTACTGTCAACCAACGGGTTGGTGTGCTGACTGGCTCAGCGCATCAGTCTGTTACCGTTCTTCTCGTCTCTCCGCGCCTAAACAGGTCCTTATCTGACGTCCAGGTAGTGACCAGCCCTGTTAAGGCTGCAGAAAACGTGGTGGCTGTTTCAGCCAGCGCGCCGACACCGTTGTGCCCTACGCCGATCCCTGCTTTTCCGGTGGTTTCGTCGATCGTTGTCCCTGGGGTCCAGACTCCGCCAGTTACTAAGCCGACCATGGCCCAGGCTTTGCTGTCGGGCGCAGGTCAACGACCTCAGAGTCGCGTTGACCAACCCCGACCCCCCGCTGGTCAGGCATGTCCACAGAAGGACCAAGCTATCTTGTTTCCTTCTATAGAAAACGTTACCATCTCACAGTACATGCGGTCCCTCGCTGATATCATCGGGGGCAAAAACATTACTTTTGCTTCCAGGATATCACAGGGCCGTGTGTGCTTCTATCTGAGGAGCAAGGCCTTGGTGGACACTTTCATGATTGACCACGGAATGCTGTCAATAAAGGACCAGTTCCTGCCTGCTCGCAGGCTGGTCACTCCCGCCGAGCGGCTGGTTCTTTCAAACGTCTCTCCCCATATTCCACACCAAGCCGTCGAGGCCGAGTTGGCAAAACTTGTTCGGCTCGTGTCCCCGATGGCCTACATCAACGTGGGTGTTAAACAAGCCGACGTTGGCCACGTTTTCAGCTTCCGTCGGCAGATATTTGTCGTCAAAGCTGAGAACATAAATCTACCAGATTCCATCTTGGTCGATTTTGACGGAGAGCGGAATCGTGTTTTTCTCAGCTTTGACGACATCAAGTGTTTCAAGTGCAAGCAGACCGGTCACATTGCCCGTGCTTGCACTGTCTCCATCGTTAAACCAGTCTCTGCCGATGTGGCTTCCACAACTGCGTCTACCAGTGAGAAGAGGAAAACTCCCGCGACGGTAGAGAGCGCCGAGGCCACCGCCTCGACGTCGAGTGAGAAATCTTTAGCCGTGACGCAAGTGGAAATCCACGAAGCGGCTGGTCCAGTCTCAATGGACTGCAGCGAGCCAAGCCTTCTTCAAGTCAACGAGGGTGATGCCATTTTCAGTCTTGTGGGGAAATCCACGAAGTCCCGTAGCAAGTCCCCTGCTAAGAAGCGACCCAGGCAGGATGATAGGGCACCACCCGGTGAGGTGACCATGCCACAGGGCAGCCGTAGAGCTTCTTAACAGTAAGGAGCCTACCAACACGCTTTCCACCAGCGCATTCCTGCAGTTCTTTGCAGACGTCAAGGGGACCGATCAACCATTAAAGATTGCCCATCGTTTCACGCGCGACATTCGAGGACTTGTCGAGATGCTTGAGCTAATAAGGCCGGCAGTCCGAGATGTGCGAGCCATAAAATCGAGAGTTGGGCGTCTCACAAGCACACTACTCAAGGCACATGCCTACTACGAGGCGACCGGTGACGACAGTCAATCTCTCTCCAGGTCAAACTCGGTAGAGAGCCTTGAGTCAAATGGTCTGGAGTGATTCACAACACCATGGGAGAGGCAACAATAATAACCCTAAATACTAAGAGCGTCCGCAGCGACTCAAAGTGGAGTCAGCTGTCTACTTTCCTCGATCGCCACTTTCCCGACGTCATCCTCTTACAGGAGACAAACACGCCTTCCGCACCTCTGCCCCTTCTCATTTCTAAATACACATTTTATTTCAACTCCCCAGTTCAAGTGTGTACTGGCACCATGATCGGACTTCGTAAGTCGTCCCCCATTGTGTTCCGTGCACACAATATTCTCTGTCCCGGTTATCTTCAAGAACTACTCTTGGAGATTCCCGCCACAAAACGGTCTCTACACGTAATCTGCGTGTACTTACCTCACGACCAACACGTGGCCCTCGATGTGTTAGGGCTACTCGAGCGACACATTCGAGACGTGCGTGGTGCTGCTGGAGCCGACGCCCAGGTTGTTGTCGGGGGAGATTTCAACTGCACGTTGAATCCCAACATCGACAGATCTAGTGGCAACGAGCGGTATCCACGGCTCGTTAACCAGCTCCGCAACACGGTCACTGCAGCAGATCTCTCTGATTTGTGGCGGGAGTTTTATCCCGTCGACCCAGGCTTCACCTTCGTCGGCAACGCCCCTTTTCACAGCGCATCACGCATTGATCGTTTTTATGCTACTCCCGACGTGACGACCACGGTGGCCGGAGTGCGGGTTCTGCCCTCGTTTTCCGATCACCTGGCCTTGGTCACAACCTTGTCTCTACGCACACCAAAGTTTGCCTCTCCCTATTGGCGTTTTGACAACTCCCTCCTCGACGACCCTTGCTTCGGGGATTGCGTTCGAGAGCTCTTAACCTCCTTCGAGGCACGACGCCACATGAACGCTTCCCTCCACCACTGGTGGGATGCCCTCAAACAGAAGATTAGTACCACGACAATCAGGTTCGTTCGACTACGCCGACAGCTCAACGACGAAACGTTTATTCGTCTGGAGCGGCGAGTCGACCAAATCGTGTCTAGCCCCTTGCTTGGGGGACACACCACGGCCGATTTAGCCCGTGCTAACGAGCAAGTTCGCGAGGCCTACACACGACGAAGCGAGAGACTGTTGGCACACTCGCGCTACGAACAACTGCTTGCCATAGACAGTCCTGCAGCTCCGAATTTGGCGCGGGACATGGCACCAACTTTCCAGCCTCTTAAACAGCTGCGGTTCGAGGGACGTATCGTCTCCGACGGCTCATCTCTCTGCACGGCAGCAAAGCAACACTTCCAGGAGGTCTATAGTGCCATGCCCGTGGCCATCGATGGGGACTCGCCTTTGTACGAGTTGCTGCCAACTCTCTCTCGTTTCCAACGCGAAAGTCTGGATCGGCCCTTCACTCACCAAGAACTTTCAGAGGCGCTTGGCACCCTGAACAAGGGTAAGGCCCCAGGCATAGACGGTCTCACTCCCGAGTTCTACTCGTTCTTCTGGAATGAGCTGTCTGACCCTTTGAAGTCCGTGCTGGAGTGCTCTCTAGTGGATGGGTTTCTCCCCAAGTCCGCTCAAAAATCCATTCTGACCCTTTTGCCTAAATCGGGAGACAGGATGGAAATCAAGAACTGGCGTCCCATCTCCCTCCTCACCGTGGATTATAAAATCCTAGCCCGCGCTCTGGCGACGCGTCTTAGCGAGGTTGTCAGCTGCCTGGTCCATCCTGACCAGGGATATTGCATTCCCGGGAGAACTATCTTTGATAGTGTCCACCTTCACCGAGACGTCCTAGAGTATGCCAACAGTGAAGGAGTGCCCCTGGCAGTGCTGTCCCTCGATCAGCAGGGTGCGTTCGACAGGGTCAACCACGACTATCTCTTCCACCTTCTTCGCACTTACGGGTTCGGAGAGTCTTTCGTGGGTACCCTGCGAACGCTCTACGCCGGGGCCACGTGTCATGTACAGGTGTGGTGTTGCCTCACGGCACCCTTTGTTTTTGGCCGTGGCATCCGACAGGTCTGCCCGCTGTCAGGGTTACTCTTCTCTTTGACGGCTGAGCCGTTTCTCCGTCTGTGCAGAACAAAACTCGAGGGTTTCTCTCTGCCAGGAATGCCCGAACGCAGGCTCGTGGTATCCGGCTATGCCGACGACTTCTCGGCATTCATTGCCAACAACCAAGATTTCGATCGCCTCCGAGAAGTGTACGATGTCTACTCTGCACAGTCGGGAGCGAAGCTAAATGCCGAGAAGTCCACGGGACTGTGGGCGGGCAGTTGGATCGGCCGGCTTGACGCCCCGCTCGGGTTTGCGTGGTCTAACGAAGGCGCCAAAGTTTTGGGAGTCGTGTTAGGAAACACGCCCGGCGTGGTGGCCAGGAGCTTGGAGGAATTGCTCACTAAGTTCATGGCAGCGATTCACAGGTGGCGTTTCAGGTCGTCGGCCATGTCGCTTCGTGGCCGCGTCCTGGTGGCAAATCAGTTCCTGGCCCCCAGGCTATGGTTCACCTTCCAAATAATTCCTCCCCCTCTGGCTCTTATTAATCGGTTGCAGGGAGAACTGGCCAACTTCGTTTGGGCGGGCAGGAGACATTGGACTCGCCTACGAGAACTTTGCGCTCCTCTTCATCTGGGGGGGCTCGGTCTGGTTCACCTTGCGTCCAAGGTAGCGATGTTTCGGGTTCTCTATGCCCACCGATACTTATCGAACTTGGACGACCATCCCTGTCACGCCATGACCCGACACTTCCTCGGAAAGTTTCGACGTCTTGGTCTTGGGTGGCAGGTATTGTTTCATCCGCAAATCGGTGGACCAGCAGCCCGAAGCACGTCCGATTTTCTCCGGACGGTTCTGGTGGCTTGGTTCTCCCTGCAAATAAAGCCTAGAAATTTTCCCTCCACCATCTGGGGTCTGCGCGACGTACCTCTAACGCTGACGTCACTTATCCCCACAGCCACCTCTCCGTTTATTCCGACCTGGTCTTCACTGGGATGCACAACGTTGGGAGACCTCCTTGTTGGGAACGAGTGGCTGAGAGTCGACCAACTGGAGGGTTTTGATGGGCTACTCGGTCGCACTCGGGGGGCTCTGACAATCAACGGAAACAGGATCCGGGCCTTTTGCAGCCTCCGGTTCCGTGGGGTATTGCAGATTCCGGGTCCTGAACCGTGGCCACCGGCGCTTTTCTACCGCCGCCCGCTTTCCGGCAAGTGGGTGCCCCTTCTTCCCGAGACCAATAGGCGGTCGATCCTGCTCGACATCATGGTCAAGGGGCTCGGTATAGACGGTTCGGCAGAAGGCCAATGGTCAAATGATCGGGTCAACTGGAAAGGCTTAGCTCGGCCACCTTCGTTAGGCTTAGATTCCGAGGTGGTTTAGCGATTCAACAAGAACCGTCTTGCCGATCCCATATTCTTGTACCACGCAGGACTGACCGCCTCCCGCCTGTGCCCATGGTGCCAGGTCGAGGGGACAGCCTGGCATATGCTAGTCTCATGTCGGCAGGCCACAGCCATGTGGCGGTTGGCTGACTCCTTGATCAGGGGCATACTGGGACGCCCTAGACTGTCTCTGAGAGATCTCTATGTCGGGTTCTGGCCCGACAAGGCCTCCAATGCCACACAGATAGATCTTGCCAACTATGTTCTCGTGTTGGCCAAGAGCACAGTCTACAGGCTTCTAGTATGCTATTTCAAGGATGGTAGGGTGCCTGCTCCCTACGAGGTTGTCCTAACGGCCCGTCTGAAGTCCCGCCTCCTCAAGGAGTATGCTTGGCATCTCGCGCGCGGGACGATTGACAGCTTTAGGGCAAAGTGGTGCGAGAGAGAGGCGTTCTGTTCCATCCTTGATGGAGAGCTCCTCTTTAGCCAAGCACTATCCCAGTGAAGCTCATGTATATTTTCAGTTACTGACCGGTAGGGTTTGCTCACCCAAACCGTAATATTAATAATTTTGTAAGTATTTTCGACGGAAGGTAGAAGCCCATTAGGCTCTTCCTAGTTATTTTTTGTTTTCTCTGCCATACATTATTAACGTCCTCAAAATTGTTTTCCGTCAGCATTTAGTTCTTTTGTTTCAGTTTTGAGAAAAATATATCCTTTTGGAACAACGTTTTCTCTCCCCTATCGGTCCATTTATAATAATAATAATAATAATAATAATAATAATAATAATAATAATAATAATAATAATAATAATAATAATAACACACACACACACACACACACACACACACACACACACACACACACACACACACACACACACACACACACACACACACACACACACACACACACACACACACACACACACACACACACAGGTGGCGTTTCAGGTCGTCGGCCATGTCGCTTCGTGGCCGCGTCCTGGTGGCAAATCAGTTCCTGGCCCCCAGGCTATGGTACATCTTCCAAATAATTTCACCCCCTCTGGCTCTTATGAATAGGTTTAAGGGAGAACTGGCCAACTTCGTTTGGGCGGGCAGGAGACATTGGACTCGCCTACGAGAACTTTGCGCTCCTCTTCATCTGGGGGGGCTCGGTCTGGTTCACCTTGCGTCCAAGGTAGCGATGTTTCGGGTTCTCTATGCCCACCGATACTTATCGAACTTGGACGACCATCCATGTCACGCCATGACCCGACACTTCCTCGGAAAGTTTCGACGTGTTGGTCTTGGGTGGCAGGTATTGTTTCATCCGCAAATCGGTGGACCAGCAGCCCGAAGCACGTCCGATTTTCTCCGGACGGTTCTGGTGGCTTGGTTCTCCCTGCAAATAAAGCCTAGACATTTTCCCTCCACCATCTGGGGTCTGCGCGACGTACTTCTAACGCTGACGTCACTTATCCCCACAGCCACCTCTCCGTTTATTCCGACCTGGTCTTCACTGGGATGCACAACGTTGGGAGACCTCCTTGTTGGGAACGAGTGGCTGAGAGTCGACCAACTGGAGGGTTTTGATGGGCTACTCGGTCGCACTCGGGTGGCTCTGACAATCAACGGAAACAGGATCCGGGCCTTTTGCAGCCTCCGGTTCCGTGGGGTATTGCAGATTCCGGGTCCTGAACCGTGGCCACCGGCGCTTTTCTACCGCCGCCCGCTTTCCGGCAAGTGGGTGCCGCTTCTTCCCGAGACCAATAGGCGGTCGATCCTGCTCGACATCATGGTCAAGGGGCTCGGTATAGACGGTTCGGCAAAAGGCCAATGGTCGAATGATCGGGTCAACTGGAAAGGCTTAGCTCGGCCACCTTCGTTAGGCTTAGATTTCGAGGTGGTTTGGCGATTCAACAAGAACCGTCTAGCCGATCCCATATTCTTGTACCACGCAGGACTGACCGCCTCCCGCCTGTGCCCATGGTGCCAGGTCGAGGGGACAGCCTGGCATATGCTAGTCTCATGTCGGCAGGCCACAGCCATGTGGCGGTTGGCTGACTCCTTGATCAGGGGCATACTGGGACGCCCTAGACTGTCTCTGAGAGATCTCTATGTCGGGTTCTGGCCCGACAAGGCCTCCAATGCCACACAGATAGATCTGGCCAACTATGTTCTCGTGTTGGCCAAGAGCACAGTCTACAGGCTTCTAGTATGCTATTTCAAGGATGGTAGGGTGCCTGCTCCCTACGAGGTTGTCCTAACGGCCCGTCTGAAGTCCCGCCTCCTCAAGGAGTATGCTTGGCATCTCGCGCGCGGGACGATTGACAGCTTTAGGGCAAAGTGGTGCGAGAGAGAGGCGTTCTGTTCCATCCTTGATGGAGAGCTCCTCTTTAGCCAAGCACTATCCCAGTGAAGCTCTTGTATATTTTCAGTTACTGACCGGTAGGGTTTGCTCACCCAAACCGTAATATTAATAATTTTGTAAGTATTTTCGACGGAAGGTAGAAGCCCATTAGGCTCTTCCTAGTTATTTTTTGTTTTCTCTGCCATACATTATTAACGTCCTCAAAATTGTTTTCCGTCAGCATTTAGTTCTTTTGTTTCAGTTTTGAGAAACATATATCCTTTTGGAACAACGTTTTCTCTCCCCTATCGGCCAATTTATAATAATAATAAAAAAAAAAAAAAAAAAAAAAACACACACACACACACACACACACACACACACACACACACACACACACACACACACACACACACACACACACACACACACACACACACACACACACACACACACACACACACACACACACACACACACACACACACACACACACACACACACACACACACACACACACACACACACACACACACACACACACACACACACACACACACACACACACACACACACACACACACACACACACACACACACACACACACACACACACACACACACACACACACACACACACACACACACACACACACACACACACACACACACACACACACACACACACACACACACACACACACACACACACACACACACACACACACACACACACACACACACACACACACACACACACACACACACACACACACACACACACACACACACACACACACACACACACACACACACACACACACACACACCCGGTCTTGAAAATTGATCGTGCAATCAACCAACGTTCACGACGCCTTATTGCCACTCTAAAGAAGGCGCAGGCGTACTTTGACGCGACCGGAGAAGACGAGGTCACCCTATCTCGATCCACCTCTCTGGAAAGTGTCAGTTCCACTGGACTAGAGTAAAAAACCTGTCACCAACATGGCGGAGACAATTTTCATCACCCTTAATGCAAGGAGCGTTCGTAGCGACTTTAAATGGAGTCAGCTGTCGACCTTCCTGGATCGCCACTTCCCCGACGTCGTCCTCCTACAGGAGACAAACACGTCCTCATCACCACTACCCCTTCTAATCTCGAAGTACTCTTTTTATTTCAACTCCCCTGTTCAAGTGTGCTCGGGGACCATGATAGGACTTCGTAAGTCATCACCCATGGTCTTTCGAGCCCAAAATATTCTATACCCTGGCTATCTTCAGGAACTTCTCCTAGAGATTCCCACCACAGGTCGGCCGCTTCACGTCATCTCCGTTTATTTGCCACACAACCAAGCCATAGCTCTAGACATTCTGACGTGCCTTGAACGTCACATCAGCGACGTACGTGGTACCGCTGGAGTCGACGCTCAGTTCCTTGTTGGGGGGGACTTCAACTGTACGTTGGATCCCAACACTGACAGATCCGGGGGCGTCGAGCGGTATCCGCGCGTTGCCCGACTGCTCCGGAACACAGTTACGACAGCAGACCTCTCCGATTTGTGGCGGGAGTTTCACCCCGGGGAGCCAGGTTTCACGTATGTGGGCAATGCCCCACTGCATTCCGCCTCTCGCATAGACAGGTTCTATGGCACTCCCGAAGTGACCACTTTGATGACCGGCGTGCGCGTATTGCCCGCTTTCTCCGACCACCTTGCACTGCTGGCCACTATGTCGCTACGAACGCCTAAGTTTGTCTCGCCATATTGGCGCTTTGACAATACTCTCTTGGAGGACCCGAACTTCGGAGATTGTATTCGCGAGCTTCTCGAATCATTCGAGGCTCGTCACAATCATTACTCCTCGCTCCACCACTGGTGGGATGCCATCAAGCAGGAGATTCAGACCACGACCATCCGATTCATTAGACTCCGCCGGCAAATGTCGGACGAGACGTTTGCACAACTCGAGAGGCGTGTCGATCGAATCGTGTCCAGTCCCCTGCTGGGTGAACACACCACGGCAGATTTAGCTCACGCAACCTCCCAAGTGCGCGACGCGTACACAAGGAGAAGCGAGAGAGTGCTGGCAAACTCTCGCTACGCCCACCTCCTCGCTTCGGACAGTCCGGCAGGACCAAGTTTGGCTCGTGATATGGCTCCCACGTTTCAACCCCTAAAAGAACTGCGCCTGGAAGGGCGCGTCGTGTCTGATGGACCGTCGCTATGCACGGTCGCGAGGCGTCACTTCCAGGAGGTTTACGCTGCCACGCCCGTGACAATCGAGGAAGACTCGCCCCTGTACGAGACCCTGCCTCTACTTTCTCGCCTCCAACGTGAGAGCCTAGATCGGCCGCTGAGCCAACAAGAACTCACCGAAGCTCTTGGGTCGCTGAACAAAGGGAAGTCTCCCGGAATTGATGGTCTCACTCCCGAGTTCTACTCGTTCTTTTGGAGTGAGCTGTCGGGTCCGTTTGAGGAAATGTTGGCGCACTCCATGGAGACCGGCCTTCTTCCCCGATCTGCACAAAAGTCTATCCTGACGCTACTTCCTAAGTCGGGTGACAGGCTGGACATCAAAAACTGGCGTCCAATTTCTCTGCTCACCGTGGACTACAAGATCGTCGCACGTGCTTTGGCAACACGGTTGAGCCGAGTAATTGGCTCGCTGGTCCACCCCGATCAGGGCTACTGCGTTCCGGGGAGAACCATCTTCGACAGCCTCCACCTGCATCGTGACGTCGTGGAGTACGCCAACACCGAACAGGTTCCCCTAGCAGTTCTCTCCCTTGACCAACAGGGAGCATTCGACAGGGTGAACCAACACTATCTCTTTCACCTTCTCCGATCGTATGGTTTCGGCGAACATTTCGTGCAAACCCTGCGGACACTTTACGCCGGCGCCACGTGCTTCGTACGAGTGGGGTCATGTTTGACGGCTCCCTTTCCTTTCGGTCAGGGAATCCGACAGGGATGTCCCCTGTCAGGTCAGCTGTTCTCGCTTATGTCAGGTCAGCTGTTCTCGCTTACAGCCGAGCCTTTCCTCAGACTGTGCAGATCAAGACTCTCGGGGTTTCTTATGCCTGGTCAACTGGAACGCAGACTCGTCGTCTCAGGATACGCCGATGACGTATCGGTCTTCATCGCTGACGACGAGGATTTCGACCGGTTGGGGGTAGTTTACCACATCTACGCGGTTCAGTCTGGGGCACGACTCAATACTCAAAAGTCCACCGGTCTGTGGGCAGGCAGCTGGGTCGGGCGTCGGGACTCTCCACTCGATTTCGCTTGGTCGAGTGAGGGCGGCAAGTGTTTGGGGGTAATGTTGGGCAATACGCCTGTAATCAAGGCCAGGGGCTTCGACGCGTTGCGGGAAAAGTTTCTCGTCGCAATCCAAAGGTGGCGAGGCCGAGCGTCGACCATGTCTCTTCGTGGTCGAGTTCTAGTCGCAAACCAGTTCCTGGCACCTAGACTGTGGTACACATTTCAAGTGCTGCCCCCACCTCCTGCGCTTCTCAACCGGCTTCAGGGGGAACTGGCAAATTTTGTATGGGCCGGCCGGAGACACTGGACGCGTCTGCGCGACCTCTGTGCCCCCGTCCATCTTGGAGGACTCGGCCTGGTCCACCTGGCGTCGAAGGTGGCCATGTTCCGAGTCGTTTATGCACACCGATTTCTTTCCAACTTAGAAGATCACCCCTGTCACGTCATGACTCGGCATTTCCTTGGCAAGTTTTGCCGATTAAGTCTTGGCTGGCAGGTTTTGTTTCACCCCAAAATCGGTGGGCCTGCGGCTCGTAACACCTCCGAGTTTCTCCAAACCGTGCTCAAAGCTTGGTTCTCCCTGAAACCAAAGCCCGAGAATTTCCCGTCAACGAACTGCGGAATGCGAGACGTTCCCCTGACAGAAACGTCGCTTCTCCCAACGGCCACTTCTCCCTTCATTCCCTCATGGGCTTTGCTGGGTTGTAAAACGCTCGGGGACCTACTCAATGGTTCAGAGTGGACCGACGTCGACCGGTTGGAGGGCTTTGCCGAACAATCTGGTCGAGTTCGCCAAGCTCTTGGCGTCAACGGGAACAGGATCCGAGCCTTATGCCATCTACGTTTTCGTGGCGTGAAAGATGTTCTGGGTCCTGAACCCTGGCCCCCAAATCTGTTGTATCGTCGCCCGTTGACCGGCGAGTGGGTCTCCCTGCTCCCTCAACAGCACAGGCGGTCGATCCTGCGTGACATCATGGTCAACTCCCTCCGCCTAGACGGTTCTCTAGAGGGACACTGGTCGCACGATCGAGTCAATTGGAGAGCTCTCGTTCGCTCACCCTCCCTTGGATTCGATTCCGAGGTCGTGTGGCGTTTCAACAAGAACCGTCTGGCAGATCCTATCTTCTTGTTCCACGCAGGGTTGGCCGCCTCTCGCCTGTGCCCCTGGTGCCAGGTCGAGGGTTCGGCTTGGCACATGATAGTGTCCTGTCGCCGGGCCGTGCAAATGTGGCGCCTGGCTGATTTGCTAATCAGAAACTTACTGGGTCGCCGTGGATTGTCTGCTCGAGAGCTCTATGTCGGGTTTAGTCCCGACAATACCTCCACCTCCAACCAAATCGATTTGGCCAATTTTGTTCTCGTGTTGGCCAAGAGCACAGTCTACAGGCTACTTGTAAGCTTCTTCAAAGAGGACCGCGAGCCTGCGCTCTACGATCATGTCCTGAAAGCTCGTCTAAAGTCTCGCATCATCAAGGAGTACGGAGCGATCGATGGCTTCATGGCAAAGTGGTGCGATAGGGGGGCGCTCTGCTCCATTGAAAATGGCGAGATTCTTTTTAGTCAAGCGCTTACACAGTAAAGCCAAATGTCTTTAGTCTTCGACCGGTAGGGTTTGTTTTTCCAAACCCAAACTTTGTTTTCATTCTTTCCTCCAATATCGACGGGAAGGAAGCAGGCCCTCAGCCTGCATCCTAAAGTGCAATTTTAAGTTGGATTTCTGTTCCATTCCTTGTAACTATCCCCTATTGATTCCGTCAGATTGAAGAGACTTGTTTCATGTTTTTCAGTTAACATATCCTTCTGGACATAGTTTTCTCTCCCCTATCGGTTTTATATAATAATAATAATAATAATAATAATAATAATAATAACACACACACACACACACACACACACACACACACACACACACACACACACACACACACACACACACACACACACACACACACACACACACACACACACACACACACACACACACACACACACACACACACACACACACACACACACACACACACACACACACACACACACACACACACACACACACACACACACACACACACACACACACACACACACACACACACACACACACACACACACACACACACACACACACACACACACACACACACACACACACACACACACACACACACACACACACACACACACACACACACACACACACACACACACACACACACACACACACACACACACACACACACACACACACACACACACACACACACACACACACACACACACACACACACACACACACACACACACACACACACACAGTCACTGCCTAGTGGATGATACAGATGAAACGGTTCTTTACAATACCCCTTCCAAATGTTGTATAACTACTTGTTTTTATATACGATTTTATAATCTTAAAATATATTATGTACCATATTATGAAAACAAATTTTCTTTTTTCTTTATGTAAATCATTTAACGTGTAGTTATTTTTTAATATCTTCTCTCTTTAAATTACGATCCCAGTCATCCGTAATCATTGCCTGGTATTACAACTGTAAATTTGACGCTAAACACGCTCACACTATCGTATAGGGGCTGTGCCCACTTTAGGGGGTAGGGGGGTGCATGTATTTATTTCTTAACGGATCAAGCCTAAATCAATCGAATAAATCCGTTGTCTCCGCTGCCAGTGTACGGGCGGCTTGCAGAGATAGACTCGCGTTATAGCGACGTGGCCTGTTAACCGACTGCCTATTGACTGTTGCGAAATGCGAAGACTGTTTTGCACAAATGCACTTTCGGAAGATTGTACATTCAGCGATTTGCTCTATCGGGGATTTAGACATTTGGTGGTTTACACTTTCGTGATATTGAACTTTCGTGAGTTTGGCGATTTGGTGTTTTGCATCTTCGTTAGTCTTGATACTCGTGATGTTAGCCTTTCGTATGATCGTAAATTGAACATTTTAACGTTCGGTAGTTTGCATTTTCGTCATTTTACACATTCGGGGAATCGGCGATGTTTTCGAGATTTTTCTCTTTCGGGAAATTGCACTTTTGGGTTTTTGTAACGATTCCATATAAGCGTCATATAACATGTGAATGACATGGCATGAAGTGAAATGAAATATAAAAATAACTATGTAGTAGCTTATTTCCCGAACAGAAAATACTGCAGTCTAACTTGTGATGCTCCTCCACCTCGTACTTACTCGTAAGTGATAGTAGTAGCAGCAGTGGTCCACCTCGTCTTCAACGGTGGAGGGCGCCCGGCCAGCTGGTTCGTCAGTGGGAGTACGCGTGGGTCCGGAAACGTGTGAATTAAATAAGTTGGTGGAATATGTTATGATTCGGTAAAAATACGAGTATCGGGCTCCACCTGTTTGTTTATAAGGAGTAAACAGGAACCTCCCCGTGCTGTGCACGACTAAGCTATAAGATTGGACAGTGAGTAATAGGCTAAACGTAGTAGAATGATACAAACCAAGTTTATTTCATAAAGGGTAAACGTGATATAACACATATAATTGATAAAAATACAGATGTAGAAAGTATTCAATCACCAGGGTATATTAGTATAAAAATAAGAATATTGGGAAACACCTTACGGGACGTTATCAAATATCACACCCGGTGAATCCGCCAATGAAGCCGGCGTACAGGACAACACCAATAATTAACAATATAAACACATGTAAATGACGTTACCATTAAATATCATTGTCATATGGTGGATAGATCCCACACAGCTGTGGGTACCTTATACAGAGCGCCGGTTAAAGTTTACCCCTCGCCCCGTGGCTACAGGTCTTAAGAAAAATATGACAAAGAAAAAAACAAACCCAAACGTGCGAAAACCGACGGCGGTGGGGAAACTGGCCCCGTGCTCTGTATTTAGATATGCACACGGGCGAGTTACACTTACAAAAGAAACGTGTATCGCACCCAAAGTGCCACATAAATAAAATAATGGATAACACACGAAAATATGTGATACATAGAATTTAGGGTACAGGGACTGAATACAGAGCGTATAGTATCCTCAACTATAATGTCTCAAAATGTTTAACCAAACAGATTCACAAGTGTAATATATAACAAATTAACAATAGTAAATTTATGTAATATTATGTGGGATTACCCCATCCACAATTTTCTCGGTGGACGAAAGTTCCCCCCCCCCCCCCTTAAACTATATTACACACTGTCCTATTAAATGTCAAAAACAAAGAGGGAATGAAAAGACGTGAGGTGTGATCTGAGTACACTCAGCACGGAAAACAAAAATACAACGATTCAAAAAATTATGAGGCTCGTGTGATCGATAAGTAACGGGGGTCAAGAAAGTCGGTAATAAGTCGATATTCAAAGATCAATTAAATTTATGGCCAAGTCCAAACAAAACACTTAACTGGGTCTAGGAACTTTGGTAAACAAAACAACGGTTACATACCACGCTTCTCGAACCTGGCTACAGGTGGCCCACACGTATGTTTGGTTCCACCAGGTACTCGTACGAATTATGACAGGTAGTCCTCACGTAGATTTGGTTCCTCCAGGTACTCATACGAATTATGACAGGTGATCCTCACGTAGGTTTGGTTCCGCCAGGTACTCGTACGAAATATGACAGGTAGTCCTCACGTAGATTTGGTTCCTCCAGGTACTCATACGAATTATGACATGTAGTCCACACGTAGATTTGGTTCCGCCAGGTACTCATACGAAATATGACATTTAGTCCACACGTAGATTTGGTTCCGCCAGGTACTCATACGAATTATGACAGGCGTGGTAAAACGATGTACAGAAAAGGATGCACAGATAAATCACGCAACAATAGTCTTGGGGTTAGAAACGCGTACTGTTTATGTACCTAATATACTCCACCTACACGGATCACAATTAACACAGAACGGATCTGGTCTCAGATCACAAAATCACTCGCGCAAATCTAGGCTATGTACGGAAAAACAGTACTTCAGTAAACGCACAGCAAGAACCTCTTTTCGAACCCGGGGCCTCCACGGACCAGCTCCGTCCTTTTCAACGGCTCGGAAACAACTCCTCTTTTTCTAGTGCTTCTCGCTCGTCCCAGCTCGGTTCCTCGTATGATCTCATCATCAGCCAATCGGGGTACCGATGACGTGATTCGGGTGGCGAGAGTGAGGCATGTAATCTCCTCCACGGGTGGCGCGATCGGAACACTGCCGATACAGGGTGGCACGGAAAATTGTCATGGGTCGTCAGACCCGTGACACTACCCTCTCCCAAGGACGTCTTTTTTTTTTTTTTTTTTTTTTTTTTTTTTTTTTTTTAATTCTACGTTTTCTCAAGTTTCTCCTCATCTTCATTATCGTCGTCTTTGTCGGGTTGGGGCTTTATATCCTTCACGTGCCAATTCCCCATATCTTTCCCATTCATGTCTGATAGCCTGTAAATCAAATGTGAAATCTTCTTTTTAACGATGCACTTTACAAATTTTGGAGCCAAACTTGCGGAATAGTAGCGGCCCGCGTCCGATTGGGTATATCCCCGTTTCCAAACCACTTGCCCTACATCATATTCCACCGGTCGGCGTCGTAGGTTGTACGCTCTACTATTTTTTGAATAAGCTTGTTGTATTCTTTTGGCTACTTCCGCCATTATTGGCTCCATATCGGACAACTGTCGTATTCTCCGATGCCGGTCATCAAAATCCACTTGGTGACTGTTTTCAATTCCTTTACCGTATTCATTACCGGACGCGGGAGGTGTTCTACCGAAATTCAGGAACGCCGGTGTATATCCGGTTACTTCATGGGTGGCGTTTCTTATGGCGTGCCCTATTTTGGCCACTTCGTTATCCCATTCACGGTGATCCCCTCTGATATATGATTTTAAAGCTGTTTTTACCACTCTATTCACTCTCTCTGCAGGATTCGTTTGTGGGTGGTATAACGCGTTATACCATAATTTGGGCACCTGGTACCTCCTTGTCAGCTCTTGTAGTGTCTTACTGATGTATTGTTTACCATTATCACAAACAATTATCTCGGGGACCCCATATACAAGAAAAATATCCTCTTCAATATGTCTCGTTACGGCAGCAGCGGTTGCGGTCCTTAATGGGTACAACAGGGTATACTTAGTGAACCAGTCACAAATAACCAACAAGAAAGTGTTCCCTTTACGGGACCTTGGATACGGGCCCAACAAATCTGTGCTAATCATTTGCCAGGGGCGATCGACTTTCCGTGGGGCACCCATTAACCCAGCAGGCACCAACTGTGGCACTTTCTGTGCTAAACAAATGTCGCATTTACGCACATATCTGGCAATGTCAGTGGACATCTTCGGCCAGTAATATTTTCTTGACGCCTTTTTTATGGTCTTGAAAATACCAAGATGTGCGGACATGGGGTCGTCATGGCATTCTTCCAACACTTTCTTTCGGGCCAATTTTGGCACCACCAGTTTCCATTCGAATTCATAGTCCTCTATGCCACCAGTTTTCACACTTAACATTTTATACAGGCGATCGTCTTCGACTCGCCACCTTTCATATTTCTGGGGGTTTTCGGTGACCTCTTGATGCATCTTCTTGTACCAGCTGTCCATTTCATCGGGAAGTATTTCTATGGTGGCTACTTCCGTCGGAAATGCGCGCGAAAGTGCGTCGGGCACTACATTCTCTTGACCTTTTCGATGTATTAACTCGAAATCGAACTGTTGAAGCTTGACGGCCCACCTGGCCACACGACCACATGGATCCTTCAGGTTCGCCAACCACAACAATGAGTAGTGGTCAGTTATTACTTTAAATTTTGTACCCTCAACGTATGCCCGGAACTTCTCGATTCCATATACAACGGCCAAACACTCCCGTTCTGTCACGGAGTAATTTCTCTCCGCTTTGCTGAGCGCTCTGCTTGCATAAGCAATGACCTGTTCGTCCATACCTTCCCCTTGAGCGAGCACGGCTGCAACTCCGCGATCAGAGGCGTCGGTCTGTATGACAAATTGTTTTTCAAAATCAGGGCAGGCCAATACGGGAGCGGTTGCCAGATCGTGTTTTAATGTTTTGAAAGCCTCCTCGGCCTCATCCGTCCAATGAAGAACAGATCTACGATGAAGTCTTTTCCTCTCACCTTTATTTAGCGGTGACTTGATACGCTTCATGGGATCCACGGTGAGGCGCGTCATCTCGTTTAAGGGCGTGGTCTTGATTGCGTATTCTGCGATAAAACGTCGATACCACGAACATGTTCCAAGGAAACGTTTCATCTCAGTTATCGTGTTGGGCTTAGGGTAGTTTACAATGGCTGCAATCTTGTCGGGGTTCGTCCGTAACCCGTGTTCATCAACTACATACCCTAAGTAGTTAAGACTAGACCTACAGAACTTACACTTTTCCACATTCACAGTGAGATGAGCTTCCTCCAAACGCCTCAACACTTCACACAATATTCTAAGGTGCTCCTCGAAAGAATCTGTCACAATAATTATATCGTCTAAATATACAAACACATGTGGTTCTAGTTCGGGACCAAAAATGGTGTCCATAAAACGTTGTTGAGTCTGGGCAGCGTTGTGTAATCCAAAAGGTAGTACGGTGAACTGGAAAAGTCCTCTCCCCGGGGCCGTAAACGCGGTTTTTTCCTTAGAAGATTGCTCAAGAGGAATCTGCCAAAAAGCACTCTTCAGATCAATAGAGCTTAAATACCTAGCATCGCGTAACTTGTCTAGTATACTAGAGACGTAGGGAAGGGGATAAGAATCTTTCTTGGTGACCTTGTTGAGTCGACGACTGTCTAGGCATAACCTATGTTCCCCATTTGGTTTTGCCACCAATAGGACTGGTGATGACCATGGGCTGCGAGACGGTTCTATGACACCCATATCCAGCATTTTATCCAGTTCGGTATTCAAAACCTTCTGTATGGTTGGTGACATCGGGTGGTATCTTTGTTTGATGGGTTCCGCATCGCCTACTTCGATTTTATGTTCGATCACGTTTGTCCTACCGAGGCCTTTTTCCGATGACTTCCTGAATTTATCGATGACGTATTCTAACCTTTTCTTATCAGTTTCGTTAAGGTTGTGGTAGTTCTGGATGGTTCTCACTTCTTCAATGTTTCCCGATCGTCCGGTTCTATTGGGAATTTTACATTGGCCATCTTTCAAGTTCACTATTAACCCGAACCGCTTCCAAACATCGACCCCAAAGATAAAATCTTGACAAATGGACGGGACTACTAAAGCATCGATAAGCTGGATCATTCCGTTTAACTCGACAGGTAGCTTTACCACACCCAGGACTTTCTGACTGTTGCCATCGGCGGTGAGTATACGGTTTGTACCCGTCTGGTGTACACAAATGCCGGCTTCCTTAACCCTCTCTAACCCTCCAAGCCCGATTACGGTTTGTGTGGCACCAGAATCTAACAACCCAGTGACTTTGATCCCGGCTATGTTCACTTCCAAATATGGCCGTTCATCCCCCTCCCTGTAATTAACCAGTGTCGATATCGTCTTTGCCTGGCAAAATGTCTTTACCGTTTGCACCCATTCCTTCCATCCACCGTCGTTCAATGACTGATTGCTCTGTAGCCCTTTTTCGGAACAGGGGGCACTAACTAAATCAGCTGTCTCGAGGTCGTGCCCCCTTAACCCTCTACCTCGGCAGCTTCTTCGTTTCCCGCTGTCCTTGCTTGGCAGTGGTCGCAGTCCTTTCGTGTCACCCCTGGGTTCCCACATCCATAACAAAATAAATTTCTCCTCTGGTTTCTACATTCACGATAACGATGTCCAGGCTTCTTACAGTTCCAGCACATTGGCCGTTCCTCGCCAGTCTTTATTGTAGATATACCTATGGTTTCCTTACGGGGCCTATATGCTAGGTCTGGTTCTAAACGTCCCGAATTTTTGGGTGATTTAAATCTTTCCATGAGGCTTTTCGTTTCTTCAAGTCTCTTACACATTTTCTTCAATGACTCCATATCTCTAACCTCCACTAAACTCAAACGGTCCATATAATATGGCAATATATTCCTCAAAATTATCTTCAATTTCTTTTCCTCAGGTACGGGCGTTTGTAAACGGTTAAACAGATTTGTCATAATAGCCAAATAAATTCCAAAAGATTCGTGTTGACCTTGGGTACGCGAGTTAATTTCTTCCCATAGGTCTTCCTCGTAGCCGATCGGTTGAAATTCTTCTTTTAGCAGAAGAACCAGTTCCGACCACGACTGCACTTTATTCCTAATAGCCCGGTACCAAATGAGAGCTTGTCCAGTAAATAAATCAATGGCTGAAAAAAATACATCCATTTCACTGGTATTACGAGCGACCATTAATTCATCCACTCGTTCTAAGAAAGCGGTAACGCTTAGTCCGTTACTTTCCCCCGAAAATGCGACTCCCCATTGGTGGACCGGCGTCTGTGTCTTCCTAATCTGAATACAGGGTTTATTTTTATAAGTGTCTTCTACTTCATTTTCGTCTGGCTCACTTATTGCGGTACCGTCACTCTCATTGTTGCTACTTGGACATTTACTATTCAAGGTGTTTGCCGCCTCACTACACTTTACTATCAAGGCCGACCTCTTTCCTATTAATATGGTATCATTACACTTAATACATTTCAGCCTCTCATTGAGATATGAAATTCGCAACCTGATATGGCGATAATCCTGGTCTCCCTTCTCGCCATCAAAATTCACAATGCTCTCATCAATTATTTTTATCCGATTTTCACAATGTTCAATTTCTTCCTGAGGGTCTAAATCAACAAACGTTTCTCCTTTCCCCGATTTCTCCAAAAGCATAAGGTTTCTTAATGTCTTCCTCATCTCTGACACCGTTTTGACTCCCTTGACACCCCTACGTGCTAGCTCCCATTCTAGCTCTTCTTTGACACGATTTTCTATGTTCATGATGAAAACTGGGTTAGATATGTCTAACAATACGATGTTCCTCACTAACGTTTTCGGGCCCCACGTCGGGCTCCAGTGTGATGCTCCTCCACCTCGTACTTACTCGTAAGTGATAGTAGTAGCAGCAGTGGTCCACCTCGTCTTCAACGGTGGAGGGCGCCCGGCCAGCTGGTTCGTCAGTGGGAGTACGCGTGGGTCCGGAAACGTGTGAATTAAATAAGTTGGTGGAATATGTTATGATTCGGTAAAAATACGAGTATCGGGCTCCACCTGTTTGTTTATAAGGAGTAAACAGGAACCTCCCCGTGCTGTGCACGACTAAGCTATAAGATTGGACAGTGAGTAATAGGCTAAACGTAGTAGAATGATACAAACCAAGTTTATTTCATAAAGGGTAAACGTGATATAACACATATAATTGATAAAAATACAGATGTAGAAAGTATTCAATCACCAGGGTATATTAGTATAAAAATAAGAATATTGGGAAACACCTTACGGGACGTTATCAAATATCACACCCGGTGAATCCGCCAATGAAGCCGGCGTACAGGACAACACCAATAATTAACAATATAAACACATGTAAATGACGTTACCATTAAATATCATTGTCATATGGTGGATAGATCCCACACAGCTGTGGGTACCTTATACAGAGCGCCGGTTAAAGTTTACCCCTCGCCCCGTGGCTACAGGTCTTAAGAAAAATATGACAAAGAAAAAAACAAACCCAAACGTGCGAAAACCGACGGCGGTGGGGAAACTGGCCCCGTGCTCTGTATTTAGATATGCACACGGGCGAGTTACACTTACAAAAGAAACGTGTATCGCACCCAAAGTGCCACATAAATAAAATAATGGATAACACACGAAAATATGTGATACATAGAATTTAGGGTAGAGGGACTGAATACAGAGCGTATAGTATCCTCAACTATAATGTCTCAAAATGTTTAACCAAACAGATTCACAAGTGTAATATATAACAAATTAACAATAGTAAATTTATGTAATATTATGTGGGATTACCCCATCCACAATTTTCTCGGTGGACGAAAGTTCCCCCCCCCCCCTTAAACTATATTACACACTGTCCTATTAAATGTCAAAAACAAAGAGGGAATGAAAAGACGTGAGGTGTGATCTGAGTACACTCAGCACGGAAAACAAAAATACAACGATTCAAAAAATTATGAGGCTCGTGTGATCGATAAGTAACGGGGGTCAAGAAAGTCGGTAATAAGTCGATATTCAAAGATCAATTAAATTTATGGCCAAGTCCAAACAAAACACTTAACTGGGTCTAGGAACTTTGGTAAACAAAACAACGGTTACATACCACGCTTCTCGAACCTGGCTACAGGTGGCCCACACGTATGTTTGGTTCCACCAGGTACTCGTACGAATTATGACAGGTAGTCCTCACGTAGATTTGGTTCCTCCAGGTACTCATACGAATTATGACAGGTGATCCTCACGTAGGTTTGGTTCCGCCAGGTACTCGTACGAAATATGACAGGTAGTCCTCACGTAGATTTGGTTCCTCCAGGTACTCATACGAATTATGACATGTAGTCCACACGTAGATTTGGTTCCGCCAGGTACTCATACGAAATATGACATTTAGTCCACACGTAGATTTGGTTCCGCCAGGTACTCATACGAATTATGACAGGCGTGGTAAAACGATGTACAGAAAAGGATGCACAGATAAATCACGCAACAATAGTCTTGGGGTTAGAAACGCGTACTGTTTATGTACCTAATATACTCCACCTACACGGATCACAATTAACACAGAACGGATCTGGTCTCAGATCACAAAATCACTCGCGCAAATCTAGGCTATGTACGGAAAAACAGTACTTCAGTAAACGCACAGCAAGAACCTCTTTTCGAACCCGGGGCCTCCACGGACCAGCTCCGTCCTTTTCAACGGCTCGGAAACAACTCCTCTTTTTCTAGTGCTTCTCGCTCGTCCCAGCTCGGTTCCTCGTATGATCTCATCATCAGCCAATCGGGGTACCGATGACGTGATTCGGGTGGCGAGAGTGAGGCATGTAATCTCCTCCACGGGTGGCGCGATCGGAACACTGCCGATACAGGGTGGCACGGAAAATTGTCATGGGTCGTCAGACCCGTGACAAACTCCTGACTTGCCGTCCATTAGATCCGTGAGATTGTCTCCCATCCCCACTATTCCATTTTTATCAGTGTTTTACTTGTATAATTCTATTTATGTGATTCAACCCCCCCCCCCCCCCCCTTAAAAAAACACTTTTGCTACGAACTACTTGCAAATGTGTATGTGTGACGTATGAAGTGTACCCCTCCCCCCCCCCTCCCCCCTACCAAAAATCCGAGCGACCTCCGCGCACTTCGTTTTCATTTCAGTCGAGCGTAAACTCTTGACGGAGCAAGGTCACGCCCGCGATGCTGCCGCTCTGCTCACTTGGTGTCATGTTTCCCCCCAATACTTGGATTGCACCTGTACATTCGCTCTCAACTACTGTTGAGCGGCGCTAAGACACAAGGAGACAATTTTTTCCCGCAAATTACCTGAGTAGACCCGTAAAGTAGTTACGGCTGGACTGCGACGCGAGCAAACTGGTGCGCTTTACATCCGAGTACGTATTTCAGCAACACTCGAAAAGTTTTTCACGTAGGCTTGAGACTGCAAGCATTTTGGGAAGATAAAGGTCGAGCGCATGATAAGCACTTTATTTCTTGTAAGTGACTCTTTTCATAATTAAGCTATGGAATAGTAAAAACAGTATATACTCAAGTGCCTTTTCACCAGGACTCGAAAAAAGTCATTACAAAAAACTGGGCATATAATTGTGTTTTAAAATTGTATACCATCATTCCTAAGATAACAACCTATAGTATACTACATTTTCGTGTACTTGACAAATATGGATAGAGGAATTACTAGCATTAACATAAAGATTTGTGAAGCTATCGGTACACGTAAAAAAATAAATGTGTTATTTTTGAAAACCAGTTTTTGCAGACATAATATCAATCAATATTTATCAACCTTCATCAAAAAAACTCATTTAAAAAAGTAACGATACATAGATACATTCACCTTAACATTTTAGGCCAGCAAGTTTTAAAACTTGAGCTACGACGAACATTTGAAAGTTGAGCAAACTTCAACACCTGCATAATATTTCAGCGAGAAATGTATGCATTTCCTACTTTGCCATGTTTTCATGTACATTATGCGACATTGAAATAATAAACTAGGTATTATATTTTCATTACTCTTTTATAAATCTGTAAAGCGGTTGTGAATTAAATAATATTTTACAACACAATTTTATTTTAAACTAGGAAAACACTCCGCGTTGACAGATGAGCGATCTTTGTCAATGTATCAAACAATGCATTTGACTAGTTGTTTAATCGACTCCCATATCAACAATATTATTAGTGAAAAAAATATCATGAAAATAGAATAATTTTTTTACAACATGGAGGCGTACGTTTCAACCATACAACTTTGGTAAAATGTTTATCAGTATGTGTTTAATAGTTTAATGAATTTTGAATCCGTCTATAAGGTAAATAAATAAACCCTGAATGTTGATCTTCCACGCACACGCGCAAGCACACGCACACAGCAATATACTCGTCGTACAACAACTTCGGTAATGCTGCCGTCACGGGTGGGTGAGCGGCAACCAACCAGCGGCCGTGGCTAATTCAAATACCTGCTCGGGTTGGCCGAGACACTTAACACGTCATTGAAAGTTTGAAAGTTTTTATTGTTGTCAAACAGGTTATACAAATACAATTCAAATATATAGTTTATTGGTTCTAGTGAGTGCATGAGGCACTCGCAGGTAAGGAACCTTCATGTTACAATTGTTTTGCTTATGGCAGGAAGTGGTGATGTAGAGTATGAAATACAATTAGAAAAACTATTGTTTAAATGACTTAGAACCTACATTTATGTATCTGCAGGAAAGTAAGTGGAATTATATATTAGTTTAATCAAGATAGCTTTAAGCAACAATTAAAAGTTATAAGGATATGAGTAAAATTAATGCCAAAAAGACAAAATATAGGCCTAAGTAAGTATACATACGACACTGTTTTGCGATATTAAAACAAAAACTAGGACAGAAAACCACCAATAATATGTAGTAATACATTACTCCGTGTTTTTATGTTTGATGTGTCATAAAAAATATAAGTAGTCAAAAATAATGCACTAATTCTTAGGTGTCCACTACAAATCGTTAATGTATCTATTCATAACCCATTCCTTTATTTTTTGTTTATATTGTGTTATTCTGGTTAAGTATCTTATATCTATTGGAAGTGAGTTGAACAGTTGATAACCTTTGAAGTGAATGCATCTTTTTCCAAATTCAGTATGAACACTTTTTATATACAGGTTGTGTTTTCCTCGTGTGTTATGCTTATGAAGTACTTGTGAAAGACCATATTGTGAATACAATTTATTCGTAGAGTATTGTTTAATTAGAAGAAGCATTTCATAGTTATTAATTGATTGTATTGGCATAATATTATAGTTTTTGTATAAATCTTGTGTGTGATATGTGCGTGGTAATCTATATAAGTTTTTTATCGCCCGATTTTGAATAATTTGGATCTCTTTTATTAGGTACTTAGCACACGTTCCCCATATTACATTTAAATACGTGAGGTGGGTGTGTATATAGGAGAAGTAAATAGTTCTAAGTGTGTATATGGGTAGCATATGTGATATCTTCCAGAGGACTCCGGCTAGAGGTGCTATTTTCTTTTTGACATACTTGCAATGGGGTTTCCAATTTAAATTGCTATCCAGGATTAGGCCAAGATATACTTTGCCGTGTCTACCTGTTTTATTTCGTTGTTATCTAAGCTGATCTTCCTATTATGGGTACTATCTTTTGTTGGCGGATACATTATAATATAGTTGCTTTTCTTGGTGTTAAGTGTGAGTCTATTGAGTCTAAGAAACTCAGCTATTTTAAACATATCACTTTGCATGTCATTGTGTATCTGATCAAGATCAACACCTGAGTACAGTAGTATTGTATCGTCTGCATATAGTATAATTTTACCTACCGTCCTAGTAAATCCAATGTCATTAATGTAGATAAGGAACATAAGGGGTCCTAGTACTGAGCCTTGTGGTACACCTTTATCAATTATTTCTTAACTACTCTGTGCCCCATTTACTTGGACTAGTTGTTTCCTGTTACAGATATAGCTTTTTATCCATTGTAAAGCAAGTCCTCTTATCCCAATATGCTCAAGCTTTTTAAACAGAATACCCCTATCTACCGTGTCGAAAGCTTTGGTGAGATCCAGCAACATAGCTGCGGTGAATTTTTTACTGTCCAGTTCATTTTGTATGTACGATACGGCATCAGCAGCGGCTGGTGTTGTGTTTGAGGAGGATCTAAAGCCATATTGACCTTCGTGGAAGAAATGTATTTTTTCTAGGAAATTTGTTAACCTATTCTTTATTACTATTTCAATTATTTTTGCGGCTGTATTAAGAACAGATATTGGTCTATAATTATTGACTTTGGTGGGATCGTCTGCTTTAAAAATTGGGGTTACTCTAGCGATTTTAAGTTCATCGGGAAATTGCCCGGTAGATATTGACATGTTTACTAGATCTACAATTGGGCCTAATAATGTGTTTTCCTATCAGTATGTCTTTTGCTGTGATTCCATCTATACCAGGACTTTTATTGATCGCAAGCTTTTCACTGAATATTGCAAGTATTTCCTCTTTAGTGGTTGGTCTTGAGACAGTACGTAACATGATAAAAATGAAAATAAAAGAAAACAAACAATTAGAAAAACAAACCCTCAGCTAGCTCAAACTTTGGGTTGTAGAGCACAAAAAATATATATTGAAAAGTTGTTGTTGCTTAATTTAAAAGATGAATTAGTGGTTGTAGGATATGGAAATTAAAAAATAGAATTGTATAAAATATAAATGTTAATGTTTAATTAATTGACACAAATGACACAAAACGTTACACATACAAGGATACACAAAAAAATGAAATACATAAACAAAAAAAAGTGAATGAATAACAAAATCTGGAATAAATATCGTTATTACTATTCTACCTCCCTACGGCCATAGTATAGGTAAAAAAAGGTAGTAACGATACCTGTGCTGTTGTTGGCTGGAGATGGCTTGGTTGACGGCGATTGTGATGGTGATGATGATGATCGATGACGATTAGGTAGATGCAGCCGGAGAGCGTGGTTGGTTAATTGTCTTTGGTGTTGTCGTCTATTGTCTATAATTGCGTGATGTCTCGTTCGTCGATTCGTATCATTTATGATTATAGTTTGTTTTGTTGATCAGAATTGTTTATGTTACTTATAAAGTTGTCTTATTATGACGATGATGATGACGATTATTTAACACTCACTCAACACTCGCACTCCTGGTTCTCTGCACACCCTTCCTGGTTTGAAGCTGATTTGAATCTGTCCGTGGTATCTCCGAGTCCCTCAGGACTCCGGCTACAAACTTGCCCCTGTGTTCTTAGGGCGACCAATCAGAAGGCTCAAATATAGTGACGTCATGGAAGATTTTGAATTTGGTTTACCCTAACTAGGGGGGTGTAGTGGCCTAAAAATGGACTAGCCTGGAACTTAGCCTTGAAGTGGAAGTTCTCACCCTCGGCGTGGTAACAACCTTTGACCTCCCCTCCAAGACAAATACCAGACCGTCGTTAAAAATGTCAAATAATTTAGAAAACTGATACCCTTCTGAGAGGTTTCCCTTGACTTGACGCGCATATGGCTTTTAAGAACACCCAAGCCGTGTGGGACAAGCCTGTACCGTCTCAGTCTCATAAAGATAGATTGTCTTTCTTTGAGTTTGAGGGTAGACATAACCTTTGTGTCGTCATTTGGACCAATAGGTATTTTACTTTCTAAAGATGATGCAATATATTGGTAAAATAGTTGTTAAAATTACTACTTATCTCAGTTGGATCTAGTATATCCTCTCCTTTGTCATTAGTTAATTTAGAACAAGTAACTGATTTAGGTTCTTTGTTGATTACTAAGCTATTTATAAGGTGCCAGGTCTTTTTGCCATTGGCATGGACTTTATTAAATTCTGATGCATAAAATTGTTTTTTACATTTTCTTTTGTTGTAAGTGACCTGGTGTTGTAGAAGGAGGTATCTATCTTTTAAGAGTACATTATGTGGTTTCTTTTTGTGTTTGGCATACGCCTCATTTTTTGTTTGAATTAGTTTAATAAGATCTTTTGTAATCCATTTAGGTGTGATTCTACTATCATGATTATTTACAGGGACTTGTTTTGTAATTATTGAATTGTTTTTAGCTTCCAGGATTTTGGAAGCAATATTTGTGTACAAAGTATTAACATCATTACCCAGGTTAGTGAAGTCAGTGTTGTTTAAATTTTCTAGGTATAATGCTTCGTCAAATACATGAATTGTGTTTCGATCTTCTTTGTTTTTGTTGGTATTTTTTGTTTTAGTAAGTCTACTCTCCAAGTTAATTTGGGCGATAAGTATAGAGTGGTCACTTATAGAGTTTAGAATTGTTGCAATTGATATTTTATTTGTGTTTAAGTTTGTGATAAAGTGATCTAGTATTGTGCTTGTGGTTTTGGCAAGTCTGGTACTAATATTGTTGCAAATTGCATATCCATTACTAACACATATGTCTGTGTACATTTCAATAGCATGTGAATCCATATTATTCAAGTCTAAGTTCATATCTCCTAGTATAAAGGTTCGATCTCCTTTGTACATATCTTGTTTATTATCTATCATTGTTAAGAAATTTTGAAACTGCTCAATGGTTTTATGAGGGGGTCTGTAAATACCACCTATTATTATGTTATTGAGTTGGGCTTGCTTAATTTTTATCCATATAGAGTATGCACTAAATTCACTTGAAACCAATTCAACATTTGCTTCAATTGAATTGTCTACAAATATTGCAACCCCTCCTCCTCTGCCTTTTGGCCCACCCTCTTTGCGGCAACAAAAGAATCCTTGGTACCCTGATAAATTGCAATATTTTGTTTCGTTCTCATACAACCAAGTTTCAGAGATAATTATTACATTCAAATTGAGGTTCTTAATAAATATTTCTATCTCGTCTAGTCTGTTTGGATTGTTTAGGCTTCTGGCATTAATATGTGCTATATTAAGTGACTTATGACTAATGTTAGTGTGATATTGTTCAAAATCTTCAACTGTTTCATAAAATGTGTTAGTTGCATATATATTTGGGTTTATTATACCGTTGTCATCTTCAGATTCACTGTCTGTTGTTGTCTGTATATCCATTGTTGTCGTGATTGGCTTGATGATGCTGACGACGATGATCATCCTCCGACCGACGATTCTCTAGTGGTTGTTGTTGGTTGCGTCGCCTGGATATCTTGTCGACATCATCCATGTTCTTGATCCATATGACCTCGGATGATTCGTCCCTTCTGGCGAAGATTCTCCCGTTTTTGCTCCAAACAAACTCAACGGTTCCCTCTTTTCTGAGTTGTCTGGCCTTCATAAGCAGATTTCTGTTCCTAGTGGTTAGGTGGTCACTAAGGAAGCCTTGGGAAGGTGGACCTGGAATCTTTAGTTCGGTGGAGTGGATTGTTTTTTTTTTTCGCTGTTCGATAATTTCACGTTTTTTGTCTCTCCTGCAAAACTTGACAATTTTTGGGGGCAGATTGTTAACTCTTTCCCACTTAGTTTTTGGGATGCGATGACACCCTTCAATGTCGTTCATGTCTAGTCTGACCTGAAGTACTGATGCAAGGTCAGTTACAATCCTTATTGGGTCTTCATCTCGTAGCATCGGTATCCCGGATACTTCCAAATTGTAATTTTTGGAGTACTGTTCTTGGTTGTTTATTTGTTCTTTTAGTACTTCCACCTCATCATAATGTTGGTCGTTATAATTTTGAAGTTCGTCACACCTACTATTTAATTCATTAACATTTTATTGAAGCTTTGAGTTATCTGTCAGAAGTTTGGATAGGCTCATCTGATTCATTTTCAACATTGTGAGGACTATTTTCATAACCGGGTCTGTCTTGTCACTGGCAATTGCGTCCTCGAGGTTGACTGGGAGGGGTGGTAGGCTTTTGATCACCGAGGTTCCCGCAGCTGACGAGAGAGAGCTGTAGCTTCCCACCTCGATCTCGCCGCCTGGTTGTGTGGTTCTCGCAGCTGACGAGACAGCGCTGTAGCTTCCCACCTCGATCTCGCCACCTGGTTGTGTGGTTCTCGCAGCTGACGAGACAGCGCTGTAGCTTCCCACCTCGATCTCGCCGCCTGGTTGTGTGGTTCTCGCAGCTGACGAGACAGCGCTGTAGCTTCCCACCTCGATCTCGCCACCTGGTTGTGTGGTTCTCGCAGCTGACGAGACAGCGCTATAGCTTCCCACCTCGATCTCGCCACCTGGTTGTGTGGTTTCGCAGCTGACGAGACAGCGCTGTAGCTTCCCACCTCGATCTCGCCGCCTGGTTGTGTGGTTCTCGCAGCTGACGAGACAGCGCAGTAGCTTCACACCTCGATCTCGCCACCTAAGAGTGCAGGCGAAGTACCCACTGCTACCGACAGGGTGCAACTACTGCCAGATTCACGGCCTTGTTCAATGCTATCGGAGCCATGATCAACCAGGCCATGCAGAGGTTTTGCCGAGGGCTTCGCTTTGTCGCCCTTAACTTTATTCTAAGTCGCACACGTATTGCATTTCCAGTCTGATCTCCACATCTCAGCCTTATCACCAGGAAAAACTTTTTCAAAACAAGTGAGGTGACTTACCTTCCCGCATGACATTACACAAACTTTATATTTAGCTCTACTGCCAAGGTTTAATGTACACATTTCACACACTCGAACATCACGTTCTTGTCCTCCCGCCATCTTGACATCCGACCTTGACAACCCATTGATGACGAAAGCGTTCCCGTAGTTGCTGTTCGGCTACTTTACTGACACCAACGTTCATAGAGCACAATAAGTATGTAACAGAATCCGATGTAGGTAAAAACAGAGCGGCTGTTACCCATACATTCAGCGAGCATACCACCCCGACACAACGCACTGTTACCCATACATTCAGCGAGCATACCACCCCGACACAACGCACTGTTACCCAAACATTCAGCGAGTGTACCAACCCGACACAACGCACTGTTACCCAAACATTCAGCGAGTGTACCACCCCGACACAACGCACTGTAACTCCCATAAATTCAGCGAGCACCACCCCGACACAACGCACTGTTACACATACATTCAGCGAGCACCACCCCGACACAACGCACTGTTACCCATACATTCAGCGAGCACCACCCCCACACAACGCACTGTTACCCATACATTCAGCGAGCACCACCCCGACACAACGCACTGTAACTCCCATAAATTCAGCGAGCACCACCCCGACACAACGCACTGTTACACATACATTCAGCGAGCACCACCCCGACACAACGCACTGTTACCCATACATTCAGCGAGCACCACCCCGACACAACGCACTGTTACCCATACATTCAGCGAGCACCACCCCGACACAACGCACTGTTACCCATACATTCAGCGGGCATATAACCCCAACACAACGCACCGTTACCCATACATTCAGCGAGCATACCACCCCGACACAACGCACTGTTACCCATACATTCAGCGAGCATACCACCCCGACACAACGCACTGTTACCCATACATTCAGCGAGCATACCACCCCGACAAAACGCACTGTTACCCATACATTCAGCGAGCATACCATCCCGACACAACGCACCGTTACCCATACATTCAGCGAGCATACCACCCCGACACAACGCACTGTTACCCATAATTCAGCGAGCACAACCCCGACACAACGCACTGTTACCCATACATTCAGCGAGCACCACCCCGACACAACGCACTGTTACCGGTACATTCAGCGAGCATACCAGCCCGACACAACGGACTGTTACCCATACATTCAGCGAGCACCACCCCGACACAACGCACCGTTACCCATACATTCAGCGAGCACACCACCCCGACACAACGCGCTGTTACCCATACATTCAGCGAGTACCACCCTAACACAACGCACTGTTATCCATACATTCAGCGAGCACACCACCTCGACACAACGCACTGTTACCCCTACATTCAGCGGGCACCACCCCGACAAAACGCACTGTTACCCATACATTCAGCGAGCATACCACCCCGACACAACGCACTGTTACCCATACATTCAGCGAGCATACCACCCCGACACAACGCACTGTTACCCATAATTCAGCGAGCACAACCCCGACACAACGCACTGTTACCCATACATTCAGCGAGCACCACCCCGACACAACGCACTGTTACCGGTACATTCAGCGAGCACCACTTCGACACAACGCACTGTTACCCATACATTCAGCGAGCACCACCCCGACACAACGCACTGTTACCCATACATTCAGCGGGCATATAACCCCGACACAACGCACTGTTACCCATACATTCAGCGAGCATACCACCCCGACACAACGCACTGTTACCCATACATTCAGCGTGCATACCACCCCGACACAACGCACTGTTACCCATACATTCAGCGAGCATACCACCCCGACAAAACGCACTGTTACCCATACATTCAGCGAGCATACCACCCCGACACAACGCAATGTTACCCATACATTTAGCGAGCATACCATCCCCGACACAACGCACTGTTACCCATACATTCAGCGAGCACCACCCCGACAAAACGCACTGTTACCCATACATTCAGCGAGCATCACCCCGACCTAACGCACTGTTACCCATACATTCAGCGAGCACCACCCCGACACAACGCACTGTTACCCATACATTCAGCAAGCATACCCCCCCCCGACACAACGCACTGTTACCCATACATTCAGCGAGCACCACTTCGAAACAACGCAACGTTACCCATACATTCAGCGAGCATACCACCCCGACCCAACGCACCGTTACCCATACATTCAGCGACCATACCACCCCGACACAACGTACTGTTACCCATAAATTCAGCGGGCACCACCTCGACACAACGCACTGTTTCCCATACATTCAGCGAGCACACCACCCCGACACAACGCACTGTTACCGGTACATTCAGCGAGCACCACCCTAACACAACGCACTGTAACCCAAACATTCAGCGAGCACACCACCCCGACACAACGCACGGTTACCCATACATTCAGCGACCACACCACCCCGACACAACCCACTGTTACCCATACATTCAGCGACCACACCACCCCGACACAACGCATCGTTACCCATACATTCAGCAAGCACCACCCCGACACAACGCACCGTTACCCATACATTCAGCGAGCACCACCCCGACACAACGTACTGTTACCCATACATTCAGCGAGCATACCACCTCGACACAACGCACAGTTACCCATTTATTCAGCGAGCACCTCCCCGAGACAACGCACTGTTACCCATACATTCAGCAAGCACCACCCCGACACAACGCACTGTTACCCATACTTTCAGCGAGCATACCACCCCGACACAACGCACTGTTACCCATACATTCAGCAAGCACAACCCCGACACAACGCACTGTAACTCCCATAAATTCAGCGAGCACCACCCCGACACAACGCACTGTTACACATACATTCAGCGAGCACACCACCCCGACACAACGCTCTGTTACCCATACATTCAGCGAGCACCACCCCCACACAACGCACTGTTACCCATACATTCAGCGAGCACCACCCCGACACAACGCACTGTAACTCCCATAAATTCAGCGAGCACCACCCCGACACAACGCACTGTTACACATACATTCAGCGGGCATATAACCCCGACACAACGCACTGTTACCCATACATTCAGCGAGCATACCACCCCGACACAACGCACTGTTACCCATACATTCAGCGAGCATACCACTCCGACACAACGCACTGTTACCCATACATTCAGCGAGCATACCACCCCGACAAAACGCACTGTTACCCATACATTCAGCGAGCATACCACCCCGACAAAACGCACTGTTACCCATACATTCAGCGAGCATACCACCCCAACACAACGCACTGTTACCCATACATTCAGCGAGCATACCATCCCCGACACAACGCACTGTTACCCATACATTCAGCGAGCACCACCCCGACAAAACGCACTGTTACCGGTACATTCAGCGAGCATACCAGCCCGACACAACGGACTGTTACCCATACATTCAGCGAGCACCACCCCGACACAACGCACCGTTACCCATACATTCAGCGAGCACACCACCCCGACACAACGCGCTGTTACCCATACATTCAGCAAGTACCACCCTAACACAACGCACTGTTATCCATACATTCAGCGAGCACACCACCTCGACACAACGCACTGTTACCCCTACATTTAGCGAGCACCACCTCGACACAACGCACTGTTACCCATACATGCAGCGAGCACCACTCCAACACAACGCACTGTTATCCATACCTTCAGCGGGCACCACATCGACAAAACGCACTGTTACCCATACATTCAGCGAGCATACCACCCCGACACAACGCACTGTTACCCATACATTCAGCGAGCATACCACCCCGACACAACGCACTGTTACTCATAATTCAGCGAGCACAACCCCGACACAACGCACTGTTACCCATACATTCAGCGAGCACCACCCCGACACAACGCACTGTTACCGGTACATTCAGCGAGCACCACTTCGACACAACGCACTGTTACCCATACATTCAGCGAGCACCACCCCGACACAACGCACTGTTACCCATACATTCAGCGGGCATATAACCCCGACACAACGCACTGTTACCCATACATTCAGCGAGCATACCACCCCGACACAACGCACTGTTACCCATACATTCAGCGTGCATACCACCCCGACAAAACGCACTGTTACCCATACATTCAGCGAGCATACCACCCCAACACAACGCACTGTTACCCATACATTCAGCGAGCATACCATCCCCGACACAACGCACTGTTACCCATACATTCAGCGAGCACCACCCCGACAAAACGCACTGTTACCCATACATTCAGCGAGCAACACCCCGACCTAACGCACTGTTACCCATACATTCAGCGAGCACCACCCCGACACAACGCACTGTTACCCATACATTCAGCAAGCATACCCCCCCCCCGACACAACGCACTGTTACCCATACATTCAGCGAGCACCACTTCGAAACAACGCACCGTTGCCCATACATTCAGCGAGCATACCACCCCGACCCAACGCACCGTTACCCATACATTCAGCGACCATACCACCCCGACACAACGTACCGTTACCCATAAATTCAGCGGGCACCACCTCGACACAACGCACTGTTTCCCATACATTCAGCGAGCACACCACCCCGACACAACGCACTGTTACCGGTACATTCAGCGAGCACCACCCTAACACAACGCACTGTAACCCAAACATTTAGCGAGCACACCACCCCGACACAACGCACTGTTACCCATACATTCAGCGACCACACCACCCCGACACAACGCACTGTTACCCATACATTCAGCGACCACACCACCCCGACACAACGCACTGTTACCCATACATTCAGCAAGCACCACCCCGACACAACGCACCGTTACCCATACATTCAGCGAGCACCACCCCGACACAACGCACTGTTACCCATACATTCAGCGAGCATACCACCTCGACACAACGCACAGTTACCCATTTATTCAGCGAGCACCTCCCCGAGACAACGCACTGTTACCCATACATTCAGCAAGCACCACCCCGACACAACGCACTGTTACCTATACTTTCAGCGAGCATACCACCCCGACACAACGCACTGTTACCCATACATTCAGCAAGCACCACCCCGACACAACGCACTGTTACCCATACATTCAGCGAGCACCACTTCGACACAACGCACCGTTACCCATACATTCAGCGAGCACCACCCCGACACAACGCACTGTTACCCATACATTCAGCGAGCACCACCCCGACACAACGTTCTGTTACCCATACATTCAGCGAGCATACAACCCCGACACAACGCACTGTCACCCATACATTTAGCGAGCACACCACCCCGACACAACGCACTGTTACCCATACATTCAGCGAGCATACCACCCCGACACAACGCACTGTTACCCATACATTTAGCGAGCACCACCCCGACACAACGCACTGTTACCCCTACATTCAGCGGGCATATAACCCCGACGTAACGCCCTGTTACCCATACATTTAGCGAGCACTCCACCCCGACACAACGCACTGTTACCCATACATTCAGCGAGCATACCACCCCGACACAACGCACTGTTACCCATACATTCAGCGAGCATACCACCCCGACACAACGCACTGTTACCCATACATTCGACAAGCACCACCCCGACACAACGCACTGTTACCCATACATGCAGCGAGCACCACTCCAACACAACGCACTGTTATCCATACATTCAGCGAACACACCACCTCGACACAACGCACTGTTACCCCTACATTCAGCGGGCATATAACCCCGACGTAACGCCCTGTTACCCCTACATTCAGCGAGCACCACCCCGACACAACGCACTGTTACCCATACATGCAGCGAGCACCACTCCAACACAACGCACTGTTATCCATACATTCAGCGAGCACACCACCCCGACACAAGGCACTGATACCCATACATTCAGCGAGCACCACCTCGACACAACGCACTGTTACCCATACATTTAGCGAGCACAACCCCGACACAACGCACTGTTACCCCTACATTCAGCGAGCACCACCTCGACACAACGCACTGTTACCCATACATTTAGCGAGCACAACCCCGACACAACGCACTGTTACCCCTACATTCAGCGAGCACCACCTCGACACAACGCACCGTTACCCATACATTCAGCGAGCACCACCCTGACACAACGCACTGTTACCCATACATTCAGCGAGCACACCACCCCGACACAACGCACTGTTACCCATACATTCAGCGACCACACCACCCCGACACAACGCACTGTTACCCATACATTCAGCAAGCACCACCCCAACACAACGCACCGTTACCCATACATTCAGCGAGCACCACCCCGACACAACGCACTGTTACCCATACATTCAGCGAGCATACCACCTCGACACAACGCACAGTTACCCATACATTCAGCGAGCACCACTTCGACACAACGCACTGTTACCCATACATTCAGCAAGCACCACCCCGACACAACGCACTGTTACCCATACTTTCAGCGAGCATACCACCCCGACACAACGCACTGTTACCCATACATTCAGCAAGCACCACCCCGACACAACGCACTGTTACCCATACATTCAGCGAGCACCACCTCGACACAACGCACCGTTACCCATACATTCAGCGAGCACCACCCCGACACAACGCACTGTTACCCATACATTCAGCGAGCACCACCCCGACACAACGTTCTGTTACCCATACATTCAGCGAGCATACAACCCTGACACAACGCACTGTCACCCATACATTTAGCGAGCACACCACCCCGACACAACGCACTGTTACCCATACATTCAGCGAGCATACCACCCCGACACAACGCACTGTTACCCATACATTCAGCGAGCATACCACCCCGACACAACGCACTGTTACCCATACATTCAGCGAGCATACCACCCCGACACAACGCACTGTTACCCATACATTCGACAAGCACCACCCCGACACAACGCACTGTTACCCATACATGCAGCGAGCACCACTCCAACACAACGCACTGTTATCCATACATTCAGCGAGCACACCACCTTGACACAACGCACTTTTACCCCTACATTCAGCGGGCATATAACCCCGACGTAACGCCCTGTTACCCCTACATTCAGCGAGCACCACCCCGACACAACGCACTGTTACCCATACATGCAGCGAGCACCACTCCAACACAACGCACTGTTATCCATTCATTCAGCGAGCACACCACCCCGACACAAGGCACTGATACCCATACATTCAGCGAGCACCACCTCGACACAACGCACTGTTACCCATACATTTAGCGAGCACAACCCCGACACAACGCACTGTTACCCCTACATTCAGCGAGCACCACCTCGACACAACGCACTGTTACCCATACATTTAGCGAGCACAACCCCGACACAACGCACTGTTACCCCTACATTCAGCGAGCACCACCTCGACACAACGCACCGTTACCCATACATTCAGCGAGCACCACCCTGACACAACGCACTGTTACCCATACATTCAGCGAGCACACCACCCCGACACAACGCACTGTTACCCAAACATTCAGCGAGCATACCACCCCGACACAACGCACTGTTACCCATACATTCAGCGAGCACCACCCCGACTCAACGCACTGTTACCCATACATGCAGCGAGCACCACTCCAACACAACGCACTGTTACCCCTACATTCAGCGAGCACCACCTCGACACAACGCACTGTTACCCATACATTTAGCGAGCACACCACCCCAACACAACGCACTGTTACCCATACATTTAGCGAGCACACCACCCCGACACAACGCACTGTAACCCATACATTCAGCGAGCACACCACTCCGACACAAGGAACTGTTACCCATACATGCAGCGAGCACCACCCCGACACAACGCACTGTTACCCATACATTCAGCGAGCACCACCCCGACACAACGCACCGTTACCCATACATTCAGCGAGCATACCACCCCGACACAACGCACTGTTACCCATTCATTCAGCGAGCATACCAGCCCGACACAACGCACTGTTACCCATACATTCAGCGAGCACCACCCCGACACAACGCACTGTAACCCATACATGCAGCGAGCACCACCCCGACACAACGCACTGTTACCCATACATTCAGCGAGCACACCAGCTCGACACAACGCACTGTTACCCCTACATTCAGCGAGCACCACCCCGACACAACGTACTGTTACCCATACATTCAGCGAGCACCACCCCGACACAACGCACTGTTACCCATACATTCAGCGAGCACACCACCCCGACACAACGCTCTGTTACCCATACATTCAGCGAACACCACTTCGACACAACGCACTGTTACCCATACATTCAGCGAGCACACCACTCCGACACAAGGAACTGTTACCCATACATGCAGCGAGCACCACCCCGACACAACGCACTGTTACCCATACATGCAGCCAGCACCACCCCGACACAACGCACTGTTACCCATACATTCAGCGAGCATACCACCCCGACACAACGCACTGTTACCATACATTCAGCGAGCACCACCCCGACACAACGCACCGTTACCCATACATTCAGCGAGCACCACCCCGACACAACGCACTGTTACCCATACATTCAGCGAGCACCACCTCGACACCACGCACTGTTACCCATACATTCAGCGAGCACCACCCCGACACAACGCAAGCATGAAAGCGCCATCATATCGACTGGAAGCAGAATCTTGACGTTTTATTTCAGGTCATGATAAATTGTTCCCGGGGCGTTGCTACGGGATACATTACATTTCAATCACACTCATTTAGCCGATAATTTGTATTTATATTTATCCCTTTTATATAAAATGAGTATAAAGTGAAAGAGGAAAAAATCTTTATAGTCAATTTTTCGAGAGCTGGTATTTATTTCCCCCTTCCCCCACACAAACCTTTTTCTGCTGTTTACTCGTTTGCGTCAATACACTCATTTGTAAATAGTGAGAGAAGATTCTCTTTGTACCTCCCACTACAGACGCCCTCCTTTATAGAATGGTAATATACTATTCTATAAAGAAGGGCGTCCGTAGTGGGAGGTGGTGGGGGGAGGAAATAGTTGCCTCCCCCAACCCCCCCCACCCCCTCCCCCCTCTCCAAAGGAATATAGCCAAATGCAATTTTTCGTCTGTAGAGTTCAATATCACTATTTAACTATTTGAATAATATTATTAATTCGATTAGTTTTAAATCCACTGCCTGTATCCCACCAGCAGGGTAATGGGTACACAATCACAGTAATTGTAGTTAAGCTTTAATTGATTTGGGAATGCGAATCGTCATGAAATCTTGCCCTTCCAGCAATGACACAATGCCTTTATATTATATAGGTTATGACAATTCTGCACGCATTTTTCTTTTCGTTTTTTGTATCATTACAATTTTCAAATGTTTCGTACGTGTATTGTATTACTTATAGATTATCATAGGCCAAAAAGCTGACACATAGTTTTATAGTTTGTTATGATCCGCATACACTTGCAAGTGCGTATATTTACTGAATAAACTTTACATTCACCATCACCACCGTCATCATAATTCATTATCATCATTTCATTTTTGATTTTAAATTTGAATTATTGCTTTTATTTTTTTACTAATACGAATTCAGAATATTACATTGTCTCTCTTATTTTTCTTGTCGAGTTTTTCCATATTATCAATCAATATATTGGCTTCTCACTTCTTCCAGTAATTTTATTTCTACATATCCATTAAAACCACCATGGATAATGTGTTCAAAACATATTCCAAACACTTGCTCTTCAAACATATTATTAGGTATTCCTTCATGGTTCTAAATATGTTAATTTCCTTTCCCTCTGTATTCCGTTGCCTTTAATTCGTCGGTGTGGTAATAATACGAATTTTATTACACCACAGACATCGATATTATACTAACAACAATGTAACTATTCGCACACCGACCTCAGGTCCTGGGCAACAACATGCACTAAATCAACAGGTTCCTGGCGTTCTTTCACACATCCTAAATAAAGTCTTTGGTTGAGTAGAGTGCTCAAGCCTGTTCCAGGTAACCATCGGAAGGTTGTGAATTATCCGTAATGAACATGTTCAATTATAGAGGGTAGGACATAGAGAAGTAGAAAATTAAGTTTGTACAATTGAGCAATGGCTACGTCGTACGTTGGGCCAACCCTATCTGAACAGAGCGCTTTATCTCGCACTGTCAACAAGTTGAAAACAAGAACCCTCAGCGTCATGTATATCATTATCAATAACGACAAGGCGGTATATGCCTATAGCTATACTCCCATGCAGTACCCCCCGCTAGACGTCGTTCTACCGGCTCTACCCCACTCCCCTGTACACTGCAATAACGACAAGACGGTATAGGCCTATAGCTATACTCCCATGCAGTACCCCCGCTAGACGTCGTTCTACCGGCTCTACCCCCCTCCCCTGTACACTGCAATAACGACAAGACGGTATAGGCCTATAGCTATACTCCCATGCAGTACCCCCGCTAGACGTCGTTCTACCGGCTCTACCCCACTCCCCTGTACACTGCAATAACGACAAGACGGTATAGGCCTATAGCTATACTCCCATGCAGTACCCCCGCTAGACGTCGTTCTACCGGCTCTACCCCCCTCCCCTGTACACTGCAATAACGACAAGACGGTATAGGCCTATAGCTATACTCCCATGCAGTACCCCCCGCTAGACGTCGTTCTACCGGCTCTACCCCCCTCCCCTGTACACTGCAATAACGACAAGACGGTATAGGCCTATAGCTATACTCCCATGCAGTACCCCCGCTAGACGTCGTTCTACCGGCTCTACCCCACTCCCCTGTACACTGCAATAACGACAAGGCGGTATAGGCCTATAGCTATACTCCCATGCAGTACCCCCGCTAGACGTCGTTCTACCGGCTCTACCCCCCTCCCCTGTACACTGCAATAACGACAAGACGGTATAGGCCTATAGCTATACTCCCATGCAGTACCCCCGCTAGACGTCGTTCTACCGGCTCTACCCCCCTCCCCTGTACACTGCAATAACGACAAGACGGTATAGGCCTATAGCTTTACTCCCATGCAGTACCCCCGCTAGACGTCGTTCTACCGGCTCTACCCCCCTCCCCTGTACACTGCAATAACGACAAGACGGTATAGGCCTATAGCTATACTCCCATGCAGTACCCCCGCTAGACGTCGTTCTACCGGCTCTACCCCCCTCCCCTGTACACTGCAATAACGACAAGACGGTATAGGCCTATAGCTATACTCCCATGCAGTACCCCCGCTAGACGTCGTTCTACCGGCTCTACCCCACTCCCCTGTACACTGCAATAACGACAAGACGGTATAGGCCCATAGCTATACTCCCATGCAGTACCCCCGCTAGACGTCGTTCTACCGGCTCTACCCCACTCCCCTGTACACTGCAATAACGACAAGACGGTATAGGCCTATAGCTATACTCCCATGCAGTACCCCCGCTAGACGTCGTTCTACCGGCTCTACCCCACTCCCCTGTACACTGCAATAACGACAAGACGGTATAGGCCCATAGCTATACTCCCATGCAGTACCCCCGCTAGACGTCGTTCTACCGGCTCTACCCCACTCCCCTGTACACTGCAATAACGACAAGACGGTATAGGCCTATAGCTATACTCCCATGCAGTACCCCCGCTAGACGTCGTTCTACCGGCTCTACCCCACTCCCCTGTACACTGCAATAACGACAAGACGGTATAGGCCTATAGCTATACTCCCATGCAGTACCCCCGCTAGACGTCGTTCTACCGGCTCTACCCCCCTCCCCTGTACACTGCAATAACGACAAGACGGTATAGGCCTATAGCTATACTCCCATGCAGTACCCCCGCTAGACGTCGTTCTACCGGCTCTACCCCCCTCCCCTGTACACTGCAATAACGACAAGACGGTATAGGCCTATAGCTATACTCCCATGCAGTACCCCCCGCTAGACGTCGTTCTACCGGCTCTACCCCACTCCCCTGTACACTGCAATAACGACAAGGCGGTATAGGCCTATAGCTATACTCCCATGCAGTACCCCCCGCTAGACGTCGTTCTACCGGCTCTACCCCCCTCCCCTGTACACTGCAATAACGACAAGACGGTATAGGCCTATAGCTATACTCCCATGCAGTACCCCCGCTAGACGTCGTTCTACCGGCTCTACCCCCCTCCCCTGTACACTGCAATAACGACAAGACGGTATAGGCCTATAGCTATACTCCCATGCAGTACCCCCGCTAGACGTCGTTCTACCGGCTCTACCCCACTCCCCTGTACACTGCAATAACGACAAGACGGTATAGGCCTATAGCTATACTCCCATGCAGTACCCCCGCTAGACGTCGTTCTACCGGCTCTACCCCCCTCCCCTGTACACTGCAATAACGACAAGACGGTATAGGCCTATAGCTATACTCCCATGCAGTACCCCCGCTAGACGTCGTTCTACCGGCTCTACCCCCCTCCCCTGTACACTGCAATAACGACAAGACGGTATAGGCCTATAGCTATACTCCCATGCAGTACCCCCGCTAGACGTCGTTCTACCGGCTCTACCCCCCTCCCCTGTACACTGCAATAACGACAAGACGGTATAGGCCTATAGCTATACTCCCATGCAGTACCCCCGCTAGACGTCGTTCTACCGGCTCTACCCCCCTCCCCTGTACACTGCAATAACGACAAGACGGTATAGGCCTATAGCTATACTCCCATGCAGTACCCCCGCTAGACGTCGTTCTACCGGCTCTACCCCCCTCCCCTGTACACTGCAATAACGACAAGACGGTATAGGCCTATAGCTATACTCCCATGCAGTACCCCCCGCTAGACGTCGTTCTACCGGCTCTACCCCCCTCCCCTGTACACTGCAATAACGACAAGACGGTATAGGCCTATAGCTATACTCCCATGCAGTACCCCCGCTAGACGTCGTTCTACCGGCTCTACCCCCCTCCCCTGTACACTGCAATAACGACAAGACGGTATAGGCCTATAGCTATACTCCCATGCAGTACCCCCGCTAGACGTCGTTCTACCGGCTCTACCCCCATCCCCTGTACACTGCAATAACGACAAGACGGTATAGGCCTATAGCTATACTCCCATGCAGTACCCCCGCTAGACGTCGTTCTACCGGCTCTACCCCCCTCCCCTGTACACTGCAATAACGACAAGACGGTATAGGCCTATAGCTATACTCCCATGCAGTACCCCCGCTAGACGTCGTTCTACCGGCTCTACCCCCCTCCCCTGTACACTGCAATAACGACAAGACGGTATAGGCCTATAGCTATACTCCCATGCAGTACCCCCCGCTAGACGTCGTTCTACCGGCTCTACCCCCCTCCCCTGTACACTGCAATAACGACAAGACGGTATAGGCCTATAGCTATACTCCCATGCAGTACCCCCGCTAGACGTCGTTCTACCGGCTCTACCCCCCTCCCCTGTACACTGCAATAACGACAAGACGGTATAGGCCTATAGCTATACTCCCATGCAGTACCCCCGCTAGACGTCGTTCTACCGGCTCTACCCCCCTCCCCTGTACACTGCAATAACGACAAGACGGTATAGGCCTATAGCTATACTCCCATGCAGTACCCCCGCTAGACGTCGTTCTACCGGCTCTACCCCCCTCCCCTGTACACTGCAATAACGACAAGACGGTATAGGCCTATAGCTATACTCCCATGCAGTACCCCCGCTAGACGTCGTTCTACCGGCTCTACCCCCCTCCCCTGTACACTGCAATAACGACAAGTCGGTATAGGCCTATAGCTATACTCCCATGCAGTACCCCCCGCTAGACGTCGTTCTACCGGCTCTACCCCCCTCCCCTGTACACTGCAATAACGACAAGACGGTATAGGCCTATAGCTATACTCCCATGCAGTACCCCCGCTAGACGTCGTTCTACCGGCTCTACCCCCCTCCCCTGTACACTGCAATAACGACAAGACGGTATAGGCCTATAGCTATACTCCCATGCAGTACCCCCGCTAGACGTCGTTCTACCGGCTCTACCCCCCTCCCCTGTACACTGCAATAACGACAAGACGGTATAGGCCTATAGCTATACTCCCATGCAGTACCCCCGCTAGACGTCGTTCTACCGGCTCTACCCCCCTCCCCTGTACACTGCAATAACGACAAGGCGGTATAGGCCTATAGCTATACTCCCATGCAGTACCCCCGCTAGACGTCGTTCTACCGGCTCTACCCCCCTCCCCTGTACACTGCAATAACGACAAGACGGTATAGGCCTATAGCTATACTCCCATGCAGTACCCCCGCTAGACGTCGTTCTACCGGCTCTACCCCCCTCCCCTGTACACTGCAATAACGACAAGACGGTATAGGCCTATAGCTATACTCCCATGCAGTACCCCCCGCTAGACGTCGTTCTACCGGCTCTACCCCCCTCCCCTGTACACTGCAATAACGACAAGGCGGTATAGGCCTATAGCTATACTCCCATGCAGTACCCCCGCTAGACGTCGTTCTACCGGCTCTACCCCCCTCCCCTGTACACTGCAATAACGACAAGACGGTATAGGCCTATAGCTATACTCCCATGCAGTACCCCCCGCTAGACGTCGTTCTACCGGCTCTACCCCCCTCCCCTGTACACTGCAATAACGACAAGACGGTATAGGTCTATAGCTATACTCCCATGCAGTACCCCCCGCTAGACGTCGTTCTACCGGCTCTACCCCCCTCCCCTGTACACTGCAATAACGACAAGACGGTATAGGCCTATAGCTATACTCCCATGCAGTACCCCCGCTAGACGTCGTTCTACCGGCTCTACCCCACTCCCCTGTACACTGCAATAACGACAAGACGGTATAGGCCTATAGCTATACTCCCATGCAGTACCCCCGCTAGACGTCGTTCTACCGGCTCTACCCCCCTCCCCTGTACACTGCAATAACGACAAGACGGTATAGGTCTATAGCTATACTCCCATGCAGTACCCCCGCTAGACGTCGTTCTACCGGCTCTACCCCCCTCCCCTGTACACTGCAATAACGACAAGACGGTATAGGCCTATAGCTATACTCCCATGCAGTACCCCCGCTAGACGTCGTTCTACCGGCTCTACCCCCCTCCCCTGTACACTGCAATAACGACAAGACGGTATAGGCCTATAGCTATACTCCCATGCAGTACCCCCGCTAGACGTCGTTCTACCGGCTCTACCCCCCTCCCCTGTACACTGCAATAACGACAAGACGGTATAGGCCTATAGCTATACTCCCATGCAGTACCCCCCGCTAGACGTCGTTCTACCGGCTCTACCCCACTCCCCTGTACACTGCAATAACGACAAGACAATATAGGCCTATAGCTATACTCCCATGCAGTACCCCCGCTAGACGTCGTTCTACCGGCTCTACCCCCCTCCCCTGTACACTGCAATAACGACAAGACGGTATAGGCCTATAGCTATACTCCCATGCAGTACCCCCGCTAGACGTCGTTCTACCGGCTCTACCCCACTCCCCTGTACACTGCAATAACGACAAGACGGTATAGGCCTATAGCTATACTCCCATGCAGTACCCCCCGCTAGACGTCGTTCTACCGGCTCTACCCCCCTCCCCTGTACACTGCAATAACGACAAGACGGTATAGGCCTATAGCTATACTCCCATGCAGTACCCCCGCTAGACGTCGTTCTACCGGCTCTACCCCCCTCCCCTGTACACTGCAATAACGACAAGACGATATAGGCCTATAGCTATACTCCCATGCAGTACCCCCGCTAGACGTCGTTCTACCGGCTCTACCCCACTCCCCTGTACACTGCAATAACGACAAGACGATATAGGCCTATAGCTATACTCCCATGCAGTACCCCCGCTAGACGTCGTTCTACCGGCTCTACCCCACTCCCCTGTACACTGCAATAACGACAAGACGGTATAGGCCTATAGCTATACTCCCATGCAGTACCCCCGCTAGACGTCGTTCTACCGGCTCTACCCCACTCCCCTGTACACTGCAATAACGACAAGGCGATATAGGCCTATAGCTATACTCCCATGCAGTACCCCCGCTAGACGTCGTTCTACCGGCTCTACCCCCCTCCCCTGTACACTGCAATAACGACAAGACGATATAGGCCTATAGCTATACTCCCATGCAGTACCCCCCGCTAGACGTCGTTCTACCGGCTCTACCCCCCTCCCCTGTACACTGCAATAACGACAAGACGGTATAGGCCTATAGCTATACTCCCATGCAGTACCCCCGCTAGACGTCGTTCTACCGGCTCTACCCCACTCCCCTGTACACTGCAATAACGACAAGACGATATAGGCCTATAGCTATACTCCCATGCAGTACCCCCGCTAGACGTCGTTCTACCGGCTCTACCCCCCTCCCCTGTACACTGCAATAACGACAAGACGGTATAGGCCTATAGCTATACTCCCATGCAGTACCCCCGCTAGACGTCGTTCTACCGGCTCTACCCCACTCCCCTGTACACTGCAATAACGACAAGACGATATAGGCCTATAGCTATACTCCCATGCAGTACCCCCGCTAGACGTCGTTCTACCGGCTCTACCCCACTCCCCTGTACACTGCAATAACGACAAGACGATATAGGCCTATAGCTATACTCCCATGCAGTACCCCCGCTAGACGTCGTTCTACCGGCTCTACCCCACTCCCCTGTACACTGCAATAACGACAAGACGGTATAGGTCTATAGCTATACTCCCATGCAGTACCCCCGCTAGACGTCGTTCTACCGGCTCTACCCCCCTCCCCTGTACACTGCAATAACGACAAGACGGTATAGGCCTATAGCTATACTCCCATGCAGTACACCCGCTAGACGTCGTTCTACCGGCTCTACCCCACTCCCCTGTACACTGCAATAACGACAAGACGATATAGGCCTATAGCTATACTCCCATGCAGTACCCCCGCTAGACGTCGTTCTACCGGCTCTACCCCACTCCCCTGTACACTGCAATAACGACAAGACAGTATAGGCCTATAGCTATACTCCCATGCAGTACCCCCGCTAGACGTCGTTCTACCGGCTCTACCCCCCTCCCCTGTACACTGCAATAACGACAAGACGGTATAGGTCTATAGCTATACTCCCATGCAGTACCCCCGCTAGACGTCGTTCTACCGGCTCTACCCCCCTCCCCTGTACACTGCAATAACGACAAGACGGTATAGGCCTATAGCTATACTCCCATGCAGTACCCCCGCTAGACGTCGTTCTACCGGCTCTACCCCCCTCCCCTGTACACTGCAATAACGACAAGACGGTATAGGCCTATAGCTATACTCCCATGCAGTACCCCCCGCTAGACGTCGTTCTACCGGCTCTACCCCACTCCCCTGTACACTGCAATAACGACAAGACGGTATAGGTCTATAGCTATACTCCCATGCAGTACCCCCGCTAGACGTCGTTCTACCGGCTCTACCCCACTCCCCTGTACACTGCAATAACGACAAGACGGTATAGGCCTATAGCTATACTCCCATGCAGTACCCCCGCTAGACGTCGTTCTACCGGCTCTACCCCCCTCCCCTGTACACTGCAATAACGACAAGACGGTATAGGCCTATAGCTATACTCCCATGCAGTACCCCCGCTAGACGTCGTTCTACCGGCTCTACCCCACTCCCCTGTACACTGCAATAACGACAAGACGGTATAGGCCTATAGCTATACTCCCATGCAGTACCCCCGCTAGACGTCGTTCTACCGGCTCTACCCCACTCCCCTGTACACTGCAATAACGACAAGACGGTATAGGCCTATAGCTATACTCCCATGCAGTACCCCCCGCTAGACGTCGTTCTACCGGCTCTACCCCCCTCCCCTGTACACTGCAATAACGACAAGACGGTATAGGCCTATAGCTATACTCCCATGCAGTACCCCCGCTAGACGTCGTTCTACCGGCTCTACCCCACTCCCCTGTACACTGCAATAAAAATGTAAATATAAACATGTCAACAAACAAAGCAAAGTTTGCGTCTGCAGTGTTAATGCCGGCCGCTAGGGGATGGATGGTTCATGGTTGTGATGTTTGTTACACATCAATTGAGAGTGATTACCATAATAGTTCTCTCCACTGCGCAGTAGCGACGAGGTTCATCACAGTAAGCTCCAATGAACAGTAAAAGCGCCCGGCCGACCGGCCTTCCCTTTATTTAGCATCGAGATTGGCTTCGCATGTTTTAAACAAACAGCAAATAATTACCCCTCTCCAGCCGCTGCTTTAATCAACACCTCCGTTACTTCGTGTAGTAAAACATTAGCACGTGTACGGAAACGGGAGGAGATGGCGAGAGGCTTTGCTGAAGATTGTCAGGGTTACATACTCGATTACGGTTCTTTATTTTTATTATTATCAACATTTTTTTTATTATTCGTAGTATGGTTATTATTATTTTTATTATTATTATTATTATTATTATTATTATTATTATTATTATTATTATTATTATTATTATTATTATTATTATTATTATTATTATTATTATTTTTATTATTATTATTATTATTATTATTATTATTATTATTATTATTATTGTTATTATTATTTATACTTTTATTATTATTATTATTATTTTTATTATTATTACTATTATTATTATTTTAATTATTATTATTATTATTATTATTATTATTATTTATTATTATTATTACGCTCTATTTTGGGGCCAAACTTATACTTAAAATACATTAATAATATGTGTATATGTATAGTTCATTGTAGGATTTTCATGTACGTCAATGACACTGTCTTGGTTATAGCACACAGGGTGTTTAAGTAGCGGAACAGTTATTACAACAAGACTTTATAAACATCCTCTGTTGGACTCATGATTTTAATTTGATCATTATCCTAGTAAAACGAAGATTATGCATTTATGTTCACCCTTAAATATCGGGTATCATTCATTTGATTGCCTCCATGGATTACAAAAGGGTCGAAGTTAAAAAAATTGAAGTGGTTGAAAGACATGTTTATTTTGGATAATTTTTTCAGCTAGAAGTTCTTCATTGACAATCTCTGTAGGAGGTGGCGTTCTGTATAGTTGAGAAACTGTCAGAATGACGGCCCCCTCCATATCCCCTCTACAGCTACCCGAACCCCCTAAACTCCGTGATAACCTAACAAAATGAAATGCGTAACTGAAAATCAGTTTGTTTCAGTTGTTCAGTTTGTTGTTTCATCACGTTGAGAGGTGTCGCGTAGCAGTGGTGAGGATAAGGAGGGGGCCGTCATTCTTACAGTTTCTCAACTATAGCATTCAAACTGTTTGATTTAAAATGTCTACTGCCTTTAAATATTTTGAGCACAGTTTACTGTGCATTAGTAGAGTCTCTTTTGCGGTATGGTTTATTTTTGTGGGGACTTGTATCAAAATGCCATTTAAAATCACTAATTGCATTGCAGAATCGAATCATTAAGACTATAACACCAATTGTAACCATTTTACTGCGTTATGAATTTTCTGGTGTGCTCCCATTCTCATCTTTATTTTTTTTTGCTTATTATTTCAAAGCTGAATATCAAGTTATAAATGATGTCATTAGTGTGCATCTCCGTCAAAGAAATAGATACTTAGTGCCTTCCTTTGTAAACAAGAATGGAATGAGAACTTTTAAATATATAACTCATAATGAATTTAACAAGTTGCCATCAAAACTTGTCATTTAAATATCCTTAGTTCCATTAAGATTAATTTAAAAGAGTTAATTGTTTTAAGTTTAATGTAAGAGTAATTAAGTATATGCATTGCGTGTTCTTATTCATTTATTTTTTGTCTATTGTACAGATTTCTTTCTTTTTAGTCTCCCTACATATGAGTTTCACTTTTTGTCGTTCTGTTGTTGTTTTGCACATTATTTTTGCTTTTTGCCGTCTTCCACCATTACGGGATAGACATTTATGTGAATTTTTTTATGTTTATGCCACAGATAAGCTCTTTCAAGGGCTTTGTAGATTTTATACAGATGAAACAATACAGTGTTTTGCTTCTTTAAATTGATATATGAAAAAAAATCATTATTTTTATTATTATGATTAGTATTATTATAATTATTTTTACTATTATTATTATTATTATTATTATTATTATTATTATTACTATTACTATTATTATTATTATTATTATTATTATTATTTTATTTTTGCAATACATACAAACTCGGTCAAAACCGGCATAAACATGTTGTACGGACACAAATGTCAAGTATTTCCATGTGTTTACCTTATTAAAATCTACTTAGAACTACTTAATATATCATTGTCCACATCATTTTTTCCAAACTGAACTATGGATGCTATGTACGGTCGTGGCCGATTTGTACTCATCCCAGCATTCGCTATTTGTACGGTGGAAACCACGAAAACCACCATCGGGATGGATAACGTCTTGAAGTCTTCATTCTTCTTAGTTCAAAAATTTTCGCACTATCCTACACGTGTTCAAAATAATTGCTTTTTGCATCTCGATGTATTATTATTATTATTATTACTATTCTTCTTATTATTATTATTATTATTATTATTATTATTATTATTATTATTATTATTATTATTATTATTATTATTATTATTATTATTATTATTATTATTATTATTATTATTATTATTATTATTATTATTATTATTATTATTATTATTAGTATGATTATTATTATTATTTTATTGTTGCAATACATACAAACTCGGTCAAAACCGGCATAAACATGTTCTACGGACATAAATGTAAAGTATTTCCATGTGTTTACCTTATTAAAATCTACTTAGAACTAATTAAATATATCATTGTCCGTATTATTTTTCCAAACCAAACTGTGGATGCTATGTACGGTCGTGGCCGATGTGTACTCATCCAAGCATTCGCTCTTCGTACGGTGGAAAACCACGAAAACCACCATCAGGATGGAGAACTTCTTGAAGTCTTCATTCTTCTTAGTTCAAAAATTTTCGCACTATCCTATTATTATTATTATTATAACTATTATTATTATTATTATTATTATTATTATTATTATTATTATTATTATTATTATTATTATTATTATTATTATTATTATTATTATTATTATTATTATTATTATTATATTGTGGTATCAGAGGTGTTATGGGAAAGTGGTTTAGTTCTTATTTGTCGAATAGAGTGCAAAGGGTAATGATCAAAGGGGTGTGTAGCTCGACGAAGATTGTGACTCATGGTGTACCACAAGGGTCAGTTCTAGGTCCTGTAATTTTTCTCATTTTTACAAACGAACTCTCTTACTTGCCACTATATTCTAAAGTCACAATTTTTGCCGATGACTCAGCACTGGCTCTTTCCGCAATATCGTACAGTATTCTTGAGGCCCTTATAAATGAAGACATGCGTGTGTTGTCCGTCTTCTTTGGTCTCAATAAACTTGTTCTAAATATTTAAAAAACTAAGTTCATAATTTTCCGTTTTAAAGAGGATCTGGCAATACCTAATTTGACAATAAAATATCACTTCCCAGACTGTACATCTGCTATCTGTAATTGTAGTGAAATTGTAAGGTGCGAATCCATTAAATACCTGGGTGTATTCATTGACTCGGCGTTACATTGGTATGATCACATAAATTATTTACAGTCAAAAATCAGGCCTATAATACTTTTGTTTTATCACATGAGGAAATTTATGCCAGTGGAGGTGTTGCGGCAGTTGTATTTTGCGTTGTATCAGAGTAACCTGCAATATGGAATTGTTCACTGGGGAGGTGCTTCTGCTAGCAAGTTACACCCATTAATTACGTCACAGAACTTTGCACTTAGAACTATCTGTAATATGCGGAAAGGAGATTCCACCACTTTTCTATATTCGATGTTATGTATTTTACCTTTGAAACATTTGTATATTTTTAAGACTGTCATGTATGTTTTTAATAATTCTTGTTTATATAAACCAGTGGTCAGTTCCTCTAATACAAGACAAGCTACATTGTATAAAATTAATGTCCCAAAGTTTGTAATGTCAAATGCTCGCAATCAACTGTCATACAGAGGACCAACTCTTTTTAACATAATGGTTAAGTGTATGCCTTGTTTTAATGCTAGGATGACTCTAAGTAATTTCAAAATGAAAGCTAGGGATGTTTTAAAGCAAATCGAATCAACAGATACTTTTTTAATAGAGTGATACAAATGCTGTTTTAATATCTATTTGTAGTTTTACATTTTAAATGTTTTACTTTTTAGTTTTTAGTTGTGTGTATTATGTAAAGTGGTTATTAGTAGGCGGCGGCACAGCAAATAAATATGGCTTTAATGACATTGTGAGCTTACCACCGCGCGAGTGAAGGACTCATGGTGGGTATTATGCCAAGATAAGTATAAATGTATTTTTGTGTCAATGAAATAAATGAAATGAAATGAAAAATTAAAAAAAAAAAAGACAAAAAAAAAAAAAAAAATTATTATTATTATTATTATTATTATTATTATTATTACTATTATTATAATTATTATTATTATTATTATAATTATTATTATTATTATTACTATTATTATAATTATTATTATTATTATTATTATTATTATTATTATTATTATTATTATTATTATTATTATTATTATTATTATTATTATTATTATTATTATTATTATTATTATTATTATTATTATTATTATTATTATTATTATTATTATTATTATTATTATTATTATTATTGTAGTGCGTGCAAGTAGGAGACGAGAGATGTAATGTATGTCATTTATTAATTACATACACAAAATCAAATAGTAGAACATGGCCCTGTCCATCCACAGTCCAGCCCGATGAAACTCTACAATGATCCCTCAAAACCATTGTTGTCGACAAAAGATAGCAGGATCCATGGAAGGCTGTGAGGAACGAAAAGCTTTAGCAAGCGTACTGTCAGACACGTAAATGAAGGCTGTGGAATCCCCCACAGGACCCCCCTTCCAGTTAACGAGTTTTAACGAGGCGAACGAAATTCAAGTGCCGAATCGCGATGGCGCGTGTATCTGACGTCCTGCTCGTGTCACCGTGGGTAGGGCGGGGCGTTGAACATCGCGTAACACCGGTTGGAGGTTGACGTTGGTGCTGGATGTAGTCGATGTCATGGGTACTCCTGATGAGCTCGCTCCTGTATTCGGTTGGAGGATGAGTGGGGAGAGCGTTGCTGGTGGTTGAGTGCCTACAGTCTCGTCGGCGAGGATGAATGCAGGTTTTACTCGGTCAATCGACACAACTACCCTCTTCCCATGACGGAGGATTGCAAAATACTTTTCATGTCTCTCAACAATCTCAAAAGGTCCGTCGTACGGTTGTTGCAAGGGAGTTGTGACTGCGTCATGTCGAACGAAAACGTGTGAACAGGTTGCAAGGTCTTTGAAAATGAAAACCGAGCGCTGCCCATGACGTGCCGGGCGAACTGGTCGAATCAACTCGAGGCGTCGCCGAAGCTGATCGACGTACGTTGACGTGCTGTCCGCCGTTGGTGTTGGAAGTGACAGGTACTCCCCAGGAAGACGGAGCGTTGTTCCGTACACGAGTTCGGCTGGAGTAGCCTTGACGTCCTCCTTCCATGACGAACGAATACCTAACATGACCCATGGAAGGTAGTTCGTCCATCGCTTCACCTTGTGACACTTGAGCGCTGTCTTAAGTTGTCGATGGAGGCGTTCCACCATACCATTGGCGGCCGGGTGGTAATCAGTGGTTCGAATGAGAGTAGTGCCTGTCAGGTGGTTCAATGACCTGAAAAGACACGACTCAAATTGGCGACCTTGGTCGGAGGTGATCCGTAGAGGCGTCCCGAAGCGTGAGATCCACCCGGAGACGAGGGCGGATGCGACGGTGGCTGCGGTGATATCAGCAATCGGGATGGCCTCGGGCCAACGCGTGAACCTGTCCACACATGTCAACATGTAGCGAAAACCAGCCGACTCTGGAAGAGGACCGACCAGATCCATGTGGATATGCTCGAATCTCGCTCCCGGGACCTCGAAGTGTTCAACGGGCGCAGAGACGTGGCGCGTGACCTTCGATCATTGGCACGCCATGCAGGTGCGTTCCCACTCCCTACAATCTTTCCGCATGGAAGGCCACACAAAACGGTGTGATACCAAGCGAGCGGAGGCAGCGATGCCGGGGTGGGACAGACTGTGGAGACTGTCAAACACTTGGCGTCGGAGGGTGGTTGGGACGAAAGGCAGGTCGCTCCATCTGCATGGACGTGTCGCAGAAGATCAACAGGTTTCCGTCAGCAAGGAACCGCTGTTGGAGCTGGAGTGAAGTGGAGCTCTGCCGGAGTGTCTGGAGCTCGGGGTCATTTGCCTGGGCTCGGGCGATGTCAGCGAGGGTGACTGCACCCGATATGGCTTCCACTCGAGACAGAGCATCGGCCACGACGTTCTCTTTACCGGGCAACTAGCGAATGTCCGTGGAGAATTGTCCAATATAGTCCAAGTGACGAAATTGTCGTGGCGAGCACTTGTCAGTCTTCTGTTTAAATGCAAACGTCAGAGGTTTATGGTCTGTGTAAATGACAAATGTTCTCGCTTCCACCATATGGCGGAAGAATCGTATGGCCTCGTACACGGCGAGCAGTTCGCGATCATACGCACCATAATTCCGCTGGGCCGCGTTCAACTTCCGCGAGAAGAAAGCAAGTGGTTGCCATCCTCGGCTCGTCCTCTGCTGCAGAGCGGCTCCAACACTAGTGTCCGAAGCGTCCGCGATGACGGCAAGCTCGGCTTCCGGGTCGGGGTGAGCTAGAAGAACTGCCTCTGAGAGACTGCGCTTGCATCGTTCAAACGAAGCCGTAAGAATCGGTGTGCATGTGATTGGTGTCATACCCTTGCTGTTGGCGCCGGCAAGGAGGTCGTTCAGAGGAGCCTGAAGCCTGGCGGTGGAAGGTAAGAAACGCCTGTAAAAGTTGAGCATTCTCAGGAACTGTCGGAGTTGTCGGAGATTTCTGGGTTAAGGGAGTGAGGCGATCGCATCAACCTTGTCTTGCAGGGGTCGAGTCCCAGAAGCGTTGACCGTGTACCCGAGAAACCGGACCTCTTCAGCCCCAAACACGCACTTTGATGTGTTCACGAGTATTCCGTACTCGGAGAGTCGTGCGAACAGTAGGCGCAGATGTTGCTCGTGTTCCTCGGGTGATTTTGACGCGATGAGGATGTCGTCAATGTAGGCGTATGCGAAATCGAGTCCTCGGATTGCTTCATCGATAAAGCGTTCGAACGTTTGGGCTGCGTTACGTAAACCGAAGCTCATGTAGGGGAACTCGAAGAGACCTAACGGAGTTCAGATGGCTATCTTCGGTATATCTTCTGTTGCAACGGGGATCTGGTTGTACGCTCGAACCAGATCAATCGTTGAAAATATCGTTTTGCCAGCGAGGGTTTGGGCAAAATCTTGAATGAGGGGAACTGGGTAGCGCTCGGGGATCGTTCTATTCTTCAGAGGCCGGTAGTCCCCATATGGTCTCCATTGATCCTCTCTCTTAGGAACGAGATGGAGAGCTGCAGACCAACTGCTTGACGACCGTCGTGCCACGCCAGCCATCAACATGGCGTCGAATTCTCGTTTGGCGATGCGTAGGAGATCCGGTGCGAGCCGTCGTGGCTTGCACGATGCTGGGTTGCCAGGCGTAGTATGGATGTGGTGGACAGTCAAATGTTTCACAACCTGCTGCGTGCCGGCAGGACGCGTGATATCTGGAAATTCCGCCAAAATAGTGTGATAGCGAGAACCTCCGCAGACTGCCTTGACGTGTTCCTGTGTGTCGTGCGACGAGCGACCAGCGATGACACATGACGTGACGCTGTCGACAAGTCGTCTTGCTCGAGCATCGACGAGCAGGCCGTAGTAAGACAGGAAATCTACTCCGATAATCGGTTTCGATACGTTGGCTATCACAAACTTCCAAACGAAATCACGACGGAGGCCAAGGTCGAGGTTGAGGGTGATGGTGCCGTAGGTTGCTATGACGGAACCGTTGGCAGTGAAAAGCTCGTACGTCGTCGGAGCGCGAGGTCCGCTGACCAGCGTTCGAGGGTACACGCAGAGGTCGGATCCGGTGTCGACGAGGAACTGTCGGCGTGTTGGAACATCCATCACGAAAAGGCGGCGAGAACTTGGGCAGCCGTCAGCCGCGTTTACGGACTGCCGTTGGAGTTTTTTTTCTTCGGATAGGCGAGATAGCTACATGGCGGTCGGCAGCGTCTGGCGTTCTCTCCGAATGTGCGGTGAAACCAACACATCTCGTTGTCCGAAGCGCCCTGAACGGTATCGCGCCTAGCAGACGTTGCTCGCTGATGGTTTGCTGAACGAGTGCGAGTTGTCGCTGCGCTGCGGCCTGCGGAGAGGGCTGCGACTTGCTGTGTCAGCTCCTCAAACTGTAGCTGACAGCTGGTCAAGTCGGCCGGATTGTCGACTGCCGCGACACGGGATGGGGCGGCCGTACTCTCGTAGATGCGGTCGGCAATGACAGCTAGTGCCTCGAGGTTGTCTGGAGGTGACGAGGCTAGTATGTCGGACATCCGTTGTGGCAATCGGCCGAGCCACAGAACGCGCAACACGTCATTGGACACAGTTGTGCCACCAAGAACGCGCATATGGCTTAGGAACTGTGACGGTGAACGATCTCCCATCTCCTCGTGCTGGAGCAATTGCTTTAGTCGTGCTTCCAGCGAGGGTGAGAATCGGCGAATAAGTTCAGCCTTTAAGCTGTTGTACTTGCCTTCCGCTGGTGGGTTGAGAATTATGTCTCTCACTGCAGCGGCGTAGCGTTGGTCAAGCGCGCCTGTCACAGTGTGGAATTTGGTCGTGTACTGTGTGATCCCGGCCAAAACAAACTGGCTGTCGATTTGAGCAAACCAAAGCACTGTATCGGTGGCTGCCGTGACCACGGGGTCTGTCATTGCGAAAACACAATATGAACGTACAAAAATAATGTTCAATTAAATCTATAGGCCTAGTACTCACACACAAAATACTCGAACACGCGTTTGTGGGGTCACCAGATCGGTCGGTAGTTCGTACAGATGGAAATGTCGCTGCGTGTTCATATCACGTCGGGGTCACCACTGTAGTGCGTGCAAGTAGGAGACGAGAGATGTAATGTATGTCATTTATTAATTACATGTACAAAATCAAATAGTAGAACATGGCCCTGTCCATAGAGAAAGCGACTTGTCTGCCGATACTATAGCTCTATGAAGTTGTGAATGTGGGCATTTTGCATAAAAGTACTTTCTCAGAATTTCAATTTGTTTATAATATAAATTGTTTAAATCAATCAAGCCTCTTCCCCCTTTTTCTCTAGGTAGAGTCACTCGTTCTTTTGCTGACTTAGGGTGATGACTTCTGTATTTGGTAGATGTTGTGCGGGTGAGAATTTCTAGGGCATGAAGTTCTGTCTGTGTCCAGTTAATAATTCCAAATGAATATGTAAGTACCGGTATAGCATAAGTGTTAATTGCTTTGATCTTGTTTTTACTATTCAGTTTTGTTTTTAAAATGGATCCTATTCGTTTCTTGTATGCAGAAATTAGTTTACGTTTCATCAGTTTATGATCAATTCGTTTAGCCTGCGCAAATCCTAGATATTTGTATATGTCTTCTTCGTCCATTACTCCAAGCCGGTTGTCTTCGTCAATTTCAAACTCTTCTAATTTCGTAATCTTTCCTTTGATGACATGAAGGGACTTACATTTATCAATTCCAAAATCCATACATATCTCTACTGAATTCTAACGTTGAGTTAAGAAGATTCGTCATGTGTGTCGCATTTAAAGCATATAGCTTGAGATCGTCCATGTAGAATAGATGTGAAAGTGTGTGGCAAACCGTATTACCGTCCTTTATCTTGAAACCATGTGTAGATTTGTTTAGTATATGCGATAATGGATTTAATGAAAGACAAAACCATAACGCACTAAACGAGTCACCTTGAAAAATACCTCGTCGGATGTTAACTGGGTCAGTACATATCTGCTCATTGCCTACGTTTAACTTTAATGTTGTTTTCCAACTCGTCATCGCTGTCCGCAAAAAGTTTACTATCATTGGGTTTACTTTATAAATTTCCAGTATCTGTATTAGCCACGAATGTGGTGACGAATCATACGCTTTCTTGTAATCAATATAGCTAACGTGAATGTTTCTCTTCTTGTTGAAAGCTTGGTTCATTACAACAGAATCGATAATTAATTGTTCCTTACACCCTTGCGACAATTTACGACATCCCTTGTGTTCTTCAGCTAATATATTGTGTTCTTCGCAGTGACTATATATTTTATTTGTTATGCACGATGTCAAGATTTTGTATAAACTAGGTAAGCATGTTATTGGTCTGTATTTACTTGGATTTTTGGTGTCATTATCTTTTGGTTTAAGAAATGTTATTCCTTCAGTAAAGAAATCTGGTAAATCCTTGTCTCCTAATATAAATTCATTAAGACATTTAGCAATCTGGGTGTGCATGTTTGAAAACTTCTTGTACCAAAAATTTTGAATGTTATCGTTACCGGGTGCTTTCCAATCATGAGTATTTCGTATCGTTGATTTTATATCATTTACTCTGATGCCATCAAATGCCATTTCTTCGATATCACTCATTGCCTCAATTTCATCTTGAATCCATGTTGCATTGTGATTGTGCATTAATGGGTTACTCCATATCCCATTCCAAAACTGCTCAATCTCTGTCTTCGATGGTATACCATTTCCTACTATTTCTTCTTTATTGTTAATTTGCTGATAGAATTCTTTTTCTTTTTCTTTAAACATTTCGTTTTGTTCTTTTCTATCACTACACTCTTTATATCTTCGTAGTGTTTTGGCTAATGCACTTACTTTTTGCTTTAGAGTATCCAAATATTCGTTTGTAGCCTCGTTCGGTGTTTCGTGTATAGTATGGATTTTAAACCTTTCAAATATGTGTTGGCAATATTGTAATATCTTTTAAGATCTATTACCCATCCTGAATTGTTCTAATCTCCCAATATCTCTCCTTAACTCGTTGATCCGTTTGACTAATCTTCGTTCCCATTTTGGAGTCTTATTTGTTTTTATGTTCTGAGAATGTACCAACTTTATTTTTAATCCTAATTGTCTGACCACTGCTACGGCTCCACAATATATTGCTGCATGCACTTCCTCAAACGACAATTCTTTCTTCGCGTAATCTAACAATATATGTGCGTTCATTACATACATTACTATGTCCATTTGCTTCGACTGTTTAGGTTTAGGAATTCTAGGTCTCTTGTTCGGTTCTATATGTGCAAATTCCGACAAAGCATTTTCAAAAGCTAAATGTAATATGTTCTTTAACTTGTCTATTTCTTGTGTGTTCCCTCTTGTATTCTTTTCTGGTTCAATGTTATTTATAGGTGGATGTTGGTAATGTACCTCTTGTGTGTTCTGACCTTCTGGTAGATCTACTTGTTCCATTAATTCTTGTCGTAGATGGTCATCGTTTCTTGATGCTTCCATGATGTGCTCCTCGTTCGCCAAATCTTCTTCATTTTCTTGATCCATTTGTAGTTCTTCCTCTACTTCATGTCTTATTACGTTCAATAGATTAAATGGTAGCATACCATTACTTACAATTATTCTCCTTTGGTCTGCTACTCTTTGTTCGGTTACATCTATTAATGGGTATTCACGTGTAAACGCTCGGTGCAGTTCTTGTCGATATCCAACTAATCTAGTTTCTAATAACGTAATTCTATAATAGTTGCGCATCACACAAATGTTCATTTTATTATTATTATTATTATTATTATTATTATTATTATTATTATTATTATTATTATTATTATTATTATTATTATTATTATTATTATTATTATTATTATTGTTATTATTATTATTATTATTATTATTATTATTATTATTATTATTACTATTATTATTATGTTATTTCCCTTCTTCTCTTCTCTCATTTGCACCATCGGGCTCCTCTTGAGCCAAGACGATGCGAGAGTGCACCCTAGGGTGGCGGCCGAAAGATGGTGGTGACAATGTAGCTCATAGGCTGAGGACCTTGCGCACGATATCAGTTGTGCCGAGGATTGCAGCCTTCTGCATGACACGCACGTGCTTGTCCTTCAGGTCCTTATTATTATTATTATTATTTTAATTATTATTATTATTATAATAATAATTATTATAATTATTATTATTATTATTATTATTGTTGTTGTTTTATTGAATGTATTACATTCATACAATCTCGGTCAAAACCGTCGTCAACATGTTATACGGACGTAATGTCAAGTATTTCCATGTGTCTACCTTATTTTACTTCACTTATCACATGTAACTAGTTTAAACAGTCATCAATCTCGGTCAAAGCCGGTGTTTACATGTTATACGGACAATACGGATGTAATGTCAAGTATTTCCATGAGGTTCCTTGTTCAACTTCAGTCGTTACTTTCTTATTAGTACTTGTTCATAGTAGGCCTATACACTGTATATTGATATGATCTTCTCTGCGTCATCCTCGTGTGTGTCTTCTTTGCGTCGTGTTACTGTGTGTACGGTCGTGGCCGATTTCTCGAAGCCACTTTAGTAATTCTACTCTATGGACAATTAAATGGAGAACCACGGAAACCATTGTCAGGATGGATGTTGTCTCGAAGGATTCACTCTCATAAGTTTAAACTAGTTCTAAATGTTCTTCGGTATGTTAATGTTCACTGTCAAAATTATTTCCTACAACAGCTGTCAAAGTTCGTTTTGTTGTTTCAATAAGACAATGCACTCGGTACACCTGACACCTCTTTGTTAGGTTGAAAGTAAATTTTTGAACTATCCATGCATCTAGTCGTCCCTCTCACACGGCTCATGGTATTTCCTTTTAACGTCCTTGATACGAGTCCTCTCGCGATTCCCCTGGTGAAGTCTCATCGAACTACAGAACCGCTTGCGCTGCTAGCGGAAATTTAGTGAACTGCTTCTCTTAAATTTCTAATACTTCACAGGTTTCAAAAAAGGAAAAGTCCTTAAAATTCTGAAAGAATAAAAAGTACTTACGTACAACTGCTAAATACCCATAACTTTATTCATAATCTTGGTAAATTATGAGACTCAAACGAGGGTTGAGTAATGTATATATTAGAACTAAGCCTACGCCTATATGGTCAAATTTATCTGTGCCAAAATCATCTATCTTCATTTGTTCCTACGTTAAACAAAACGGAGTTCCTACTATCGTGGAACAACCACTTAAAACCGAATCAAACTATTATTTGTGTGAATATAAATGCAAACTAGTACTTCCCTTCAATTTATCTCGTAGTAGACATCTTCTGGAAAACCCCTATGGCAAACACTGATACCGATTTTTCCTTATATCATGGAAATTTCAATTTTGATAAGGAGAAAATTCAGAAATGTCTCCTCGGTTTCAGAGATTGAGGATGAGAATGTTAATATCTGATTATGATCACTTATATTTCAGCCAAAGAAATGTATATAGCTGATACTCTTTTTCGAGATCCCATATGAAATTCGACAGCACAACGAGACGATACAACTTGAATATGAGGTTGAGGCCCATTAATGGGACTTAACGTCTCATATTTGTGCAGCAATGGCTAATCGAGGAGATGAGCGGGTGATGATAAAGATGAGGAAGATGATGCAGAGCTAGGTTTTAGCGTGAATTAGATTGAGTCAAGAGAAAACATGATGGTTGCAACAGCAGAGCTAGTTTTTAGCGTGAATTAGATTGAGTCAAGATAAAACATGATGGTTGCAACAGCTGAGCTATAGCTTTTAGTGTGAGTTAGATTGAGTCAAGAGAAAACATGATGGTTGCAACGGCAGAGCTAGTTTTTAGTGTGAGTTAGATTGAGTCAAGAGAAAACATGATGGTTGCAACAGCAGAGCTAGTTTTTAGCGTGAATTAGATTGAGTCAAGATAAAACATGATGGTTGCAACAGCTGAGCTATAGCTTTTAGTGTGAGTTAGATTGAGTCAAGAGAAAACATGATGGTTGCAACAGCTGAGCTATAGCTTTTAGTGTGAGTTAGATTGAGTCAAGAGAAAACATGATGGTTACAACAGCTGAGCTACAGCTTTAAGTGTGATTTAGATTGAGTCAAGAGAAAACATGATGGTTGCAACAGCTGAGCTATAGCTTTTAGTGTGAGTTAGATTGAGTCAAGAGAAAACATGATGGTTGCAACAGCTGAGCTACAGCTTTAAGTGTGAGTTAGATTGAGTCAAGAGAAAACATGATGGTTGCAACAGCTGAGCTATAGCTTTTAGTGTGAGTAAGATTGAGTCAAGAGAAAACATGATGGTTGCAACAGCTGAGCTACAGCTTTTAGTGTGAGTTAGATTGAGTCAAGAGAAAACATGCTGGTTGCAACAGCTGAGCTATAGCTTTTAGTGTGAGTTAGATTGAGTCAAGAGAAAACATGATGGTTGCAACAGCACAGCTAGTTTTTAGTGTGAGTTAGATTGAGTCAAGAGAAAACATGATGGTTGCAACAGCAGAGCTAGTTTTTAGCGTGAATGAGATTGAGTCAAGATAAAACATGATGGTTGCAACAGCTGAGCTATAGCTTTTAGTGTGAGTTAGATTGAGTCAAGAGAAAACATGATGGTTGCAACAGCTGAGCTATAGCTTTAAGTGTGAGTTAGATTGAGTCAAGAGAAAACATGATGGTTGCAACACCTGAGCTATAGCTTTTAGTGTGAGTTAGATTGAGTCAAGAGAAAACATGATGGTTGCAACAGCAGAGCTAGTTTTAAGCGTGAATTAGATTAAGTCAAGATAAAGCATGATGGTTGCAACAGCTGAGCTATAGCTTTTAGTGTGAGTTAGATTGAGTCAAGAGAAAACATGATGGTTGCAACAGCTGAGCTATAGCTTTAAGTGTGAGTTAGATTGAGTCAAGAGAAAACATGATGGTTGCAACACCTGAGCTATAGCTTTTAGTGTGAGTTAGATTGAGTCAAGAGAAAACATGATGGTTGCAACAGCAGAGCTATAGCTTTTAGTGTGAGTTGGATTGAGTCAAGAGAAAACTTGATGGTTGCAACAGCTGAGCTACAGCTTTTAGTGTGAGTTAGATTGAGCCAAGAGAAATCATGATGGTTGCAACAGCTGAGCTACAGCTTTAAGTGTGAGTTAGATTGATTCAAGAGAAAACATGATGGTTGCAACAGCTGAGCTATAGCTTTTAGTGTGAGTAAGATTGAGTCAAGAGAAAACATGATGGTTGCAACAGCTGAGCTACAGCTTTTAGTGTGAGTTAGATTGAGTCAAGAGAAAACATGATGGTTGCAACAGCTGAGCTATAGCTTTTAGTGTGAGTTAGATTGAGTCAAGAGAAAACATGATGGTTGCAACAGCTGAGCTAGTTTTTAGCGTGAATTAGATTGAGTCAAGATAAAACATGATGGTTGCAACAGTTGAGCTATAGCTTTTAGTGTGAGTTAGATTGAGTCAAGAGAAAACATGATGGTTGCAACAGCAGAGCTAGTTTTTAGTTGAGTTAGATTGAGTCAAGAGAAAACATGATGGTTGCAACAGCAGAGCTAGTTTTTAGCGTGAATTAGATTGAGTCAAGATAAAACATGATGGTTGCAACAGCTGAGCTATAGCTTTTAGTGTGAGTTAGATTGAGTCAAGAGAAAACATGATGGTTGCAACAGCTGAGCTATAGCTTTTAGTGTGAGTTAGATTGAGTCAAGAGAAAACATGATGGTTGCAACAGCTGAGCTATAGCTTTTAGTGTGAGTTAGATTGAGTTAAGAGAAAACATGATGGTTGCAACAGCTGAGCTATAGCTTTTAGTGTGAGTTAGATTGAGTCAAGAGAAAACATGATGGTTGCAACAGCTGAGCTACAGCTTTTAGTGTGAGTTAGATTGAGTCAAGAGAAAACATGCTGGTTGCAACAGCTGAGCTATAGCTTTTAGTGTGAGTTAGATTGAGTCAAGAGAAAACATGATGGTTGCAACAGCACAGCTAGTTTTTAGTGTGAGTTAGATTGAGTCAAGAGAAAACATGATGGTTGCAACAGCAGAGCTAGTTTTTAGCGTGAATTAGATTGAGTCAAGATAAAACATGATGGTTGCAACAGCTGAGCTATAGCTTTTAGTGTGAGTTAGATTGAGTCAAGAGAAAACATGATGGTTGCAAACGCTGAGCTATAGCTTTTAGTGTGAGTTAGATTGAGTCAAGAAAAAACATGATGGTTGCAACAGCAGAGCTAAATTTTAGCGTGAATTAGATTGAGTCAAGAGTAAACATGATGGTTGCGCAACAGCAGAGCTAGTTTAAACGTGAGTTAGTTTGAGTCAAGAGAAAACATGATGGTTGCAACAGCTGAGCTATAGCTTTTAGTGTGAGTTAGATTGAGTCAAGAGAAAACATGATGGTTGCAACAGCTGAGCTATAGCTTTTAGTGTGAGTTAGATTGAGTCAAGAGAAAACATGATGGTTGCAACAGCTGAGCTACAGCTTTTAGTGTGAGTTAGATTGAGTCAAGAGAAAACATGATGGTTGCAACAGCTGAGCTATAGCTTTTAGTGTGAGTTAGATTGAGTCAAGAGAAAACATGATGGTTGCAACAGCTGAGCTACAGCTTTTAGTGTGAGTTAGATTGAGTCAAGAGAAAACATGCTGGTTGCAACAGCTGAGCTATAGCTTTTAGTGTGAGTTAGATTGAGTCAAGAGAAAACATGATGGTTGCAACAGCACAGCTAGTTTTTAGTGTGAGTTAGATTGAGTCAAGAGAAAACATGATGGTTGCAACAGCAGAGCTAGTTTTTAGCGTGAATTAGATTGAGTCAAGATAAAACATGATGGTTGCAACAGCTGAGCTATAGGTTTAAGTGTGAGTTAGATTGAGTCAAGATAAAACATGATGGTTGCAACAGCTGAGCTATAGCTTTTAGTGTGAGTTAGATTGAGTCAAGAGAAAACATGATGGTTGCAACAGCTGAGCTACAGCTTTTAGTGTGAGTTAGATTGAGTCAAGAGAAAACATGATGGTTGCAACAGCTGAGCTATAGCTTTTAGTGTGAGTTAGATTGAGTCAAGAGAAAACATGATGGTTGCAACAGCTGAGCTATAGCTTTTAGTGTGAGTTAGATTGAGTCAAGAGAAAACATGATGGTTGCAACAGCTGAGCTACAGCTTTTAGTGTGAGTTAGATTGAGTCAAGAGAAAACATGATGGTTGCAACAGCTGAGCTACAGCTTTTAGTGTGAGTTAGATTGAGTCAAGAGAAAACATGATGGTTGCAACAGCTGAGCTATAGCTTTTAGTGTGAGTTAGATTGAGTCAAGAGAAAACATGATGGTTGCAACAGCAGAGCTAGTTTTTAGCGTGAATTAGATTGAGTCAAGAGAAAACATGATGGTTGCAACAGCTGAGCTATAGCTTTTAGTGTGAGTAAGATAGAGTCAAGAGAAAACATGATGGTTGCAACAGCAGAGCTAGTTTTTAGCGTGAATTAGATTGAGTCAAGAGAAAACATGATGGTTGCAACAGCAGAGCTAGTTTTTAGCGTGAATTAGATTGAGTCAAGAGAAAACATGATGGTTGCCACAGCTGAGCTAAAGCTTTTAGTGTGAGTTAGATTGAGTCAAGAAAAAACATGATGGTTGCAACAGCAGAGCTAAATTTTAGCGTGAATTAGATTGAGTCAAGAGAAAACATGATGGTTGCAACAGCTGAGCTATAGCTTTTAGTGTGAGTAAGATAGAGTCAAGAGAAAACATGTTGGTTGCAACAGCAGAGCTAGTTTTTAGCGTGAATTAGATTGAGTCAAGAGAAAACATGATGGTTGCCACAGCTGAGCTATAGCTTTTAGTGTGAGTTAGATTGAGTCAAGAAAAAACATGATGGTTGCAACAGCAGAGCTAAATTTTAGCGTGAATTAGATTGAGTCAAGAGTAAACATGATGGTTGCGCAACAGCAGAGCTACTTTAAACGTGAGTTAGATTGAGTCAAGAGAAAACATGATGGTTGCCACAGCTGAGCTATAGCTTTTAGTGTGAGTTAGATTGAGTCAAGAGAAAACATGATGGTTGCAACAGCTGAGCTATAGCTTTTAGTGTGAGTAAGATAGAGTCAAGAGAAAACATGTTGGTTGCAACAGCAGAGCTAGTTTTTAGCGTGAATTAGATTGAGTCAAGAGAAAACATGATGGTTGCCACAGCTGAGCTATAGCTTTTAGTGTGAGTACGATTGAGTCAAGAAAAAACATGATGGTTGCAACAGCAGAGCTAAATTTTAGCGTGAATTAGATTGAGTCAAGAGTAAACATGATGGTTGCGCAACAGCAGAGCTACTTTAAACGTGAGTTAGATTGAGTCAAGAGAAAACATGATGGTTGCCACAGCTGAGCTATAGCTTTTAGTGTGAGTTAGATTGAGTCAAGAGAAAACATGATGGTTGCAACAGCTGAGCTATAGCTTTTAGTGTGAGTTAGATTGAGTCAAGAGAAAACATGATGGTTGCCACAGCTGAGCTATAGCTTTTAGTGTGAGTTAGATTGAGTCAAGAGAAAACATGTTGGTTGCAACAGCAGAGCTAGTTTTTAGCGTGAATTAGATTGAGTCAAGAGAAAACATGATGGTTGCCACAGCTGAGCTATAGCTTTTAGTGTGAGTTAGATTGAGTCAAGAAAAAACATGATGGTTGCAACAGCAGAGCTAAATTTTAGCGTGAATTAGATTGAGTCAAGAGTAAACATGATGGTTGCGCAACAGCAGAGCTACTTTAAACGTGAGTTAGATTGAGTCAAGAGAAAACATGATGGTTGCAACAGCAGAGCTAGTTTTTAGTGTGAGTTGGATTGAGTCAAGGGAAAACATGATGGTTGCAACAGCAGAGCTATAGCTTTTAGTGTGAGTTAGATTGAGTCAAGAGAAAACATGATGGTTGCAACAGCTGAGCTACAGCTTTTAGTGTGAGTTAGATTGAGTCAAGAGAAAACATGATGGTTGCAACAGCTGAGCTATAGCTTTTAGTGTGAGTTAGATTGAGTCAAGAGAAAACATGATGGTTGCAACAGCTGAGCTACAGCTTTTAGTGTGAGTTAGATTGAGTCAAGAGAAAACATGATGGTTGCAACAGCTGAGCTACAGCTTTTAGTGTGAGTTAGATTGAGTCAAGAGAAAACATGATGGTTGCAACAGCTGAGCTATAGCTTTTAGTGTGAGTTAGATTGAGTCAAGAGAAAACATGATGGTTGCAACAGCAGAGCTAGTTTTTAGCGTGAATTAGATTGAGTCAAGAGAAAACATGATGGTTGCAACAGCTGAGCTATAGCTTTTAGTGTGAGTTAGATTGAGTCAAGAGAAAACATGATGGTTGCAACAGCAGAGCTAGTTTTTAGCGTGAATTAGATTGAGTCAAGAGAAAACATGATGGTTGCAACAGCCGAGCTATAGCTTTTAGTGTGAGTTAGATTGAGTCAAGAAAAAACATGATGGTTGCAACAGCAGAGCTAAATTTTAGCGTGAATTAGATTGAGTCAAGAGTAAACATGATGGTTGCGCAACAGCAGAGCTACTTTAAACGTGAGTTAGATTGAGTCAAGAGAAAACATGATGGTTGCAACAGCAGAGCTAGTTTTTAGTGTGAGTTGGATTGAGTCAAGAGAAAACATGATGGTTGCAACAGCAGAGCTAGTTTTTAGCGTAAATAAGATTGAGTCAAGATAAAGCATGATGGTTGAAACAGCTGAGCTATAGCTTTTAGTGTGAGTTAGATTGAGTCAAGAGAAAACATGATGGCTGCAACAGCTGAGCTATAGCTTTAAGTGTGAGTTAGGTTGAGTCAAGAGAAAACATGATGGTTGCAACACCTGAGCTATAGCTTTTAGTGTTAGTTAGATTGAGTCAAGAGAAAACATGATGGTTGCAACAGCAGAGCTATAGCATTTAGTGTGAGTTAGATTGAGTCAAGAGAAAACATGATGGTTGCAACAGCAGAGCTATAGCATTTAGTGTGAGTTAGATTGAGTCAAGAGAAAACATGATGGTTGCAACAGCTGAGCTACAGCTTTTAGTGTGAGTTAGATTGAGTCAAGAGAAATCATGATGGTTGCAACAGCTGAGCTACAGCTTTTAGTGTGAGTTAGATTGAGTCAAGAGAAAACATGATGGTTGCAACAGCTGAGCTACAGCTTTTAGTGTGAGTTAGATTGAGTCAAGAGAAAACATGATAGTTGCAACAGCTGAGCTATAGCTTTTAGTGTGAGTTAGATTGAGTCAAGAGAAAACATGATGGTTGCAACAGCTGAGCTACAGCTTTTAGTGTGAGTTAGATTGAGTCAAGAGAAAACATGATGGTTGCAACAGCTGAGCTATAGCTTTTAGTGTGAGTTAGATTGAGTCAAGAGAAAACATGATGGTTGCAACAGCTGAGCTATAACTTTAGTGTGAGTTAGATTGAGTCAAGAAAATCATGATGGTTGCAACAGCAGAGCTAAATTTTAGCGTGAATTAGATTGAGTCAAGAGTAAACATGATGGTTGCGCAACAGCAGAGCTAGTTTAAACGTGAGTTAGATTGAGTCAAGAGAAAACATAATGGTTGCGCAACAGAAGAGGTAGTTTTTAGCGTGAATAAGATTGAGTCAAGATAAAACATGATGGTTGCAACAGCTGAGCTATAGCTTTTAGTGTGAATAAGATTGAGTCAAGAGAAAACATGATGGTTGCCACACCTGAGCTAGTTTTTAGCGTGAATAAGATTGAGTCAAGAGAAAACATGATGGTTGCAACAGCTGAGCTAGTTTTTAGCGTGAACTAATAACTAACTTACTAACTTTATAACTAACTTTAGCTAAAACTAATTACATGACTTTCTCTCCATACAAGAACGATCAACCTCAAAACTTATCCCTGAAAATACACCAACAAACCTGCACCACAGACCGTAATGTATGTGACTGCCACGCACTTGCAAATGTATATGACACAAAATACTTAGGCGTGGTAATAGATCAACATCTTAGGTGGGATCGACACATTAACGACCTAACCAAAAAAATTCGAAATTCACTTTACAAGTATTACTCGTTAAGAAATATACTGAGTCCCCCTACACTACGCACAGTCTACTTTGCATTTACGCAATCACTGATACAGCACGGACTCACAAGCTGGGGAGGAGCTAGTCTCACACACCTAACTCTACTTAACACTACTCAAAAACACATATTAAAAATCTTACTCCGCAAGCATTTTTTATATCCATCAGAACAGGAATTCATCGAATCAAAGCTACTTTCAATTAGGAAATTATATATTAAAATAACTCTCACTTACATTTATAAGAATCACCTGATGTATCCAACAATCCCTCACACAAAATTAACGCGCAACAGATCAAGAAACCAGCTACTTATACCACGGGTTACAAAAGGAATTGCACAAAAACACTTTCTCTATCTAGGACCTAAAATGTTTAATCTGCTCCCCTTGACAATTACAGAAAAAAGATCTAAGACAACTTTTACAAAAATGGTGACTCACTGGTTGACTGACAAATCAGAACAAGAAGTTGAAGACATAATTAAATTACAACCTAATAGACACAAACATACATAACGACATTTAAACAGCTCACACATACCCTACATATAAATTTCTATCATAAAAAATAGTATTGAAATGTAAAATTGAAAGCAATAAAAACTGAAAGTGCATCAATTAAAATATTAAGGAATTAATCATAGTCCTCAATATCGTCTCGTCAACCCACAAAAACCTTACTAGTTATTTATAAATTTAAATTAAATGCATAGTTATAGTCTAGTTTTTAAGTTAATACTTAGTTAAATATATTATTTTATTCAGTCCTTCACACACCTGATAGTATACCTACTGACACACAAGACTAACTTCTGTCAGTAGGAATTGATCAACGAAAAAACAAATGTATTGTAATTCATATTGATTTGTAATAATGTGGTAATTGAATAAAATTGAATTGAAAATTGAATTGAAATAAGATTGAGTCAAGAGAAAACATGATGGTTCCAACAGTTGAGCTAGTTTTTAGCGTGAATTAGATTGAGTCAAGAGAAAACATGATGGTTGCGCAACAGCAGAGCTAGGTTTTAGCGTGAATAAGATTGAGTCAAGAGAAAACATGATGGTTGCAACAGCAGAGCTAGTTTTTAGCGTGAATTAGATTGAGTCAAGAGAAAACATGATAGTTGCAACAGCAGAGCTAGTTTTTAGCGTGAATTAGATTGAGTCAAGAGAAAACATGATGGTTGCAACAGCAGAGCTAGTTTTTAGCGTGAATAAGATTAAGTCAAAAGAAAACATGATAATTGCAACAGCAGAGCTAGTTTTTAGCGTGAATAAGATTGAGTCAAGAAAAAACATGATGGTTGCAACAGCTGAGCTATTGCTTTTAGTGTGAGTTAGATTGAGTCAAGAGAAAACATGATGGTTGCAACAACTGAGCTATAGCTTTTAGTGTGAGTTAGATTGAGTCAAGAGAAAACATGATGGTTGCGCAACAGCAGAGCTAGTTTTTAGCGTGAATTAGATTAAGTAAAGAGAAAACATGATGGTTGAAACAGCAGAGCTAGATTTTAGCGTGAATTAGATTGAGTAAAGAGAAAACATGATGGTTGCAACAGCAGAGCTAGTTTTTAGCGTGAATTAGATTGAGTCAAGAGAAAACATGATGGTTGCAACAGCAGAGCTAGTTTTAGCGTAAATACGATTGAGTCAAGAGCAAACATGAAGGTTGAAACAGCAGAGCTAGTTTTTAGCGTGAATTAGATTGAGTCAAGAGAAAACATGATGGTTGCGCCACAGCAGAGCTAGTTTTTAGCGTGAATTAGATTGAGTCAAAAGAAAACATGATGGTTGCAACAGCTGAGCTACTTTTCAGCGTGAATTAGATTGAGTCAAGAAAAAACATGATGGTTGCAACAGCTGAGCTAGTTTTTAGCGTGAATTTGATTAAGTCAAGAGAAAACATGATGGTTGCAACAGCAGAGCTAGTTTTAGCGTGAATAAGATTGAGTCAAGAGAAAACATGATGGTTGAAACAGCAGCGCTAGTTTTTAGCGTGAATTAGATTGATTCAAGAGAAAACATGATGGTTGCAACAGCAGAGCTAGTTTTTAGCGTGAATTAGATTGAGTCAAGAGAAAACATGATGGTTGCGCCACAGCAGAGCTAGTTTTTAGCGTGAATTAGATTGAGTCAAAAGAAAACATGATGGTTGCAACAGCTGAGCTACTTTTCAGCGTGAATTAGATTACGTCAAGAAAAAACATGATGGTTGCAACAGCAGAGCTAGTTTTAGCGTGAATAAGATTGAGTCAAGAGAAAACATGATGGTTGCAACAGCAGAGCTAGTTTTTAGCGTGATTTAGATTGAGTCAAGAAAAAACATGAAGGTTGAAACAGCAGAGCTAGTTTTTAGCGTGAATTAGATTGAGTCAAGAGAAAACATGATGGTTGCGCCACAGCAGAGCTAGTTTTTAGCGTGAATTAGATTAAGTCAAAAGAAAACATGATGGTTACAACAGCTGAGCTACTTTTCAGCGTGAATTTGATTAAGTCAAGAGAAAACATGATGGTTGCAACAGCAGAGCTAGTTTTAGCGTGAATAAGATTGAGTCAAGAGAAAACATGATGGTTGAAACAGCAGCGCTAGTTTTTAGCGTGAATTAGATTGATTCAAGAGAAAACATGATAGTTGCAACAGCAGAGCTAGTTTTTAGTGTGAGTTAGATTGAGTCAAGAGAAAACATGATGGTTGCAACAGCAGAGCTAGATTTTAGCGTGAATTAGATTGAGTAAAGAGAAAACATGATGGTTGCAACAGCAGAGCTAGTTTTTAGCGTGAATTAGATTGATTCAAGAGAAAACATGATGGTTGCAACAGCAGAGCTAGTTTTTAGTGTGAGTTAGATTGAGTCAAGAGAAAACATGATGGTTGCAAACGCAGAGCTAGTTTTTAGCGTGAATAAGATTGACTCAAAAGAAAACATGATGGTTGCAACAGCAGAGCTAGTTTTTAGCGTGAATTAGATTGAGTCAAGAGAAAACATGATGGTTGCAACAGCTGAGCTAGTTTTTAGCGTGAATTAGATTGAGTCAAGAGAAAAGATGATGGTTGCAACAGCAGAGCTAGTTTTTAGCGTGAATAAGATTGAGTCAAGAGAAAAGATGATGGTTGCAACAGCTGAGCTAGTTTTTAGCGTGAATTAGATTGAGTCAAGAGAAAACATGATGGTTGCAACAGCTGAGCTAGTTTTTAGCGTGAACTAGATTGTGTCAAGAGAAAACATGATGGTTGCAACAGCTGAGCTAGTTTTTAGCGTGAACTAGATTGTGTCAAGAGAAAACATGATGGTTGCAACAGCAGAGCTAGTTTTTAGCGTTAATTAGATTGAGTCAAGAGAAAACATGATGGTTGCAACAGCTGAGCCAGTTTTTAGCATAATTATGATTGAGTCAAGGCAAAACATGATGGTTGCAACAGCAGAGCTAGTTATTAGCGTGAATTAGATTGAGTCAAGAGAAAACATGATGGTTGCGCAACAGCAGAGCTAGTTTTTAGCGTGAATTAGATTGAGTCAAGGGAAAACATGATGGTTGCAACAGCAGAGCTAGTTTTTAGCGTTATTTAGATTGAGTCAAGAGATAACATGATGGTTGCGCAACAGCAGAGCTAGGTTTTAGCGTGAATTAGATTGAGTCAAGGGAAAACATGATGGTTGCAACAGCAGAGCTAGTTTTTAGCGTGAATTAGATTGAGTCAAGAGAAAACATAATGGTTGCAACAGCAGAGCTAGTTTTTAGCGTGAATTAGACTGAGTCCAGGGAAAACATGATGGTTGCAACAGCAGAGCTAGTTTTTAGCGTGAATTAGATTGAGTCAAGGGAAAACATGATGGTTGCAACAGCAGAGCTAGTTTTTAGCGTGAATTAGATTGAGTCAAGGGAAAACATGATGGTTGCAACAGCAGAGCTAGTTTTTAGCGTAAATTAGATTGAGTCAAGGGAAAACATGATGGTTGCAACAGCAGAGCTTGTTTTTAGTGTGAGTTAGATTGAGTCAAGAGAAAACATGATAGTTGCAACAGCTGAGCTAGTTTTTAGCGTGAATTAGATTGAGTCAAGAGAAAACATGATGGTTGCAACAGCAGAGCTAGTTTTTAGTGTGAGTTAGATTGAGTCAAGAGAAAACATTATGGTTGCAACAGCAGAGCTAGTTTTTAGCGTGAATTAGATTGAGTCAAGAGAAAACATGATGGTTGCAACAGCAGAGCTAGTTTTTAGCGTGAATTAGATTGAGTCAAGAGAAAACATGATGGTTGCAACAGCTGAGCTAGTTTTTAGCGTGAATTAGATTGAGTCAAGAGAAAACATGATGGTTGCAACAGCAGAGCTAGTTTTTAGCGTGAATTAGATTGAGTCAAGAGAAAACATGATGGTTGCAACAGCAGAGCTAGTTTTTAGTGTGAGTTAGATTGAGTCAAGAGAAAACATTATGGTTGCGCAACAGCAGAGCTAGTTTTTAGCGTGATTTAGATTGAGTCAAGAGAAAACATGATGGTTGCAACAGCAGAGCTAGTTTTTAGCGTTAATTAGATTGAGTCAAGAGATAACATGATGGTTGCAACAGCTGAGCTAGTTTTTAGCGTGAATAAGATTGAGTCAAGGGAAAACATGATGGTTGCAACAGCAGAGCTAGTTATTAGCGTGAATTAGATTATGTCAAGAGAAAACATGATGGTTGCGCAACAGCAGAGCTAGTTTTTAGCGTGAATTAGATTGAGTCAAGGGAAAACATGATGGTTGCAACAGCAGAGCTAGTTTTTAGTGTGAGTTAGATTGAGTCAAGAGAAAACATGATGGTTGCAACAGCTGAGCTAGTTTTTAGCGTGAATAAGATTGAGTCAAGAGAAAACATGATGGTTGCAACAGCAGAGCTAGTTTTAGCGTGAATTAGATTGAGTCAAGAGAAAACATGATGGTTGCAACAGTTGAGCTAGTTTTTAGCGTGAATTTGATTGAGTCAAGAGAAAACATGATGGTTGCAACAGCAGAGCTAGTTTTTAGCGTGAATTAGATTGAGTCAAGAGAAAACATGATGGTTGCAACAGCAGAGCTAGTTTTTAGCGTGAATAAGATTGAGTCAAGAGAAAACATGATGGTTGCAACAGCAGAGCTAGTTTTAAGCGTGATTTAGATTGAGTCAAGAGAAAACATGATGGTTGCAACAGCAGAGCTAGTTTTTAGCGTGAATTAGATTGAGTCAAGAGAAAACATGATGGTTGCAACAGCAGAGCTAGTTTTCAGCGTGAATAAGATTGAGTCAAGAGAAAACATGATGGTTGCAACAGCAGAGCTAGTTTTTAGCGTGAATAAGATTGAGTCAAGAGAAAACATGATGGTTGCAACAGCAGAGCTAGTTTTAAGCGTGATTTAGATTGAGTCAAGAGAAAACATGATGGTTGCAACAGCAGAGCTAGTTTTTAGCGTGAATAAGATTGAGTCAAGAGAAAACATGATGGTTCCAACAGTTGAGCTAGTTTTTAGCGTGAATTTGATTGAGTCAAGGGAAAACATGATGGTTGCAACAGCAGGGCTAGTTTTTAGCGTGAATTAGATTGAGTCAAGAGAAAACATGATGGTTGCAACAGCAGAGCTAGTTTTTAGCGTGAATAAGATTGAGTCAAGAGAAAACATGATGGTTGCAACAGCAGAGCTAGTTTTAAGCGTGATTTAGATTGAGTCAAGAGAAAACATGATGGTTGCAACAGCAGAGCTAGTTTTTAGCGTTAATTAGATTGAGTCAAGAGAAAACATGATGGTTGCAACAGCAGAGCTAGTTTTTAGCGTGAATAAGATTGAGTCAAGAGAAAACATGATGGTTGCAACAGCAGAGCTAGTTTTAAGCGTGATTTAGATTGAGTCAAGAGAAAACATGATGGTTGCAACAGCAGAGCTAGTTTTTAGCGTGAATTTGATTGAGTCAAGAGAAAACATGATGGTTGCAACAGCTGAGCTAGTTTTTAGTGTGAGTTAGATTGAGTCAAGAGAAAACATGATGGTTGCAACAGCAGAGCTAGTTTTTAGTGTGAATTAGATTGAGTCAAGAGAAAACATGATGGTTGCAACAGCTGAGCTAGTTTTTAGCGTGAATTAGATTGAGTCAAGAGAAAACATGATGGTTGCAACAGCTGAGCTAGTTTTAAGCGTGAATAAGATTGAGTCAAGAGAAAACATGATGGTTGCAACAGCAGAGCTAGTTTTAAGCGTGATTTAGATTGAGTCAAGAGAAAACATGATGGTTGCAACAGCAGAGCTAGTTTTTAGCGTGAATTTGATTGAGTCAAGAGAGAACATGATGGTTGCAACAGCAGAGCTAGTTTTAGCGTGAATTAGATTGAGTCAAGAGAAAACATGATGGTTGCAACAGCTGAGCTATAGCTTTTAGTGTGAGTTAGATTGAGTCAAGAGAAAACATGATGGTTGCAACAGCAGAGCTAGTTTTTAGCGTGAATTAGATTGAGTCAAGAGAAAACATGATGGTTGCAACAGCAGAGCTAGTTTTTAGTGTGAGTTAGATTGAGTCAAGAAAAAACATTATGGTTGCGCAACAGCAGAGCTAGTTTTTAGCGTGATTTAGATTGAGTCAAGAGAAAACATGATGGTTGCAACAGCAGAGCTAGTTTTTAGCGTGAATAAGATTGAGTCAAGGGAAAACATTATGGTTGCGCAACAGCAGAGCTAGTTTTTAGCGTGAATTAGATTGAGTAAAGAGAAAACATGATGGTTGCAACAGCTGAGCTAGTTTTTAGTGTGATTTAGATTGAGTCAAGAGAAAACATGATGGTTGCGCAACAGCAGAGCTAGTTTTTAGCGTGAATTAGATTGAGTCAAGAGAAAACATGATGGTTGCAACAGCAGAGCTAGTTTTTAGTGTGAGTTAGATTGAGTCAAGAAAAAACATTATGGTTGCGCAACAGCAGAGCTAGTTTTTAGCGTGATTAAGATTGAGTCAAGAGAAAACATGATGGTTGCAACAGCAGAGCTAGTTTTTAGCGTGAATAAGATTGAGTCAAGAGAAAAGATGATGGTTGCAACAGCTGAGCTAGTTTTTAGCGTGAATAAGATTGTGTCAAGAGAAAACATGATGGTTGCAACAGCTGAGCTAGTTTTAGCGTGAATTAGATTGAGTCAAGAGAAAACATGATGGTTGCAACAGCAGAGCTAGTTTTTAGCGTTATTTAGATTGAGTCAAGAGAAAACATGATGGTTGCGCAACAGCAGAGCTAGTTTTTAGCGTGAATTAGATTGAGTAAAGAGAAAACATGATGGTTGCAACAGCAGAGCTAGTTTTTAGTGTGAATTAGATTGAGTCAAGAGAAAACATGATGGTTGCAACAGCAGAGCTAGTTTTTAGCGTGAATTAGATTGAGTTAAGAGAAAACATGATGGTTGCAACAGCAGAGCTAGTTTTAGCGTGAATTAGATTGAGTCAAGAGAAAACATGATGGTTGCAACAGCAGAGCTAGTTTTTAGCGTGAATTAGATTGAGTCAAGAGAAAACATGATGGTTGCAACAGCAGAGCTAGTTTTTAGCGTGAATTAGATTGAGTCAAGAGAAAACATGATGGTTGCAACAGCAGATCTAGTTTTTAGCGTGATTTAGATTGAGTCAAGAGAAAACATGATGTTTGCAACAGCAGAGCTAGTTTTTAGCGTGATTTAGATTGAGTCAAGAGAAAACATGATGGTTGCATGAGAATTGCTAAAAATGCACGTTCGGTCCAACTCTTGATTTACTTGTGTCTGTGAGATTGTGATAATATTTGTGATTTAACGTTTCATTTTTCTTGCATTTATGCTAATCGAGACAATGTGTGGGTGATTATAAAGATGATAAAAGCAACATGATATCCATGCCCAAGCCAGGATGCAGTTTTCAAACCTGGACCCGGATTCACAAGAGGTCGTAAGTCTTATTTTGGTCTTAGCTCTAAGACCAGCCTGACTTTGAAAATCATGTGAATCCGGGCCAATGTCTGAGAACGAATTGTAAAACATATTATTGTATTGTTCGTTGTGTCCTTGTTCTGACCAGGAATTAGTAACTTCTGTATGTGACGTGGGTCTGGTGTTACAGGAGGTCCAAAGTTAGGCAGGTTTTGGAGTTAAGACCAGAAAAAGACTTGGGACCCGCTTGTGAATCCGGACCCTGGAACGCAGAAACTGCGGTTTACTAGACCAAGGCCTAATCGACCGCGGCCAACTGCGCTGGCATATTTCTGTCAATGTACATGGTATGTGTCAACTGTATATCCGGAATTTCTGGAAAAATATTTACAACGTGAATAAGAATGTAAACTTTTTGGAATCCCTGATGTAGGTTGGCTGACTAGACGAATAAACACGTTAGTTTGGCGAGGGAGAGTCCTCTGGCTATATACGAATAGATCTCAGCATTTCGCTTGTGAACGAGGCAAACCTAGGGATTGCCCGTGGCGGGGATCGAACCAGCGACCTCCTTCATGTTCGCTCGTCTCAACATGTATCGTGGAGCCCAACCAGTCATGTCGCGTGATGTTGTGATGTTGAAGCTTTTTGTCCAGAGCCTCTTTATCTGTTGTGTTCTTTAGATAACCTGTTGCTGTATTTCTCTCTCTCTCTCTCTCTCTCTTTCTTTGTCTCCATTCCGGTCTCTTTTTGACTTAATACATGTTTTAGTATATTATCTATCTCGCCGCATTTTCACACCATAGACCGTTGGGAATGTCGCCCAGTTTAACTGCAAAGCGCAAACAAAGATTCATTGCCACTTTTATTGGCAACATTACAGTTTCTATATGACTTTTAGTATGTTACAATTTTTAGGTTGTCCTTTCTAAACCAAAAAAAAAAACGGCGTTTTCAAAACAGTTTCTCTCCTTACGATCCCAGATTGAATTCGAAACCACGAAAAAACAAAAGAAAATCCTCCTCCTTCCTTATAAAAGAACACATTGTTTTTATGCAGCTAAACGCAAATCTGTGAGAAACAAGATTAAACCAATTTGGATACAATCCCTCCCTTTGGCAGGACAAAGAATAAATATCTTGAAATGTAATATTTCTATTTTATACCACATGAGTTTCATCTGGTATTTTCTGGGTGATAAATTCAACTGTTTTATGCGATATGACCCCACAAATATGCCAAGTATGGCATGAAGTTAAACTAAATCACCCCTAGCCCAAGAAAATACACTCTAAAATGAAACAGTGAGATGGCGTGAGAGAGCAATAGACGAAATATTCACTTAGAATCGATGGTGCTCCATAAAACATGGCGCTAGTTGTCGCACGTTCTGAGGATATATCTGACTGAACGCAGGGAGATATGTCCTCTATGATACCTGTTGTTACGAGGACATACAACATGGCGCTAGTTGTCGCACGTTCTGAGGATATATCTGACTGAACGCAGGGAGATATGTCCTCTATGATACCTGTTGTTACGAGGACATACAACATGGCGCTAGTTGTCGCACGTTCTGAGGATATATCTGACTAAACGCAGGGACATATGTCCTCTATGATACATGTTGTTACGAGGACCCGATATTGGCGGGTAAACGTAATAGGAGGGCGATGATAGGAAAATAACTTCTAAACCCCTTCTACTTCTCATTTCGGAAAGGCTGAGTTATCATCAGGGATGAATTTTAGAGTTTTACACTCACAAATCAAAAAACGCTTTTTATAAGTATATAATAATAGTGTATTAAAGTTATAATTCGTGGCAATGAAGTGCAGAGAAATATTTATGTACAGTGTAAACTATTTTGGTTGTCTTCAGAAGCAGAGCTTGTGTGGACCACAACAAAACTTGCGTCTATAATATAATGTAAGCCTTACCTTAAGTTATTAGTTATTACCTCTTAATGTAGTAAATGAAACCCATTACAGTAAAACTTAAAAACTGTTAAAATGTAGTAACTGTCAAAATGTATTTTCACACTTTATATAGCACCACACATCTATTTGTATAAGTAACATATTATATAGCACCACACATCTATTTGTATGTGTTACACATTATATAGCACCACACGTATATTATAAATGTAACACATTATATAGCACCACACATCTATTTGTATGTGTTACACATTATATAGCACCACACGTATATTATAAATGTTACACATAACATAGCACCACACATCTATTTGTATGTGTTACACATTATATAGCACCACACGTATATTTTAAATGTTACACATTACAAAGCACCACACATCTATTTTTATGTGTTATACATTATATAGCACCACACGTATATTATAAATGTTACACATTACATAGCACCACACATCTATTTGTAAATGTTACACATTATATAGCACCACACGTATATTATAAATGTTACATATTATATTGCACCACACATCTATTTGTATGTGTTACACATTATATAGCACCACACGTATATTATAAATGTTACACATTACAAAGCACCACACATCTATTTGTAAATGTTATACATTATATAGCACCACACGTATATTATAAATGTTACACATTACATAGCACCACACATCTATTTGTATGTGTTACACATTATATAGCACCACACGTATATTATAAATGTTACACATTATATTGCACCACACATCTTTTTGTATGTGTTACACATAATATAGCACCACACGTATATTATAAATGTTACACATTACAAAGCACCACACATCTATTTGTAAATGTTACACATTATATAGCACCACACGTATATTATAAATGTTACACATTATATAGCACCACACGTATATTATAAGTGTTACAAGTTATGTAGCACTACACAACTGTTGTAAATGTTTGTTCAATGTCGTAATTGTCTGCATCGACTACACCGAGTAAATTATTTTACATAAGAGGATTTAGATCCATTGTTTGCGAGGCTTAGCTAAGGCTCTTTGGGCTGGTACTAAAGCTGAACGTTATGAACTAAAAGCTAAGCACAAATCAATAGTTTTATTTTCCCTTCGTGCACACAATTTTTAATGTATCTTAAAAAACAAAATTTAATTGCATGATATAGTCGTCGTACAACAACCTCGGTAATGCTTCCGCCACAGGTAGGTGAGCGGCAACCAACCAGCGGCCGTGGCTAATTCAAATACCTGCTCCGGTTGGCCGAAACAGTAAACACGTCATTGATTGATAACGAAAGCATTACCGAAGTTGTACGACTTTAACATTTTACGTAACAAAAGAAATTGTCTATAGTAACACATCCATATAAAGAGAGAAAACTTGCATCCAATAACTCAGCTCGTGTTTCTATGAAGTGTTTTACCTAGTAAGCTAACTGGTCGCACCGCCACAATTCACTTTCTTTAAAATAAACCAGCACGCAATATTAATATAAAAGAATTCCAACATTTGCAAAAAAAAGTTATGTTATGAGGGTGGTTTCACATACAACACACAATGCCCGAGTAAATTGGGTAAAAGCGCACGGTTTTTGCTCCGTTTATTGTGGGTGTGCACGCGATGGTAGCGCGCTTTGGAGTAGGCTTCCATTGTCTGCCGCCGTATCTCTCTGGCGAACAGCTGTTCGGTCTCTCGCTCCCACCCCCACTCAACGCAGGTACAAATAGTTGCAACATCAAACGGAGAATCTTCAGATGTGTCATATGGTTTCACATTTGGTAAGTTGAGAGTTCTCCGGGAACATTTACTCGAATTACTAAATTCTGTTTGCAAAGTAGAGCGTACGAGATGATGATGTGACTACTCCAAGATATCATAGAGACTTGCCTAGGAGGAAGGTTGTGTCATGTTTGTATTGATATCTTGCTGGAACTACTGTCAACATTGAGGTACACGACACGACTGTTTGTTCATAAATTATATCAAAGATCGTTTTTGTTTGTTTTGACTGATACAAACGTACTTAGTGGTAGCGGTACACTCCAGAAACCGGAAAAAAGGAGCATATTACCTTTAAAGCAAACCATTTTGCACAGTTGTTCTATAGGCCTGTAGAAGTGATTTGACCCGCAGCACCTAAAATTTCATCCCTTAGGGTTCAGAATTTCGGCCATTTTCGAAAATGGCGGCTTAAATTATTAAATCTTCAAAATTGGAGCACGAGTGCAGTATAGAGGTCGTTTTCGCATGATTGAAGTGTGAGAAAATCGACAGTAGCCATGCCACGGTTGTAGGTTTCGTCGATTAGGCCCTGGTGCCGCCATATTTAAATTTCAGGGCCTAACGTTTTAGCTGTTGGCATCCTGGGAATGTGGTTGAGTTTGGTGTCGTTTTTGGGTACTTTCGCACGTCTAAATACTATAGTTGCTTTATGAACGTCCTACATGTTCCCCCGTATCATAATAAACCGCTTTTTTGAAAATGGCGCACACCCTTAGGTTCTTGTGAGTCTGTGAACTGCGTCTACGTTGTCGTTTTCGGGTATTTACGCACGTCTAAATACTATAGTAGACTTATGAACGTTCTAAATGACACCCTTTTCATAATAAACCGCTTTTTTTTAAATGGCGCACACCCTTAGGTTCTTGTTAGTCTGTGAACTGCGTCAACGTTGTCGTTTTTGGGTATTTACGCACGTCTAAATACTATAGTAGACTTATGAACGTTCTACATGACACCCTTTTCATAATAAACCGCTTTTTTTAAATGGCGCACACCCTTAGGTTCTTGTTAGTCTGTGAACTGCGTCAACGTTGTCGTTTTTGGGTATTTACGCACGTCGCAATACTATAGTAGACTTATGAACGTTCTACATGACACCCTTTTCATAATAAACCGCTTTTTTTGAAAATGGCGCACATCCTTAACCTCTTGGTTGTTTATGAACAACGCCTATCGGCGTGGGGCTATCCAAGTAAGATATTGTCTGGATGCTGAAGACGATCATACGATCATCAAGGCAAAGAGAGGAGCAGTGGGCTTTACGCAAGAGGCATCTACTCTTCGTAGGTGGATGATTGGAGAACCGGAAGTGTCTAGGCTCCTCAATGAGTTCCAAAAAGAAGACGAAGGGGCGGATGGGCTGAATACCCATCATGAGCAGTATGGGAATTTTCAAAAGATGTTCGTGGATAACTGTGCTGCTTTTAAGGACACGTTCCTTCAATATGAAAATCCCTTTGAAATAAAAGAGGAACACTTAATTGCTTTGGACACACGGGTGGTGGTAGACAAGGGAGGTGTTGACACTCTCAAAGCAACAAGGCAATCAAGCAAGTAAACAGATTGATATTTGCGGCACAGAAAAAGCTACAGACCAGTGCAGTTAGCATTCTGAGAGCTGACGTTCAGCTTTTTTTTAGGCTTTTCATTGTCAGTACCGCACGGGACCTAGATCTTCACGTTTTCTTCCAGTTTGAAAATCAGATATTCCCACCTTCCTTGTGTGTCAATGGAGAGATGCGTGCTAGCATGAAGGCTGATTTGGCTATGATACTTGAAAGCCTGGTGGCGTCTACTAACAGAACTATCAATCCAGTTAAGTGTGATGGAGTCATCTTTGATGGGGCACATTATGTCCACATGGTCAAACCACGCCCCGGTCTAAGAACATTTCCAGACTACTTCAGAAATCAAGTGAAAGGTCACATTCTCAGAATTGCTGAGAGTCTCGCTGCCCAACGCGTTGACTTGGCATGGGATCTGTACCACCCTGACAGTATCAAAAACAAAGCACGAAAAAGCCGTGGTTCTGGGATACGTAGACAAGATCTACCAAAAAAAGGTAAAATTTTACTTATTTGCTCGTAATTATATTTAATTTATCGAGCTGCTGTTAACGCTAACTTTATTTGTTCAGGTTCGTTGCCAACAAATTGGGAGAACTACCTGCAAAACGCGTCCAATAAGCAGGAGCTCTTTACTTTCATGGCTAGATCCATGCTTGATGGAATGGGTGGTCTCCATGTAGTAACGAACGTAGGTGACACCTGCTGGTAGCTTTCCAACCGACCTAAACGGTGTGTCCTGTGCTAGAATGGAAGAGGCGGACGGCTGAATCTTCATGCACTTAAGAGATATGGTGCTCCATGGCGCCAAATCAATACTGATCCGCAGCTCGGACAAGGATATTCTCGTTCTGGCCATCTCTTTCTTCCATTCATTGGAACCTCTGGGCCTGGAACAGCTGTGGCTTCTCTACGAATGTGCCAAAACGTCTCGCTATATATCTGTTCATTCCATCGCTCATCACCTTGAAGAGGACAAAGCTGTTGTTTTGAGGGGCTTTCATGCATTCTCTGGGTACGACACCGTGTCGTTCTTCGCGTCAAAGATTGATGGCTTAACGTCTCATATTTGTGCAAGAATGGCTAATCGAGACGATGAGCGGGTGATAATGAGGATGAGATGATGATGATGAAGAATCAAGCCACATCCGAATCAGATCCATTGTACGTCGCGTGGGTCGTCATAAGGGGAGTCCAGCAAGGGAGGGCAGGGCCAAGTGGGAGGAGAAATATTTAGTGGGACAGTGGGAGGAATGGACAGGGTCTCCTTTTGTCGCCTCTTACGACAAGAAGAGTCACTCTGGGCCTTTTCTACCCCGGGCCAAGACGGGTCTCCTTTCGTCGCCTCTTACGACTAGCAGAGTCACTCTGGGCCTATTCTTTCCCCAGGCCCAGACGGGCGTTCTTCTCGTCAAAGAGCAAGCGCTCGGCGTGGAAAGCGTGGACAGACAATACCACGGCAGCATTTCGGTACCTGTCCCTTCCCTGCGAGGTGCCCGGTGACGATTTCTTGTTCGCTCTTGAACGCTACGTCGTACGATTGTACGGAGTTAACTGTACCGAGCATGTCAACCAGGCCAGAAAACACCTTTTCGCCACTGAAAGCTAAGCCACTGACCCTGATCCCACCAACTTGTGCGGCCCAGCACGAGCATGCGTTGAGAGCAGCATACCAGACTGGCCAGATCTTGGGTCGGGCAGACAGAGTGGACCAGTCAGACCTCCCCTCACCTGCCAACTAGGGATGGTCGCAAGTTGGCAATCAGTGGTCACCGTTGTGGTCTAAAAAACCAAGCATCTGGGAGGCATGTCGATCCCTAGACAGATGTGGATGAGGCTCACGGTGTGAGACCATCAAATGTATTTGCCGAAGGAACTCACTACCCTGTACACCTGCCTGCAAGATGTGTAAGGGAGAGTGCAGCAACATCAGGTAAATTACGCAATAAGAATTGTAGACTATTGAACGGACCTAACATTTCTTATCAGCTTACACGCCGTTACAATGTTCTTTTACGGCGCAAGATACCAATGCTCTGAAGAGACCCAAGGCCCTGCAGAGTATGAAGGCCCTGTAGAGGACCCCGCGACGAAGATATAGATGGCGCCTTTACACCTACTGAGTCATCTATGATTACACTCAGTTCAAGGTCACACAGTGGCCAGTCAAGAGCTTCGTGGTAGCGGGCGGGGGGCGGCAGAGTTGTTCGATTTCAATGTATATAACACAAAGTGGCAGTTTTGATAGGAAACTACAATTTGGCTTGGGTTCGTGGAGATTTGTATCAACATGCATGAAATGGTGTTTTTGAGCGTTTCAGGCTCAAATAAGCACAATGTGATGTTTTTTTAAAGGTTTCGATAAAAACTAAACAAATTGCCACATTCTGTTGGGAAACAAGAAATTGAAACATAGAATTTTCCTGGTATTGGTGGAGATTCCAACCAAATTGCAAGAAATGATCGTTTTTAGCGATTCAGGCTCCAATAAGCAAAATATGACGAATAATTAATATGATATGGATTTTGTACGATTTCGTTAGAAACTGAACAAGTTCCACGTTCCGTTGGAAAACAAGAAATTAGCTTGCATTCGTCAAGATTTCAATAAAATACATGAATTGAGTAATTTTGGTCTATTTAGGCAAAGATATAAGCAAGATTTATAGAAATGGTTCGATTTCAATGTATATTACCAAAGATTACTGCATGAGTGAGGGAAGATAATTCACTCTTATGGAAATTCGTCTGTGCGTGTCTGAGCGAAATTTTCTAGTCAAACATGTAGTTCGAATAAATAAATGAATAAATTCACATTTAGAGTCTACCCACTCAGTAACTAAACTGATATGCAGTGGGGGACTTTAGTTTAAAGCGACTAAACCAACCCTGTAGGCTTCGAACACCATCGACGAGGGAGCGATAACCAATCAAAGATCGATATTTCAAATACGAAACATATGAATCAGTCATTGGACAGTGCGAACAGCTGCGGACAAATGCCAGAAGCAACAAGGCCAATTCAGAACAACTTTGAATTTATTTAGTGCTTCGTTGCTAGGACGACTCCAAAGTCACCGTTTACTTATTCCTAAGCCAAGAAGTAATGGAATAGAGTCCACATTAGAAGTTGCAAAACTTCTGCCTGAAGCGGTATTTGAACCCAGGACCTTCTGCATTGGAAGCAGGGATGCTAACGACTAGACCAACGAGCCACCTACTGGACTCACCACAAGAGCTCGTTCTTCCAAAAGCTTAGAACTGAGCGGGAACCTCGGTCGTTCGACTCAGCGCCTTCTCAGCGCCGGGGGGAGAAAGTGTCCGAGCCGAGTTCTTCCGATGCCAGAACCGAGTTCAAATATATCCCGCCAGACGGCAACGAAGTTCAAACGTGCTGAGCTAGCGCTCCTTGCGGTGAGAGTTCGAACTAGTGGTGAGACTTAGGTTGGAATTCATAGTCGGCCCCTACACCTAGGGGAACCCATTGTTGCTATGGATTTGTTTTGTTTATGGGAAATAACATGCAAACAATTGTTACCTTGGTAACAATGGGCGCCCCTAGGTGTAGGGGCCGACTATGAATTCCAACCTTAGACATTTTTGACAAAACGCGCGCGGATATTTTAACACGTCAACGAAACATCTTCCCTCACTCAGATAGCTTTGATATTACACAAAGTGGCAGTTTTGATAGGAAAGTAGAATTTGACTTGGATTCGTGGAGATTTGTACAAAAATGCATGAGCTGTATGTTTTTGTTTGAGGCTCCAATAAGCACAATTTGATGTTTTTGTAAGATTTCGATAAAAACTGAACAAGTTGTCACGTTCTGTTCGTAAACAAAAAAAAATTGAACTTAGAATATTGCTGGTATTCGGGGAGATTCCAACCAAAATGCATGAAATTATCGTTTTTGTGCGATTCAGGCTCCAACAAGCATAATTTGATGTGTTTGTAAGATTGCGATAAAAACTGAACAAGTTGCCACGTTTTGTTGGGAAACAAGATATTGAAACTTAAAATGATGCGGGTATTTGTGCAGATTCCAACCAAAATACATGAAATGATCGTTTTTGTGCGATTCAGGCTCCAACAAGCACAATTTGACGTTCTCGTAAGATTTCGATAAGAACTGACAAGTTGCACGTTCCGTTGGAAAACAAAAAATAAGCTTGCATTCGTAAAGATTTCAATCAAAATGCACGAATTGAGTAATTTTGGACTATTTAGGCATAGATATAAGCGAAATTTATAGAAATTGTTCGGTTGGAATGTTTATTAAACAAAGTGGCAGTTGTGATAGGAAACTAGAACTTGTCTTGGATTCGTGGAGATTTGTTTTTGTACCAAAGTGTATGAGATGTGTGTTTTTGTTTTTTGAACGTTCCATGATTAAATACAACCGTACAGGCCATTGCGTGCCAGCCTGTATTATTTTGGACTATCTTACCGGAATGGATAATCAGATTAATTAGATTCACGTTAATAACAGCGTAAGAAAGTGGATTATTATTAAATAAATCGTTCGGGTGAAAAGATAAAGTCAAATTCCTATATCATGATTTATACGATGTATGGTAAACTCCTTGGTGAAAATTAATAGTGTTTTGAATACTGTGTGTTTTATGTAAAATGCATACTCGTGCCGTGTCGTGTCGTTCAACAATGTGACTATATGCCAAAAGTTGTCTCGGGGAGCGTACTCGCTATCACTTGGGGTTGCATATCACGTTAAGCTTCCTGTTACATGATGTATGGCATATACGCTCTTTAAGGTTTCAAAATATTTAACATTGAAAGCATTCTCCTTCTCAACTAGACTCTGTACTAAATCAACAGAGCTCAATCTAAGGACCTATTAGGTATAAAAAATGTCTCCTCTCTCTGTTGCTATTAACATTCAAAGAGTTGTACATTGGATGTTGGGCAATAATAGAGGTTAATGATAACAAAATGTCTAAATATATTTTGTTTATATTAATAAATCAAACATCAATTTTTTCAACACAATATTTATACTTTTCATTACTACTACGATTACTTCTATTTAGATATAGTCTACTCAAAATTACAAACATCGAAATCATTCACATGACAACACTCGTTTGAGTCCTGTATTTTCCAAAGTGCTTCCTTGCAGTTGAAACACCAATTATTCTCGTCCATAAAAAATGCGGTGATTTCAAGCTCGTCCAAACTTCGTATACTTATCATACAAAACACATAAGATACACATTTTGCATCTGTAAAGTAAAGTCTACATTCTTCGCAAAGATTGATAGCACTGTCGTACTCTATGTATTCCATCAATACGCAGTTACTCTCGTAAAACGCAAAGAAGTACATTTCGTCCACATACATGTTGACAAATTCTGGAAAACATAAACGCCTCATTGTGTCCACGTCCACTTCAATGACTGCTAAATCCATGTCTGTATCCGGATCCAATTCTTCTAATGCTAATCCATTGTCAAAGAAATCAACATGAGGACGTACACCCCCTTCTCTTAACTCTATAACTTTACTGAAACACATAGTGCAAGCTTACTCTTATTCCAGTGTAGATGCACTTTCAGTACTGATTTCTATTTTCTTGGGGAAAACTTATAAACAAGTACAATTTCCCTTGGTTAGAAATAATTAATTACAATACCCTCCTTATAATTTACCACAAGTTAACTTAGATAAAATTTAATGAAGGTAAAAATGCAACGAAACTTGCTGCATTAGAACGTATCATATCACTGACGGATGTATTTGTGGTTACATATCACATAAAGCTTCCTGTTTTACACGGCTCACATCTTAATATGCATGGCTTAAGGCGTCAAATAATTTAACGTTGGAAACAAATAACAAAGAGCTCTAATCATTACAAATGGAGTAGACTACGTACTATACACATATAGAGAACGCTCAAACCAAGAACCTTCATTTGTATTGTGTTATTTCTATATAACATTCCAAGACAGGGGTCAAACCAAGGACTAGTTATAAACATGCATTGACAGTTTCTCTCTCTCCCTTTTTCAACATTACACCAGGAATGGTCTGCGTGTACATAGAGAGTCTAAAACCAAAGAGCTATTGAAAATTCTCGAACCCCAAAAAAGCTTCACTCAGACAATGGAGCTCGAATCTGTACGTCAAAAAGCTGAATGCCTAGCTCGAGGTGTCGTATCAGTTCTGTGGTTGGAAACTTTGTGTAGGCGAGTGATAACAACGTGATAACTGAGTGGCTCCATTTAAAAAGACACAAAATAATATTATCACGAACATACATCAAACCGAGAATCTCTTAATATGTATAGGGAATCAAACCAAAGAGGTATTTATTTACTTACGCGTACCAACGATCTAAAACGTCAGGAGTAAACTACGTACAAAGAAGTGACAAAGGAAGAATATTAAACTCTGCGTATATATAATCAACTGATTCAAGACGATTTATGTTGAAAATTGTTCTTATGACATAGTTTTGTGTTGTACGAAGAGAAATTAGTTTGTAGTCTTATGTTCCACCCCAGTGAATAATACCAAATTGCAGAATAGATTGAAAAAGTGCGAAATATAACTGACGTAAAACATGAATAGGCATTATCTTCTTAAGATGGTAAAAAATGTAGTTAATTGCTCTAAGCTTTATAGATAACATCTGTATGTGCATACTCCAACTTAGGGATGAATCTATGTAGACGCCCATATATCTAATAGAATCACACATCTCAATACAGCTACATTTACATCCAGTCTCCTTAATACATTTTGAATCATGGTAAACAATCTTGAGATGAGGAATCGTGGCCTGCTCTTTAAAACGAAACAATATATATTTAGTTTTTAAGCTACTGAGAACAAGACCATTTCTGTTAAAATAAAAGGATAAAACACGCAAGTCTTAAACAACAAGGATTTCTAAAATTAAATACGACACAGCTGATAAAACTAGAGCAGCATCATCTGCAAACAAAGTAATCTTGTTATAAAGAGGCAGCAGAGAGATGTCATTAATAAAAATCAGGAAAAATATTGGCCCTAACACAGACCCTACCGGGACACCACGATTAACAGGTATTTTATCACTAAAAGTACCATTTATCGTTACCATTTGTGTTCGTTTACTTAAATATGATTGAAACCAAGTACCAATTTTTCCCCTAAGACCGCAGTTTTGAAGTTTTTCTATCAATAAATTGTGAGAGATCATGTCAAATGCCTTACTCAATTCTAAATATACAGCCATGGTCTTGTGATTTTTCTCCATTGCTTGAGTGATATGTTTTGTAAGGTAACCTATGGCCATATCGACATTTTTATGTGGCAAGAAACCATATTGATTAGGAGAAAAATAATTGATAGATTTTAAAAAGTTTAAAACTGGATTTTTGACACAAACCTCTAAAATTTTCGATAAAGATGGAAAAAGTGAAATTGAACGATAATTGGTCACCATTGTTTTATCACCAGCTTTAAAAACAGGTATAATGACAGCCGTTTTTAAAATGTCTGGCACATAGCCATTGTTGATAGAAAGATTAAACAGGTATTTGAAAATCGGTAAAAAAATGTCAATATTATCTTTTATCATACAGATATTAACTCTATCAATCCCGGCACTTGTTTTACGTTTCATGCTTACGTTTAATAATTCATCGGCCACGACCGTACACACAGTAACACGACGCAAAGAAGACACACACGAACACAACGCAAATAAGATCATATCATTATGCAGTGTATACTATGAACAAGTACTAATAAGACAGTAACGACTGAAGTTGAACAAGGTACCTCATGGAAATACTTGACATTACATCTGTATTGTCCGTATAACATGTAAACACCGGCTTTGACCGAGATTGATGACTGTTTGAACTAGTAACATGTGATTAGTGAAGTTAAATAAGGTAGACACATGGAAATACTTGACATTACGTCCGTATAAAATGTTAACGCCGGATTTGACCGAGATTGTATGATTGTGATACATTCAATAAAATAATAATAATAATAATAATAATAATAATAATAAAAATAATAATAATAATAATAATTATAATAATAATAATAATAATAATAATAATAATAATAATAATAATAATAATAATAATAATAATAATAATAATAATAATAATAATAATAATAATAATAATAATAATAATAATAATAATAATAATAATAATAATAATAATAATAATAATAATTTTGAACTAAGAAGAATGAAGACTTCAAGAAGTTCTCCATCCCGATGGTGGTTTTCGTGGTTTCCACCGTACAAAGAGCGAATGCTGGGATGAGTACAAATCGGCCACGACCGTACATAGCATCCACAGTTCGGTTTGGAAAAAATAATGTGGACAATGATATATTCAGTAGTATAGCCAAATGTGGGCATTTGAGAAGCAGAAGAAGAAGAAGAAGAAGAAGAAGAAGAAGAAGATATATTAAGTAGTAGTTCTAAGTAGATTTTAATAAGGTAAACACATGGAAATACTTGACATTTGTGTCCGTACAACATGTTTATGCCGGTTTTGACCGAGTTTGTATGTATTGCAACAATAAAATAATAATAATAATAATAATAATAATAATAATAATAATAATAATAATAATAATAATAATAATAATAATAATCTATGTTTAAAATAGCTATCATCGGATTACGAGCATACCTGGAAAATAAAGAAAATGATAGATATGTTGAGATTATGAATGATTATGATCACGAGAAACCAAACACAACATCCATTACTAAAAGAGCGATCAAATTTCAAGAAGAACTTCAGTGCTCACTTCAACATAACAATCAATCCCTAAAAGAACAAATCCGATGTTTGAGAATGAATGTTAAACATCAACTGCAACTTCTTGGTACGGAGAAATGGAAATCCAAAATGATGCATGGACAGTTTCTCCGAAAAATTGAACAAGAAGATTACAGTAAGATGGATACATTCACTTGGCTCAAGCAAGGAGATCTTAAAGGAGAGACTGAAAGCCTTCTGATTGCAGCCCAAGACCAAGCATTGAAAACCAGATATATTGAGAAAAAAATTTATAAGACCCGAACTGATGCTCATTGTCGTCTTTGCAAACAATTTAATGAGACAGTGGACCACATTGTATCAGGTTGCCCAATTTTGGCCAAACATGAGTATATAGAGCGACATAACCGGGTTTGTGCACGTCTGCACTGGGATATATGTCGTTTCTATAATATAGATGTTTGTACTAATTGGTACGAGCATCATCCAATAAGTACAATACATCAAGGCTCAATAACATTACTCTGGGATAGTCAAGTCTACACAGATCGATATATTCAGCATAATAAGCCAGACATAATTATTAAAGATCATGAGAATAGACAATGTATTATGGTGGATGTAGCGGTGCCCTCTGACAATAACATCACAACTAAGGAGGCGCAAAAGAAAACCAAATACAAAGACTTACAAATTGAAACCCAGAGAATGTGGGGGATGCGGACAAAGGTAATCCCGATCATAATTGGAGCGACAGGTGCCATCAGCAAAACATTTCAAAATTATTTAGAAGATATACCAGGACAACATAACACAAGGGAACTACAGAAGACAGCCATTCTGGGTACTGCTCGCATTTTGAGAAAGGTTCTATAATATTTTGATATCAGTTTTTATATTGAAGTCTTTATGTTATGTTTATATAATTGTTTTATGTAGAATTTATGACATTGCGTGGTCCTGCGATGCGGTGCGGGTGTTTTGGGTTGGCCCGGGTTCGTATTGCGTCGCACCGCAGGGCCACGCGGTGTCATGAATTCAACTATATTTGATTTATGTGTAATATAATAATCTTTGTGATATGTAAAATCTTTTTAAAATGTAATTATTTTTGTAATGTGTAAAATCTTTGTAATGTCATTTTTTATACTATGTGGTTGCAGCACCTAAGAGGTGAGGATCACCTTTGGTGCTGTAGACTAATAATGTACCTGCCATCTGGTGATGTGATAAATAAAGATAATAATAATAATAATAATAATAATAATAATAATAATAATAATAATAATAATAATAATAATAATAAAAATAATAATAATAATAATAATAATAATAATAATAATAATAATAATAATAATAATAATAATAATAATAATAATAATAATAAAGAGCGAATGCTGGGATGAGTACAAATCGGCCACGACCGTACATAGCATCCACAGTTCGGTTTGGAAAAAATAATGTGGACAATGATATATTAAGTAGTATAGCCAAATGTGGGCATTTGAGAAGCAGAAGAAGAAGAAGAAGAAGAAGAAGACGATATATTAAGTAGTTCTAAGTAGATTTTAATAAGGTAAACACATGGAAATACTTGACATTTGTGTCCGTACAACATGTTTATGCCGGTTTTGACCGAGTTTGTATGTATTGCAACAATAAAATAATAATAATAATAATAATAATAATAATAATAATAATAATAATAATAATAATAATAATAAGCTACATTGTCACCACCATCTTTCGGCCGCCACCCTAGGGTGCACTCTCGCATCGTCTTGGCTCAAGAGGAGCCCGATGGTGCAAATGAGAGAAGAGAAGAAGGGAAATAACATCATAATAATAATAATAATAATATAAATATTTTTATTATTTTCATTATTATTTATTGAACGTATTAGAAAATCTCGGTCAAAACCGACGTTGACATGTTATATGGACAATATGTCAAGTATTTCCATGTGTCTACCATATTACCAGTTATCAGTCAGATAGCCACTGTACGTTCAGACATTCGTTTCGAATTGTGATACTTGTTACGTTACAAGAACCATTACTCTGTTTGATGTTTTGATTATAGGGTAGGCTTCCCGTGTAACAGTAGCTAATCTCAGAGAGCTGGAGAGTTTTCACTGTTAATATTATCCCTTCCTCTTCTCGATCTGGTAGTAGTCTAGTGCCTCGTCTTTATAAAACTTCCTCGATATTTCGTTCACCATGTTCTGACGTGCTTTCAATTGAGTCTTGTCAAAACTCTCCCCCGCTTCATGAGATACAATGTACAGTACCGACCAAGAGGATGCCACGGTAGCTGGTAGATGTGATGAAGTACAGTACTGACCAAGAGGATGCCACGGTAGCTGGTAGATGTGATGAAGTACAGTACCGACCAAGAGGATGCCACGGTAGCTGGTAGATGTGATGAAGTACAGTACTGACCAAGAGGATGCCACGGTAGCTGGTAGATGTGATAAAGTACAGTACCGACCAAGAGGATGCCACGGTAGCTGGTAGATGTGATGAAGTACAGTACCGACCAAGAGGATGCCACGGTAGCTGGTACATGTGATGAAGTACAGTACCGACCAAGAGGATGCCACGGTAGCTGGTAGATGTGATGAAGTACAGTACCGACCAAGAGGATGCCACGGTAGCTGGTGATGTGATGAAGTACAGTACTGACCAAGAGGATGCCACGGTAGCTGGTGATGTGATGAAGTACAGTACCGACCAAGAGGATGCCACGGTAGCTGCTAGATTTGATGAAGTACAGTACCGACCAAGAGGATGCCACGGTAGCTGGTAGATGTGATGAAGTACAATACCGACCAAGAGGATGCCACGGTAGCTGGTAGATGTGATGAAGTACAGTACCGACCAAGAGGATGCCACGGTAGCTGGTAGATGTGATGAAGTACAGTACCGACCAAGAGGATGCCACGGTAGCTGGTGATGACATGAAGTACAGTACTGACCAAGAGGATGCCACGGTAGCTGGTAGATGTGATGAAGTACAGTACTGACCAAAAGGATGCCACGGTAGCTGGTAGATGTGATGAAGTACAGTACCGACCAAGAGGATGCCACGGTAGCTGGTAGATGTGATGAAGTACAGTACCGACCAAGAGGATGCCACGGTAGCTGGTAGATGTGATGAAGTACAGTACCGACCAAGAGGATGCCACGGTAGCTGGTAGATGTGATGAAGTACAGTACCGACCAAGAGGATGCCACGGTAGCTGGTGATGTGATGAAGTACAGTACTGACCAAGAGGATGCCACGGTAGCTGGTAGATGTGATGAAGTACAGTACCGACCAAGAGGATGCCACGGTAGCTGGTAGATGTGATGAAGTACAGTACCGACCAAGAGGATGCCACGGTAGCTGGTAGATGTGATGAAGTACAGTACCAACCAAGAGGATGCCACGGTAGCTGGTGATGTGATGAAGTACAGTACTGACCAAGAGGATGCCACGGTAGCTGGTAGATGTGATGAAGTACAGTACCGACCAAGAGGATGCCACGGTAGCTGGTAGATGTGATGAAGTACAGTACTGACCAAGAGGATGCCACGGCAGCTGGTAAATGTGATGAAGTACAGTACCGACCAAAGGATGCCACGGTAGCTGGTAGATGTGATGAAGTACAGTACCGACCAAGAGGATGCCACGGTAGCTGGTAGATGTGATGAAGTACAGTACCGACCAAGAGGATGCCACGGTAGCTGGTAGATGTGATGAAGTACAATACCGACCAAGAGGATGCCACAGTAGCTGGTAGATGTGCATGAAGTACAGTACCGACCAAGAGGATGCCACGGTAGCTAGTAGATGTGATGAAGTACAGTACTGACCAAGAGGATGCCACGGTAGCTGGTAGATGTGATGAAGTACAGTACTGACCAAGAGGATGCCACGGTAGCTGGTGATGTGATGAAGTACAGTACCGACCAAGAGGATGCCACGGTAGCTGGTGATGTGATGAAGTACAGTACTTACCAAGAGGATGCCACGGTAGCTGGTAGATGTGATGAAGTACAGTACCGACCAAGAGGATGCCACGGTAGCTGGTAGATGTGATGAAGTACAGTACCGACCAAGAGGATGCCACGGTAGCTGGTAGATGTGATGAAGTACAGTACCGACCAAGAGGATGCCACGGTAGCTGGTGATGTGATGAAGTACAGTACTGACCAAGAGGATGCCACGGTAGCTGGTAGATGTGATGAAGTACAGTACCGACCAAGAGGATGCCACGGTAGCTGGTAGATGTGATGAAGTACAGTACTGACCAAGAGGATGCCACGGTAGCTGGTAGATGTGATGAAGTACAGTACCGACCAAGAGGATGCCACGGTAGCTGGTAGATGTGATGAAGTACAGTACTGACCAAGAGGATGCCACGGTAGCTGGTGATGTGATGAAATACAGTACTGACCAAGAGGATGCCACGGTAGCTGGTAGATGTGGTGAAGTACAGTACCGACCAAGAGGATGCCACGGTAGCTGGTGATGTGATGAAGTACAGTACCGACCAAGAGGATGCCACGGTAGCTGGTGATGTGGTGAAGTACAGTACCGACCAAGAGGATGCCACGGTAGCTGGTGATGTGGTGAAGTACAGTACCGACCAAGAAGATGCCACGGTAGCTTGTGATGTGATGAAGTACAGTACTGACCAAGAGGAGGCCACGGTAGCTGGTGGATGTGATGAAGTACAGTACCGACCAAGAGGATGCCACGGTAGCTGGTAGATGTGATGAAGTACAGTACCGACCAAGAGGATGCCACAGTAGCTGGTAAATGTGATGAAGTACAGTACCGACCAAGAGGATGCCACGGTAGCTGGTAGATGTGATGAAGTACAGTACCGACCAAGAGGATGCCACGGTAGCTGGTGATCTGATGAAGTACAGTACTGACCAAGAGGATGCCACGGTAGCTGGTAGATGTGATGAAGTACAGTACCGACCAAGAGGATGCCACGGTAGCTGGTAGATGTGATGAAGTACAGTACTGACCAAGAGGAGGCCACGGTAGCTGGTAGATGTGATGAAGTACAGTACCGACCAAGAGGATGCCACGGTAGCTGGTAGATGTGATGAAGTACAGTACCGACCAAGAGGATGCCACGGTAGCTGGTAGATGTGATGAAGTACAGTACCGACCAAGAGGATGCCACGGTAGCTGGTGATGTGATGAAGTACAGTACTGACCAAGAGGATGCCACGGTAGCTGGTAGATGTGATGAAGTACAGTACCGACCAAGAGGATGCCACGGTAGCTGGTAGATGTAATGAAGTTCAGTACCGACCAAGAGGATGCCACGGTAGCTGGTAGATGTGATGAAGTACAGTACTGACCAAGAGGATGCCACGGTAGCTGGTAGATGTGATGAAGTACAGTACTGACCAAGAGGATGCCACGGTAGCTGGTAGATGTAATGAAGTACAGTACCGACCAAGAGGATGCCACGGTAGCTGGTAGATGTGATGAAGTACAGTACCGACCAAGAGGATGCCACGGTAGCTGGTAGATGTGATGAAGTACAGTACTGACCAAGAGGATAACACGGTAGCTGGTGATGTGATGAAGTACAGTACTGACCAAGAGGATACCACGGTAGCTTTTGATGTGATGAAGTACAGTACCGACCAAGAGGTTGCCACGGTAGCTGGTGATGTGGTGAAGTACAGTACCGACCAAGAGGATGCCACGGTAGCTGGTGATGTGGTGAAGTACAGTACCGACCAAGAGGATGCCACGGTAGCTGGTAGATGTGGATGAAGTACAGTACCGACCAAGAGGATGCCACGGTAGCTGGTGATGTGATGAAGTACAGTACTGAACAAGAGGATGCTACGGTAGCTGGTAGATGTGACGAAGTACAGTACCGACCAAGAGGATGCCACGGTAGCTGGTGATGTGGTGAAGTAAAGTACCGACCAAGAGGATGCCACGGTAGCTGGTGATGTGATGAAGTACAGTACCGACCAAGAGGATGCCACGGTAGCTGGTGATGTGATGAAGTACAGTACCGACCAAGAGGATGCCACGGTAGCTGGTAGATGTGGATGAAGTACAGTACCGACCGAAAGGATGCCACGGTAGCTGGTGATGTGGTGAAGTAAAGTACCGACCAAGAGGATGCCACGGTAGCTGGTGATGTGGTGAAGTACAGTACCGACCAAGAGGATGCCACGGTAGCTGGTGATGTGATGAAGTACAGTACCGACCAAGAGGATGCCACGGTAGCTGGTAGATGTGGATGAAGTACAGTACCGACCAAGAGGATGCCACGGTAGCTGGTGATGTGATAAAGTACAGTACCGACCAAGAGGATGCCACGGTAGCTGGTGATGTGATGAAGTACAGTACCGACCAAGAGGATGCCACGGTAGCTGGTGATGTGATGAAGTACAGTACCGACCAAGAGGATGCCACGGTAGCTGGTAGATGTGATGAAGTACAGTACTGACCAAGAGGAGGCCACGGTAGCTGGTAGATGTGATGAAGTACAGTACCGACCAAGAGGATGCCACGGTAGCTGGTTGATGTGATGAAGTACAGTACCGACCAAGAGGATGCCACGGTAGCTGGAAGATGTGATAAAGTACAGTACCGACCAAGAGGATGCCACGGTAGCTGGTAGATGTGATGAAGTACAGTACCGACCAAGAGGATGCCACGGTAGCTGGTAGATGTGATGAAGTACAGTACCGACCAAGAGGATGCCACGGTAGCTGGTAGATGTGATGAAGTACAGTACTGACCAAGAGGATGCCACGGTAGCTGGTAGATGTGATGAAGTACAGTACCGACCAAGAGGATGCCACGGTAGCTGGTAGATGTGATGAAGTACAGTACTGACCAAGAGGATGCCACGGTAGCTGGTGATGTGATGAAGTACAGTACTGACGAAGAGGATGCCACGGTAGCTGGTAGATGTGGTGAAGTACAGTACCGACCAGGAGGATGCAACGGTAGCTGGTGATGTAATGAAGTACAGTACCGACCAAGAGGATGCCACGGTAGCTGGTGATGTGGTGAAGTACAGTAGCGACCAAGAGGATGCCACGGTAGCTGGTGATGTGATGAAGTACAGTACCGACCAAGAGGATGCCACGGTAGCTGGTAGATGTGATGAAGTACAGTACCGACCAAGAGGATGCCACGGTAGCTGGTAGATGTGATGAAGTACAGTACCGACCAAGAGGATGCCACGGTAGCTGGTGATGTGATGAAGTACAGTACTGACCAAGAATGTGCCACGGTAGCTGGTAGATGTGATGAAGTACAGTACCGACCAAGAGGATGCCATGGTAGCTGGTGATGTGATGAAGTACAGTACCGACCAAGAGGATGCCACGGTAGCTGGTAGATGTGATGAAGTACAGTACCGACCAAGAGGATGCCACGGTAGCTGGTAGATGTGATGAAGTACAGTACCGACCAAGAGGATGCCACGGTAGCTGGTAGATGTGATGAAGTACAGTACCGACCAAGAGGATGCCACGGTAGCTGGTAGATGTGATGAAGTACAGTACCGACCAAGAGGATGCCACGGTAGCTGGTAGATGTGATGAAGTACAGTACTGACCAAGAGGATGCCACGGTAGCTGGTAGATGTGATGAAGTACAGTACCGACCAAGAGGATGCCACGGTAGCTGGTGATGTGATGAAGTACAGTACCGACCAAGAGGATGCCACGGTAGCTGGTAGATGTGATGAAGTACAGTACCGACCAAGAGGATGCCACGGTAGCTGGTAGATGTGATGAAGTACAGTACCGACCAAGAGGATGCCACGGTAGCTGGTTCCGAAATGTTCCCTACGGATAAAATAAGGTTACGTCACAATGTTCTCGCCATCCATGCGGGTATCACAAAAAGACATAGTATTCTGTCTTGAACAGTTATCATGTAAAATATAATTAGTTTTATTAACGGGATATAGAATATCACATTAAAATGATATAAAAAACGTGACCGTAAAAGTCATATCAAGTACGTCTAGACAATGTATAAGAAATAAGAATGCAAGTCTTATTGTTTTATATCGTACCTCCATTTGAACTATATCATTACAGTCTTTTAAAATAAAAAACATTGATATACCAAAGAAAAATTCAGAAAACTGCAACAAAAAAGGGCCAAGTCAAAGACGTAGCAGATCAATCAGAACAAACCAAAAAAGGGCACACACAAAAACGCCTATTTCAAATCAAACTCAACATTTAAAGTTGTGATGTCCAAAACTGTGGCCATACTCCTTTATTTACTTTACAATATATGAATATAGTATTTAATTAAATAAACAAATATATAAGTCTTTATATTACTTAATAATTGATCAATAAATATTATAAAACAATTCAAAAATTAAATTAATGTATTTAAACTTTTCGAGGTGGGAAAAACATAATAGACGGAGAGCCAGCAACATAAAAGCTCCCCTCATAAGGTACATATGTTTTGACTTTTGAAATAGGAGCGGAAAAACTACTCTACTAACAAAACGCGCGTCTTACTCCTCAACGTGGGGGCTTTTAGGCCCCACAGGGGGCCAAAAAAGCCGAAAAAAGGCCCAAGGTTCCCCTCATAAGGTACATGGATGGAGTAAACGCCATTTTGTAGAGATAAGTGTCCCAAATAGGAATTCGAAGAGTAAGACGGGATATTAGGTGGCGTTTACCGATCAGACGCCATTTTACCCAAAAAGGGCCATTTTTTATTTTCGCACATGCATGCGCTTAAACACTCAAAACATATCCGAAAATGTCTCGAGACGTAGAAAAACATACATTTTAAAGACATTTTGGGTTATTGTCCTCGCCAGACGCCCTCAAAAGGGGCCCAAAAAGGCCAAGGATCCCCTCATAAGGTACATGAATGGAGTAAACGCCATTTTGTAGAGATAAGTTTCCCACATAGGAATTCGAAGAGTAAGACGGGATATTAGGGGGCGTTTACCGATCAGACGCCATTTTACCCAATTGGGCCATTTTTTATTTTCGCACATGCATGCGCTTTAACACTCAAAACATATCCGGAAATGTCTCGAGACGTAGAAAAACATACATTTTAAAGAAATTTTGGGTTATTGTCCTCGCCAGACGCCCTCAAAAGGGGCCCAAAAAGGCCAAGGTTCCCCTCATAAGGTACATGAATGGAGTAAACGCCATTTTGTAGAGATAAGTGTCCCAAATAGGAATTTGAAGAGTAAGACGGGATATAAGGGGGCGTTTACCGATCAGACGCCATTTTGTCCAAAAAGGGCCGCTTTTTATTTTCACACATGCACGCACTTAACACCCAAAACATATCCTTAAATCCTGACATTAATAATAATAAATGCTGGTATATTAAAGTTAGGGGTTGGGCGGAGCTTCAAAACTATCGCATCCGGATCGAGGCTGTGGGGGGGGGGGGGGGCTGGCGAGGACATCACACAATATCTTAGAAATGTATTCACCTCTAGGGGCATTTAAGGATATGTTTTGGGTGTTAAAGCGCGTGCACGTGTGAAAATAAAAAGTGGCCCTTTTTGGACAAAATGGCGTCTGATCGGTAAACGCCCCCTAATATCCCGTCTTACTCTTCGAATTCGTATTTGGAACACTTATCTCTACAAAATGGCGTTTACTCCACTCATGTACCTTATGAGGGGAACCTTGGCCTTTTTGGGCCGCTTTTGAGGGCGTCTGGCGAGGACAATAACCCAAAATTTCTTTAAAATGTATGTTTTTCTACGTCTCGAGACATTTCCGGATATGATTTGAGTATTTAAGCGCATGCATGTGCGAAAATAAAAAATGGCCCTTTTTAGGTAAAATGGCGTCTGATCGGTAAACGCCCCCTAATATCCCGTCTTACTCTTCGAATTCCTATTTGGGACACTTATCTCTACAAAATGGCGTTTACTCCATCCATGTACCTTATGAGGGGAACCTTGGACCTTTTTTCGGCTTTTTTGGCCCCCTGTGGGGCCTAAAAGCCCCCACGTTGAGGAGTAAGACGCGCGTTTTGTTAGTAGAGTAGTTTTTCCGCTCCTATTCCAATAGTCAAAACATATGTACCTTATGAGGGGAGCTTTTATGTTGCTGGCTCTTGGACTATAATGGACACACTTCATTTATAATTTTAAGTTTGGCTGATGAATTTTTCTATTTGGCTTTGGGTCATGTTTTATTAAAATTATATGATCTAAAACCAACCTATCAATTTAAGAAACTGTCATCAATTTATTTAATTCAAGAATCACTTCAGGACTTGGAAAGCCATCCGAGAATGCAAATTCATCGCCCAAGCTTTCAATAAATGAAGTGTGTTCATTTTGTTTTTTGCACCTCGAAATGTTTCAATAAATTAATACAATTTTGGAATTGTTATTATCAATTATTAAGTAATATTTATATTATTTATATATTTATTTCATGAATAATTCATGAAATACTTAATTAATATATTTAAAGAAAATAATGGACTTGGCTTGCTCTTGAAATTGGTGTTTTTGTAAGTGTGCTCTTTTTGTTTTGTTCCGTTTGATCTCTAGGTTTTGGGCTTGGCCGTAGATTCCGCAATTGTCAGCATTTTTTTGGTATACATTTTACCGACCTGCAAAGGGGCTTTTACAATTCAAAAAGTGAACGATACAAAAAATTAAAAAATATATTTGGTAAGCTAATGATACACTTAACATAAATGCTTATCAATTTTGTGAAATGTAAAAAAAAATGAAAGCATGAGCATAAATTGACCGTTATTTTTGTTTATCCTAAAACCGATATATCAGATTTGAACCTGGTAATTATGGACATATTCCGCAAATTGGAAGTCATTTTGTTAAAAATTTAAAGCCATCGTTGCATAAATATGAGACGTTAAGCCCCATTAATCAATCAATCAATTCTCCTAGACCTTCAAAAGTATTAATTAATAATTCACTGCCATACGAACAAAGTTTTTCATTAAAAATGTACTTTCTACACAACTAGAATTCATTAGTTTATTATTTATTATTTATTTATTATTTGTTTAGGACCCTCTTCCATCTCATTCTTCTTTTTATGCCTTAACACTTTTTAAAGTAAGGGCAAGGTGCGCAAGGAAAAGTCATTCAATTATCAACCAAATGTCTTCAAATTTTCAGACTATGTTCATAATCACCCAGTTTCAAAACTTTCATCGAATTTAGGATTAATTACAAATAACGTTGAAATTTAATTTTTAAGAACGTTTCTAAAACATTTCTTGTTTTACTTTTCCCCGTAAGTTTTCATTTTTTCACAATATCGATACGCATTTATGTTGTGTAAGTGTACCTTCCAAGCTTCTCTTTAATTTTTTTATCGTTTACTTTCTGAGTTGAACAAGCCCATTTGCAGTCCGGTAAAATGGTACTAAAAAAACAGTTCGTGTTAAAAAAAAAGTGTAAACAAATAGCGGAAATGTTTTGAAAACATTACCAGGTAATATTAATATGTAAATGTATGTGTGTGTGTAAAAAATCTCAAGTTGATCGGCTGATATTTGTTAAATTATACATTTTTTGTTTTACAGTATCCCTGTAAAAGCTAATTTTCATAAACTTATCCCACTCGGATTTCAAATATGTTCTAGAGCTCATTTTTCCTATGAATGTTATACCTTTAAACTTACTGTTGCAATTTGTTACGGGTCAAACTCAATTTTCCCTGTACAAAAACTTGAAATGCTCTTTATTAAAGTTTGAAAGTTACAAGTTTGAACGTGTTGCATCGTCGCACGAGGTGTTTGATTTTCCTACCTTTTGTTCGGCGACTACGACAGAAGTTGTAACTTCCACACATTCAAACTGAATATCTAAAACATTTGTCTTTGGTTAGGAAATGAAGTTAAATAATTTTGTTAAAAACAGCACACCCAGTTAGTAGCAATTATTAAATACACGATGAAAGTAGGGTTGCAACAGCTAGCTCTGATTATTAAAAGCTCGAGTGAAACAATTAGTTATCGTATCGTGTAAGCTCCGTGTATTTTACTGTGAAGTATGAATCCATTTTTCTCTAAAGAACTGAACTATATACGTTGCATATATAATTTCATTTCCAAATTTCTTGTTCATATATTTGTTCAGTACATACGGTGGTGGTGGTAGTGGTGGTGGTGGTGGTGATGTTTATTTTAATAGTAGAATTATGGTACGGGTTGTATCTTTAAAATATTAGCAGTATTATCATGAGAACAAATTATTTTGTCACTTTGTGGCGAGATATTATGATAATTAGTTTAAAAATTAATATAACATTGACTCAATTAAAATTTTGTGTTTCTTTGATTTCAGGTAGGTGGCATTTGTTTGGTTTAAATGGACACCGAGGAATACCGGCGCCAAGTTGAGGCCTGTCTCCAACACCGAATGTGTTACGTAAATGTAGTACATGTAAGAGAGTGAGTAAATAACATAAACTGTATTATTAGTAATATTACTAGGAAAACGCTCTGTTTGACGCGTTGATAAGCGAACGCGTCCATATCTACGAACGTTCTGGCGAAAAGATCTCAAAGCTAATAAAAACAACAATTAACAACAATTCAAGAATGTGCATTTCAAAATTTTTTCTAATTTCCATAGCTTTTGTACTTCCCGATATTGTTGAATGCAGTGCAATTTGCGTTGCTTAGAATTTTCGTTGTCATTCTGTCTAGTGTTTTCGCGGCGGTCCGCCACCGTTACTAACAGTTATTGAGTGTAACTTTGTAACTTTTCGAACGATTTTGCCTCAAAACTCTACACCTTCAATCCACATCGAGGCTTGTGGATGGTCCAAATTTCAAGTTGATCGGACTTTCCGTTCGACGGCTGTCGATAGACATAAAAACAAAACTAAAAACAAACAGAATGAAGTGCCATAAGAGTCTAGTACAAAAAAACAAACAAAAAAAACCAGAACGAAGTGCCATAAGAGTCTCGTGGAGACGCTCGCTTCGCTCGCTTAGTTATTATTATCATCATTATTAATATTATTATTATTATTATTATTATTATTATTAGTATTATTATTATTATTATTATTATTATTATTATTATTATTATTATTATTATTATTACTATTATTATTATTATTATTATTATTATTATTATTATTATTTTTATTATTATTACTATTATTATTATTATTATTATTATTATCATTATAATAATAATGTACGGGCACAAATGTCAAATATTTCCATGTGTTTACCGGCGGCTATATTGTTTTAATGACATTGTGAGCTTACCACCGCGCAAGCAAAGTGCTCATAGTGGTCTTATGCCAAAATAAGTATACATGTATTTTGTGTCAATGAAATAAATGAAATGAACTCGGTCAAAACTGGCATAAACATGTTGTACGGACACAAATGTCAAGTATTTCCATGTGTTTACATTATTAAAATCTACTTAGAACTACTTAATATATCATTGTCCACATTATTTTTTCCAAACCGAATTGTGGATGCTATGTACGGTCGTGGCCGATTTGTACTCATCCCAGCATTCGCTCTTTGTACGGTGGAAACCACGAAAACCACCATCGGGATGGAGAACTTCTTGAAGTCTTCATTCTTCTTAGTTCAAAAATTTTCGCACTATCCTACACGTGTTCAAAATAATTGCTTTTTGCATCTAGATGTATATGTTCGGTTGGAGACCAATTAGTTTAATACTGTCATGGAGTTTACGTGGAACAATGCCATTTGCTGATATAATAAACGGTAAAACAGTTACATTATTCTGCTTCCACAACCTTTTTATTTCAATAGATAATTCCTTATATCTGTTTATCTTTTCCCGCCAAGTTGTCTCTACATTGTGGCATAAAGGGACGGCAACATCAATTAAAATCGTTTCTTGTTTCTTCTTGTCAATAAATATAATATCCGGTTTATTGTGATGTATGGTTTGGTCTGTTATAACTGCTCGGTCGTAATATAATTTGCAGTCTTTACTATCTAATACCTTTTCAGGCTTGTATTTGAAATACGCAGTGGTTGTGTTTATAAGTTTATACTTCATGGCTAATTTTTTATGTACAATGTTTGCAACTTGGTTATGCCTATGAAGGTAATCTGTTTGACAAAGCATTTTGCACTCAGATACGATATGTTCAATTGTTTCGCCGTTCATATTACATTTTCTACATTTATCTTCCACTGTGACGTCTTTCAGTATGTATTTTTTGTAATTGTTAGTCTTGATTACTTTATCTTGAATAGCGATCATAAATCCCTCTGTTTCGCTGAAAATGTCCCCGGACGTTAACCATTTGTTCGATGCTACCCTATCGACGTTATCCTTAAGAAGTTCTTTATAATGTCTGCTATGTAACGTTATTTCTGATATTCTGATCTCTTTTGCTGTGTCAGAATTTAGTTTTTGAAGCAAGTTTAAATTTCCGTCATTTAAATTGAGGGGAGAAAGCGACTTGTCTGCCGATACTATAGCTCTATGAAGTTGTGAATGTGGGCATTTTGTATAAAAGTACTTTCTAAGAATTTCAATTTGTTTATAATATAAATTGTTTAAATCAATCAAGCCTCTTCCTCCTTTTTTCTCTAGGTAGAGTCACTCGTTCTATTGCTGACTTAGGGTAATGACTTCTGTATTTGGTGAATGTTGTGCGGGTGAGAATTTCTAGGGCATGAATTTCTGTCTGTGTCCAGTTAATAATTCCAAATGAATATGTAAGTACCGGTATAGCATAAGTGTTAATTGCTTTGATCTTGTTTTTATCATTCTACATTCCAGGCATCTCCTCTATCATGATCATCGGCATCTCATCTCATCTCCTCAAGGACATGTACCACCTTAATCTCACTCTATGACTACGTATGTCC
>OX246745.1:35475831-35504381 GCA_945910005.1 Isoperla grammatica
CAACTTAACATAGCTACTAGATGCGTAACACACAAGAGATAGCGTTACTGTCGCCGCGAGAAGTGAGTGATGGCAGCTACGATGAGGTGGTGGAGGCAACTTAACATAGCTACTAGATGCGTAACACACAAGAGATAGCGTTACTGTCGCCGCGAGAAGTGAGTGATGGCAGCTACGATGAGGTGGTGGAGGCAGCTTAACATAGCTACTAGATGCGTAACACACAAGAGATAGCGTTACTGTCGCCGCGAGAAGTGAGTGATGGCAGCTACGATGAGGTGGTGGAGGCAACTTAACATAGCTACTAGATGCGTAACACACAAGAGATAGCGTTACTGTCGCCGCGAGAAGTGAGTGATGGCAGCTACGATGAGGTGGTGGAGGCAACTTAACATAGCTACTAGATGCGTAACACACAAGAGATAGCGTTACTGTCGCCGCGAGACGTGAGTGATGGCAGCTACGATGAGGTGGTGGAGGCAACTTAACATAGCTACTAGATGCGTAACACACAAGAGATAGCGTTACTGTCGCCGCGAGACGTGAGTGATGGCAGCTACGATGAGGTGGTGGAGGCAACTTAACATAGCTACTATATGCGTAACACACAAGAGATAGCGTTACTGTCGCCGCGAGAAGTGAGTGATGGCAGCTACGATGAGGTGGTGGAGGCAACTTAACATAGCTACTAGATGCGTAACACACAAGAGATAGCGTTACTGTCGCCGCGAGAAGTGGGTGATGGCAGCTACGATGAGGTGGTGGAGGCAACTTAACATAGCTACTAGATGCGTAACACACAAGAGATAGCGTTACTGTCGCCGCGAGAAGTGGGTGATGGCAGCTACGATGAGGTGGTGGAGGCAACTTAACATAGCTACTAGATGCGTAACACACAAGAGATAGCGTTACTGTCGCCGCGAGAAGTGAGTGATGGCAGCTACGATGAGGTGGTGGAGGCAACTTAACATAGCTACTAGATGCGTAACACACAAGAGATAGCGTTACTGTCGCCGCGAGACGTGAGTGATGGCAGCTACGATGAGGTGGTGGAGGCAACTTAACATAGCTACTAGATGCGTAACACACAAGAGATAGCGTTACTGTCGCCGCGAGACGTGAGTGATGGCAGCTACGATGAGGTCGGTGGAGGCAGCTTAACATAGCCACTTTATGCGTAACAACAGTTTTTATTAATTATATTACAATCTAAGCAGCCAGTACTGTCGATATATATGTATATGAAAGCCTGTACCAATGTAGAAGACCCGTGAGCCTTTCATATACGATAAACATCCATAAATACCGATTTGTTTTACAAATATAACCTTGGATATGTAGTCTCGGCGTGCGGTTGGGCCGTGAAAATTCGCACCTTGCATTTTAGTGGATGCTACGAATTTGCGTTCAGTGCACTTTCTATCCAGAAAGTTTATTTTGTTATTGTCTACAAAGGCTGCTACGCTTGTTTGGAGAACTCTCGAACACATCCGATCATTAGTTTTTTGCCAATTGAGTCTGAGAAAACTAACAATTTTCTGGAGCTGTCCATCTCCGATGTGTGAATTGTCATAACAAGTACGTAAACAATTACGTATATTATTTTGAAACCATCTTGAAAACAATATTTGATAATGTGAACTAAATATTATGTCATATGAGTTAAATCATAAAAATCAAAACAATAACGGCTAGAACGTGGTAAGTGAAGATGTGTAACATTCCTAGCGCGCCGCGAATCTTGGCAACGACCTCACCCTAGCATTTCTTGTTTTGTCCGCTTGGAGTGTTGTTCCTTTTTACAGGCGAATATTAAAAAGGTATAAAGACAACGAAAAAAAATACATTCAAAATTCATTACATATTGATTAAACGCGTGACTGAGGTATTATTATATTATCGTGTTCAAGCCAAATGTAATGAATTTGGCGTGTATTTGTTTTCATATCTGCAGACACTGATAATATCTGTCTTGTGTATCCTCCCACAGCGTTATCTGGAGACACTGATAATATCTGTCTTGTGTATCCACCCACAGCGTTATCTGCAGACACTGATAATATCTGTCTTGTGTATCCTCCCACAGCGTTATCTGCAGACACTGATAATATCTGTCTTGTGTATCCTCCCACAGCGTTATCTGCAGACCCTGATAATATCTGTCTTGTGTATCCTCCCACAGCGTTATCTGCAGACCCTGATAATATCTGTCTTGTGTATCCTCCCACAGCGTTATCTGCAGACACTGATAATATCTGTCTTGTGTATCCTCCCACAGCGTTATCTGCAAACACTGATAATATCTGTCTTGTGTATCCTCCCACAGCGTTATCTGTAGACACTGATAATATCTGTCTTGTGTATCCTCCCACAGCGTTATCTGCAGACCCTGATAATATCTGTCATGTGTATCCTCCCACAGCGTTATCTGCAGACCCTAATAATATCTGTCTTGTGTATCCTCCCACAGCGTTATCTGCAGACCCTGATAATATCTGTCTTGTGTATCCTCCCACAGCGTTATCTGAAGACACTGATAATATCTGTCTTGTGTATCCTCCCACAGCGTTATCTGCAGACACTGATCATATCTGTCTTGTGTATCCTCCCACAGTGTTATCTGCAGACATTGATAATATCTGTCTTGCGTATCCTCCTAAAGCGTTATCTGGAGACACTGATAATATCTGTCTTGTGTATCATATCTGCAGACCCTGATAATATCTGTCTTGTGTATCCTCCCACAGCGTTATCTGGAGACACTGATAATATCTGTCTTGTGTATCCTCCCACAGCGTTATCTGCAGACCCTGATAATATCTGTCTTGTGTATCCTCCCACAGCGTTATCTGCAGACCCTAATAATATCTGTCTTGTGTATCCTCCCACAGCGTTATCTGGAGACACTGATAATATCTGTCTTGTGTATCCTCCCACAGCGTTATCTGCAGACCCTGATAATATCTGTCTTGTGTATCCTCCCACAGCGTTATCTGCAGACACTGATAATATCTGTCTTGTGTATCCTCCCACAGCGTTATCTGCAGACACTGATAATATCTGTCTTGTGTATCCTCCCACAGTGTTATCTGCAGACACTGATAATATCTGTCTTGCGTATCCTCCTAAAGCGTTATCTGGAGACACTGATAATATCTGTCTTGTGTATCATATCTGCAGACCCTGATAATATCTGTCTTGTGTATCCTCCCACAGCGTTATCTAGAGACACTGATAATATCTGTCTTGTGTATCCTCCCACAGCGTTATCTGGAGACACTGATAATATGTGTCTTGTGTATCCTCCCACAGCGTTATCTGCAGACACTGATAATATCTGTCTTGTGTATCCTCCCACAGCGTTATCTGGAGACACTGATAATATCTGTCTTGTGTATCCTCCCACAGCGTTATCTGCAGACACTGATAATATCTGTCTTGTGTATCCTCCCACAGCGTTATCTGCAGACACAGATGATATCTGTCTTGTATATCCTCCCACAGCGTTATCAAGAGACACTGATAATATCTGTCTTGTGTATCCTCCCACAGCGTTATCTGCAGACACTGATAATATCTGTCTTGTGTATCCTCCCACAGCGTTATCTGGAGACACTGATAATATCTGTCTTGTGTATCCTCCCACAGCGTTATCTGCAGACACTGATAATATCTGTCTTGTGTATCCTCCCACAGCGTTATCTGCAGACACAGATGATATCTGTCTTGTATATCCTCCCACAGCGTTATCAAGAGACACTGATAATATCTGTCTTGTGTATCCTCCCACAGCGTTATCTGCAGACACTGATAATATCTGTCTTGTGTATCCTCCCACAGCGTTATCTGGAGACACTGATAATATCTGTCTTGTGTATCCTCCCACAGCGTTATCTGCAGACACTGATAATATCTGTCTTGTGTATCATATCTGCAGACACTGATAATATCTGTCTTGTGTATCCTCCCACAGGGTTATCTGCAGACACTGATAATATCTGTCTTGTGTATCATATCTGCAGACCCTGATAATATCTGTCTTGTGTATCCTCCCACAGCGTTATCTGGAGACACTGATAATATCTGTCTTGAGTATCCTCCCACAGCGTTATCTGCAGACACTGATAATATCTGTCTTGTGTATCCTCTTTCAGCGTTATCTGGAGACACTGATAATATCTGTCTTGTGTATCCTCCCACAGCGTTATCTGCAGACACTGATAATATCTGTCTTGTGTATCCTCCCACAGCGTTATCTGGAGACACTGATAATATCTGTCTTGTGTATCCTCCCAAAGCGTTATCTGCAGACACTGATAATATCTGTCTTGTGTATCCTCCCACAGCGTTATCTGGAGACACTGATAATATCTGTCTTGTGTATCCTCCCACAGCGTTATCTGTAGACACTGATAATATCTGTCCTGTGTATCCTCCCACAGCGTTATCTGCAGACCCTGATCATATCTGTGTTGTGTATCCTCCCACAGCGTTATCTGCAGACCCTGATAATATCTGTCTTGTGTATCCTCCCACAGCGTTATCTGCAGACACTGATAATATCTGTCTTGTGTATCCTCCTACAGCGTTATCTGGAGACACTGATATTATCTGTCTTGTGTATCATATCTGCAGACCCTGATAATATCTGTCTTGTGTATCCTCCCACAGCGTTATCTGGAGACACTGATAATATCTGTCTTGTGTATCCTCCCACAGCGTTATCTGGAGACACTGATAATATGTGTCTTGTGTATCCTCCCACAGCGTTATCTGCAGACACTGATAATATCTGTCTTGTGTATCCTCCCACAGCGTTATCTGCAGACACTGATTATATCTGTCTTGTGTATCCTCCCACAGCGTTATCTGGAGACACTGATAATATCTGTCTTGTGTATCCTCCCACAGCGTTATCTGCAGACACTAATAATATCTGTCTTGTGTATCCTCCCACAGCGTTATCTGCCGACACTGATAATATTTGTCCCGTGTATCCTCCCACAGCGTTATCTAGAGACACTGATAATATCTGTCTTGTGTATCCTCCCACAGCGTTATCTGCAGACACTGATAATATCTGTCTTGTGTATCCTCCCACAGCGTTATCTGGAGACACTGATAATATCTGTCTTGTGTATCCTCCCACAGCGTTATCTGCAGACACTGATAATATCTGTCTTGTGTATCATATCTGCAGACACTGATAATATCTGTCTTGTGTATCCTCCCACAGCGTTATCTGGAGACACTGATAATATCTGTTTTGTGTATCCTCTCACAGCGTTATCTGGAGACACTGATAATATCTGTCTTGTGTATCCTCCCACAGCGTTATCTGGAGACACTCATAATATCTGTCTTGTGTATCCTCCCACAGCGTTATCTGCAGACACTGATAATATCTGTCTTGTGTATCCTCCCACAGCGTTATCTGGAGACACTGATAATATCTGTCTTGTGTATCATATCTGCAGACACTGATAATATCTGTCTTGTGTATCATATCTGCAGACACTGATAATATCTGTCTTGTGTATCATATCTGCAGACACTAATAATATCTGTCTTGTGTATCATATCTGCAGACACTGATAATATCTGTCTTGTGTATCATATCTGGAGACACTGATAATATCTGTCTTGTGTATCATATCTGCAGACACTGATAATATCTGTATTGTGTATCATATCTGCAGACACTGATAATATATGTCTTGTGTATCCTCCCACAGCGTTATCTGCAGACCCTGATAATATCTGTCTTGTGTATCCTCCCACAGCGTTATCTGCAGACCCTGATAATATCTGTGTTGTGTATCCTCCCACAGCGTTATCTGCAGACTGATAATATCTGTCTTGTGTATCCTCCCACAGCGTTATCTGGAGACACTGATAATATCTGTCTTGTGTATCCTCCCACAGCGATATCTGCAGACACTGATTATATCTGTCTTGTGTATCTTCCCACAGCGTTATCTGCAGACCCTGATAATATCTGTCTTGTGTATCCTCCCACAGCGTTATCTGCAGACACTGATAATATCTGTCTTGTGTATCCTCTCACAGCGTTATCTGCAGACACTGATAATATCTGTCTTGTGTATTATATCTGCAGACACTGATAATATCTGTCTTGTGTATCCTCCCACAGCGTTATCTGCAGACACTGATAATATCTGTCTTGTGTATCCTCCCACAGCGTTATCTGCAGACACTGATAATATCTGTCTTGTGTATCCTCCCACAGCGTTATCTGCAGACACTGATAATATCTGTCTTGTGTATCCTCCCACAGCGTTATCTGCAGACCCTGATAATATCTGTCTTGTGTATCCTCCCACAGCGTTATCTGCAGACACTGATAATATCTGTCTTGTGTATCCTCCCACAGCGTTATCTGCAGACACTGATAATATCTGTCTTGTGTATCCTCCCACAGCGTTATCTGCAGACACTGATAATATCTGTCTTGTGTATCCTCCCACAGCGTTATCTGCAGACACTGATAATATCTGTCTTGTGTATCCTCCCACAGCGTTATCTGCAGACACTGATAATATCTGTCTTGTGTATCCTCCCACAGCGTTATCTGCAGACACTGATAATATCTGTCTTGTGTATCCTCCCACAGCGTTATCTGCAGACACTGATAATATCTGTCTTGTGTATCCTCCCACAGCGTTATCTGCAGACACTGATAATATCTGTCTTGTGTATCATATCTGCAGACACTGATAATATCTGTCTTGTGTATCATATCTGCAGACACTGATAATATCTGTCTTGTTTATCCTCCCACAATTTCGATTTCAAAAGTTGTTTTTAAAATACGAACAGAAAACAAATTCTAACGATCTCGGCCGCTGAGTCTTAATGCGTCATCTGATACCAATTTGATTTTATTAATATTCATACAAATAAACTTATAGATACTGGAACTGGAAAGTTGTCCTATGAACCAATTACTTTCTTCAGTGTCCGGTCAAACAATGTTTCCAACAATTGCCACTGCTGTTGCAAGATAACGTGCAGAGTGGCCCTACTTGGTTCATCAAGGCGCGGGCAGAAACAAAAAAACAATTCAAAACATTTTTGTATAGTGCTACTTTCATATTGTATTTTCAAGTCAAATTTCGTTGTAGCTTCTTCTGGAAGAAAAAAATAAAGTTAGCAGTTTTTCGATGTAAAACATGTACCCCCTGCTAGTTTTTTTCTGTACATTTTTCTTCAATCGCCGGTACAAAACATGCATTTGTTCCATCGGATGGAAAATTGTGTACAACGAAAACTATTTATACCTTCTATGTACACAAATTCAATATCTCCAGTTTATTTTCTATTTGGGAATAGTAACAACGTAATATTGAGAGAAATACACCACCCAAACTTATTCCAAACTGTTTTTGAACATGTCATGAGATATGTCAGTCATACTGTAAGTAAGCTTATTTAATAAACTCACATTTGCTATATACAGGTGGCACGCTAAAACATGTGCAGTCAAAAACTACAATCCTCGCCACTTACCAATATATACATACAGGAGTATCTAAAATATATCACCATTTAACTACAAACATGATACTTTAACATGATGTTTTTACTTAGTGGAATTATACATGTGTTCTCACATTATTTACGAAAGATGATGATGTTACTCGCTGACACATCAGCTTAAACACAATTCTTTAAACAAGTTACGTGTTTATTGATGCCTAAAGTTCAAAACAGTATGTTAATTCCCATTATTTACAAAACTATGTTTAATGTTTGTATGGTCGACCGAAATGAGATTTTGAATAAGTGCGTTGTACTTAACTTGTATTTTCTTAGATTGTTCACCGGTAAAAAGAGAGATTTAGATAGACACGCACGATGCCTGAGGCCAGTATGATAGGCTGATGGCGATATTGAGCTGACTGACCGATTGATGAGATTGATACGCGATTCCTACTTGGTGTGAATTGAATTCCTTAAATTCTGCACTTGTACAACGCACTGCGTTCTCTCCACACTTTGCGCATGATTCCCCGACCCGACACGTCCATTAATCCATTCCTTTTGCCATACCACCAACAGCAGCAATAGGTCTTGCTGGACATAGAACAATACGCACGGAAAAGGGCGTAATACTGTCTCACATTGTCAGCCATGTTCTTCCAGCAGCGCTTGTTGGTGACGCTTTCCACTGGTGGACTTTCGTGGGTGGATGCAACAGTTGGGAGGACTTCAAAGTTGCCCTTCACTAAGAGTATGAGAGGCTGGACTATCGGGCACACCTTATGGCTGAGCTAGAAATACGAACCCAACATCTAGATGAACCCCTTTCTGCTTATAAGCGCACTATCTCCAGCTTTTACGATCGTATTGGGTCCACGGTATCCGATGCAGAGAAAGTGGCGCGGGTAATGCGTCAGATGCACCCACAGCATAAACCCTTTCTTCAACGGCGCTATTTTGCAAACCTGCGTGGCCTCGCTGTGGTTGCACCTACAATCCAGGCTATTTTGTGGCGGCACAACAACTACCGACCTCCGCCTCCACCAACAAATATGGTCGCAGCTGATTTGGCATTTACATCTCCTACCTCGTCAGGCCAACAGAGTTCGTCTTCATCACGAGGATCAACAGTTACGCTTGTTGGGTATGTGGTTCGTTTGATCACGAACACACTGTTGGGCATACTATTTAAATATCCAGCTAGCCATGACTCGACGCGGAAGTCGAGTGTCCAATTTCAAACATGGTAGGTTTATTTACGTGTTATTTAAAGTGTTCAATAAATCTATATTTCATCTTGAAGTATTGTGTACTTATTTTAGATAAGACATACCAGGATTGGTGTCAAAGATTGAAACACTTGAGTGAGAAAACCAAAAACATGGACTATCCTATGTCATTTGGACAGTGAAATGAGTCTACCGTTGATATGTAGGAATAATATCAGACAACAACTAAAGACGTCGGCTATAGAATTTCTGTTCGTAGACACAATGACACAGACGTTAAAATATTATAGGTAAGTTTGCATGTGCTGTTATTTTATTAGTCCTATCTTCTGTATCTGTGTCAGTGTCTAAATGTAACTCTAAAATGCGACTTACTACCTTTTTTAAATGTTAACTGATTTGTGCCCTATTTAAAACCCCACGAGCCGCCACTGGGCTTGGCCTCTTTTTTGGAAATTTTTTGCATTTTTGTTTGGTATATTTTATATACTAGACGACGTTACACAACAAATAAACTACTGTTGAGATAAAACAAGAATAATACAAATTAAAAGGAATAGTTTTATAAATTTAAAAAATAAATTAATATAAGAGCCAATATAGAACATAATTGCACAGAAGTATAAAAAGAATAATTAAGAAATGACACAAAAAATAACAAAATTAGCAAAATTGTAGAGAGAAACAGATATAGAATATGTTAATAAAAGAAAATGCTAACGAAAAAGTCTATGCAAACTGCAAAGGTAAGAGCACGGAGAGATTTTGAAAGAAAAAAGAAAAATAGAAAAAAATACCAAGAAAAGTAATGAAAAAACGGGATCATACCAACTTAAACAAATATAAAACTTGCACAAAAACAGAAACTCTAATCAGGGAATAATCAAATTTCACGCAAAAACAAAAATTAAAACAAAACAATTGAAAGTTTTTTTTTGTGAACACTAGACTGCTATAAAGCAAGAGGAAAATACATTATGATAACGTATTCATTGGCGTATTACCACGAGATGTCACGTAGAACATCGTTCACAGAGCACGGCTAGTTCCTTCCTTGATCTTCCTTCAATATTTATAAGCTGTATTTTGTGATCAACATCCTAAATCTAACTCTTTCTCCTGGCCTTAATGTGTATCCAATACTTCCCCCACCCCTATTCAGCCCCTGGGCAGGACTAATGGTTGCTGAGATCTGTATCTAGCTCCTACCACATGGGATAAGAACCAGGAACTAGAAACACAACACTGCATGGGGCCGCATTTACGAAAAGTTATAACTTTATGTGGCATATCTTTAATACTAATGGCAATCACTTCATGCGATATACCTTAATTGATGCCAATGGTAATAACTTAATGTGATATATCTTTAATACTAATGGCAATCACTTCATGCGATATACCTTAATTAATGCCAATGGTAATAACTTAATGTGATATACCTCTAATACTAATGGTAATAACTTATGCGGAATGTCTTTAATACTAATGGTGACAACTTCATGCAGTGCGGTATACCTTAAATACCATAGGTAATAACTTAAGGTACCATTAAGTTAACACTGATAGTAATAATGTTATATGGTATACCTTCAATGCTAATGGTAATAACTTTATAATAATAATAATAATTATTATAATAATAATAATTATAATTATAATAATAATAATTATTATTATAATAATAATAATTATTATAATAATAATAATAATAATAATAATAATAATAATAATAATAATAATAATTATTTTTTTTTTTTTTTTTTATTTACAATATACATTTGTCCCATTACATAATTAGTTGCATAATATTATCCGGACATCCACAAGTTGCACAAGCAACTTATCTGTGGATTTAATCTAACTTAAAAAAACGCAGTATAACACTTCTGAACTAAATAAACTAAAGTATGGTATGTTCCACATATTCGAAACAAAATAGTAATGGAACTGAAAAAATAATAAAAAAAATAAATAAATGCATTACAAATAAAAAAACATGACACTACGCAATAATAAAAATATCACTCTTGATTAATTGAACTAGTAAATTAAAAATAACTACAATATTATATTATGAATCAAATACATTTTTAATTTACTTTTCAATTCCACAAACGTGTCTACTATTTTAATCTCCATTGGCATTTTATTAAAATAAAAAGGTAAACAATAACTTAATGATCTATTTCCATATTTGTTATTAACTAGTGGTAACCTATACATACCAGCACTTATTGCCCGAGTTGAAGTATCATGAACAATAGGAATTTTGTATTGTTGTTCGAAAAAGTATTTTAATATTAGCTTGTATATAAAAATTTATCTTACTGGCAAGACATCAAATAATAAATATAAATCATGTACACTAATACTACGTTCTGCTTTCCCTCTTGTGCTCATCATCTTTAATATATTGTTTTGAAATTAAGTTTTTAAGTTGCGAGTGGGAGGCGTCTCCCCAAGCTAATATCCCATACGAAAAGACGGATTCCGCAAGAGCGACATACACCATTTTTAAATGTTTAAATGGTAAAAAGTCTCTTAGAGCATAAAGCTGATGAGCACAAGATCTTAGGCGCTTACATATTTTTGAAATATGCATTTCCCAGCAACATTTTTGATCTACTTCTAAAGCTAGATATGGATGACTGTAAACTGAAGCGATGGTAGTGTGACATGAACATTGTACGGTACTGTGATTGCCGGCGTTTCGATGTAGACATTCGAAATTATGGGCGTGAACAGTTATTGTGGCATTCCGATCAGAGTTAAGTGGTAGACAAATATGAACGATTCTAGTTTTTTCTGTATTTATAATCAGTCTCACATCGTGATTCCATTTTAACATATTTAGAAAATCGCTTTGCAAATTCGCTTCTGCTACTTTCAGGTTCTTGTGTATTGCTATTAATGCTGTATCGTCCGCATAGAAGAAAGAAAGGCACTTGACAATATATTTTACCATGACATTCACGTATACTAAGTAATAAAAATGATAATAATAATAATGATAGTAATAATAATAATAATAATAATAATAATAATAATAATAATAATAGTAATAATAATAATAATAATAATAATAATAATAATAATAATAATAATAATAATAATAAAATACGACCGGTATACCTGTAAATTCGTGCCAAACAGCCCATTTGACATTCACAAATTGGAACCAAATGTGAGAACCATAAGTACTGAGATGTGTAGCTTGTCCACCATATTAAAAGGTATGTCTTCCATCTTTTATGAGAGAGTTCGGCTGCATAAACTTTCGACATGACAATTAGCTGATTCTTCAGACCAACGAGAACCGGCGCCTCCACCATTATTGACACTTGGGAGACGATTATGAGCGGTCTATAGCTATAACGCATAATTGCCGTGTGTTAAAATCTTGGATCGGTTGATAGAATGTTAAAAAATGTCAATAACTTCCTTTCTTCCTTTCTTCAGTTCTTTTGTTATTTACCCCATTCACAGTCGGCGCCGACCGACGCATTTTATCACCATTTCTCCGAGAAGAACTCTTCTCAAATCGAAATTTTTACTTTGAAATTGAACAATCGTGGTTCGGGTTTTAACCTAGAGTAATCCGTGTTCACTGTACCCCCTCTTAATAGCTGCGTAGACTAGTTCCGGTGCCCATGCACTGTGTCCTTGGTAGCTGCGTAGATTAGTTCCGGTGCCCATGCACTGTGTTCTTGGTAGCTGCGTAGATTAGTTCCGGTGCCCATGCACTGTGTTCTTGGTAGCTGCGTAGATTAGTTCCGGTGCCCATGCACTGTGTTCTTGGTAGCTGCGTAGATTAGTTCCGGTGCCCATGCACTGTGTTCTTGGTAGCTGCGTAGATTAGTTCCGGTGCCTATGCACTGTGTTCTTGGTAGCTGCGTAGATTAGTTCCGGTGCCCATGCACTGTGTTCTTGGTAGCTGCGTAGATTAGTTCTGGTGCCCATGCACTGTGTCCTTGGTAGCTGCGTAGATTAGTTCCGGTGCCCATGCACTGTGTTCTTGGTAGCTGCGTAGATTAGTTCCGGTGCCCATGCACTGTGTTCTTGGTAGCTGCGTAGATTCGTTCCGGTGCCCATGCACTGTGTTCTTGGTAGCTGCGTAGATTAGTTCCGGTGCCCATGCACTGTGTTCTTGGTAGCTGCGTAGATTAGTTCCGGTGCCCATGCACTGTGTCCTTGGTAGCTGCGTAGATTAGTTCCGGTGCCCATGCACTGTGTTCTTGGTAGCTGCGTAGATTAGTTCCGGTGCCCATGCACTGTGTTCTTGGTAGCTGCATAGATTAGTTCCGGTGCCCATGCACTGTGTTCTTGGTAGCTGCGTAGATTAGTTCCGGTGCCCATGCACTGTGTTCTTGGTAGCTGCGTAGATTAGTTCCGGTGCCCATGCACTGTGTTCTTGGTAGCTGCGTAGATTAGTTCCGGTGCCCATGCACTGTGTCCTTGATAGCTGCGTAGATTAGTTCCGGTGCCCATGCACATTGTTCTTGGTAGCTGCGTAGACTAGTTCCGGTGCCCATGCACTGTGTCCTTGGTAGCTGCGTAGATTAGTTCCGGTGCCCATCCACTGTGTTCTTGGTAGCTGCGTAGATTAGTTCCGGTGCCCATGCACATTGTTCTTGGTAGCTGCGTAGACTAGTTCCGGTGCCCATGCACTGTGTCCTTAGTTGCTGCGTAGACTAGTTCCGGTGCCCATGCACTGTGTTCTTGGTAGCTGCGTAGATTAGTTCACGTGCCCATGCACTGTGTTCTTGGTAGCTGCGTAGATTAGTTCCGGTGCCTTTGCACTGTGCTTCCAATTTGAACAAACACAAAGTGTTTCGTAAACTGTCATTAATTGGTCGAAAGACTCCGTAACAAAATTTAAATGAACCTCCCAAGCTTGATATTTTGCATTTAATGGTAATTCTCAATGTCTCCCTTGACAGTTTTTGCTTTCGAAACCAAAGCCGACGTGTATTTATTCAATCCCGCTTCTGAATATACTGCAAATAAACTCCCCCTTTCCCCTATAACCATTCCCGTCCTACCATTGGTTAGAATATCAAGATGATAATGTTATTGACGTTTATCGATCTATGTTAATGACTACATTCTGAAAATAATCCTCTTTAACGAAGCTAATAGCTTTCATTTTGAAGTTGAAGCGTTGACGTGACGTAGGCAACCGACTCCATTAAAGGTTCGCTGGCTGGTCTAACAGAATCACAGACCATTACATCCACCTCACTGGCACCTATCGAAGCTTGCTATGTTATAATTACTGGCTAGGTTTCCAACATGGCGGGTTCATTGGCAATTACAATACATTCAACTCAATTGATATGAGGAAATGAACAGGGTTAACATCCTTTATAAGCAATTGGTAATTCTCTACAGGGGATATTGGCTGGTAAACCATGTTATTAGGGAGTGCATTCATCAATCTCTAGAATGTGGGTGTTCCACGCTAGGCAGAGTTATGAGGCACGTCTGAATACTGGAACTAATTAACAGCAATGGTATTTGCAATGACGTTGCATCTGCAGCTCAGGGGTGACAAACTGATGACTCATACAGGTGGTAGTCATTCTAACTTTGCCAATATTGATCAAATCGCCATAACGCGAACATATTCGTGACCGGAAAAAGCTTTAGAAAAATATGGCTATTTCACATTTTGTCATCATTTTGTTTCAGAAAAATATTTTGCAGTAACTATGGTGTATCTATGTAACTTTTCGAACCATTTTGCCTCAAAACTATACACCTTTAATCCACATCGAGGCTTGTGGATGGTTCAAATTTCAAGTTGATCGGACTTTCCGTTCGACTGCTATCGACAGACATAAAAAAACAAAGAAAAACAGAACGAAGTGCCATAAAGGTCTAATGGAGACGCTCGCTTCACTCGCTTAAATATATATATATATATATGTTAACTCATAGGTTTTCGCGGACCGATGGATGTACATGTTGCACATTTACGGGTTGACTGCCGCGCTCTTTCTTAAGACAATTTTGGTCCTTACAAGGACCGTATTGTCGACGTTTTGGCCAAGTATGAATAAATATGATGTTGATATTGACTGTACGTAGTACGGATAGCAAATAGCAATTTATACTAAAGGAAGTCAGGGAGAAAAGTAAGTCTCAACTATTAAAGTCGCGCAAAATGTAATGTTTTTAGTAATATCTTACGAACGATACATAATATTAAAAGAGTTTTACATTTTCATAACACTGAACTAACAAAATTTCGTATAATGCAATAATTACGATTATCATTAGGGAAACCAATTAATTAAAAAAAATTGTTATCGTCTTCTAAAATAACAACCGTAAGTATTAATATATTTGTTAGTGTTTTTATCCGTTGTTTAGTTCTTACGAAGCTGAATGTTGGTTAGTTATCACTTTTTCAGCATTGTCTAGCGTTCTCTGGTATTACTAAATCACTATAATTTTCTTATAGGTTTTAATAGTGAGTAGGCGCGTCACAGCTCGGTGGGGTGGGGGGAGGAGGGGGGGCAATTGAACCCCCATTCGTCTTGTGGCTAGTCTTAACTTTTCAATGGAACATATTCGTGTGAGTTTGACTATAGATACAAACTACAAAGAAACTATGTCAACAAATCACGAGATTATCATTTAGAGATGTCGCCAGTTCTTGTCGATCCTTGGTGCCTTAATGGCCTTCGCACTGATGAATAGATACGAGCACCAGTTTACGTTAAATGGGATCCTGCAGGAAAAGTTGCCAGTGGTAGAAACGCACACAAGATGCGTGCCTATTCTTCGGTCGATGGCAAACTGGCATTTTACTATAATATTATTTCCTTTTCAAGCATCAGTCATGAGTCATGAGTGAAGACCAATTTGCATTTCTCCACCCCGTCTCGTTTTCTTTATTTTTTCACGACTAGGAGATAGATGTGTGGAAATCCAGTGCTAAATATTAAAGTTACGCCGTGTGGTTGTTAGTTATCAAATAGCCGTTATTTCATGTAGTTGTTTGCGAATAATGCTTAGAAAATAAACAGAATAATCAGCCGACAGTTATTTTTACTTACAAGTTCTTCAACGCCATCAGTCGAAAAAGAGAAGGTGAATATTAGTGATGCGGACGATAATCGAATATCGATATGTATCGATAATATCGTATATCGATACGATACGATTTGCAACGTCATATCACGCATATCGCGATATTCATCGCTATATTATTGTTTTGCACCCAGTATCATGATAAATTGTTAATAATATGTCTTGTTATCTTCGTAGTTTACAACTTCGCGCGGCGGTTATTTGATTATATTATTACTAATTAGCTTTCAATAATTTCGAATGATGACATTGACATTATACCATAACCTAAAGGAGTGTGTTAAATTAACTATCAACCAGCTATCGAGGATATTGTTAGGCCAACTTGGGAAACGTCTCCATTCGGCGTGATTTCTCGATATTGCCGCGATAATATCGTCCCGCGAAATTATTATATAATTTAATATGCTCACGATATAATCACGATATATCGCGATATATCGCTTAAAAAATTCGATTATCGATATGAATTTAGTTATCATCACGCATCCTTAGTGAATATTGGTAAGTTCGGCTAATCATTTTTATCACAGAGTTATGATCAGAGATGCTTTTTGTTTTATACATTGATTGTACTGTAGTATTACAACAGAGATTGGTAATACTTATAATAATCTCAGTGGGTTATGCTATGATATAACCCATATTACGGAATGTAGTCATTCTAGTAACAGTAGATTCAAATTATTTATTGGAGAAACACTCTCGTTGGTGGAATTGTTATGAAATTCCGTGTCGGGGTTGGATTTTTAATTTCTGGATTTCATAACAATGAAAGTAGATTGGAAATAGTTTTGAAATACACATAGTTATGAAACAAAACTAATCAACTACAGTAAATAGTATAGCAAATGATTCTACAGTGGCACCTGATACTTTTTCATAACACAAATGTTTGGGGAAAATGTATCTTTCTAATGGTGACTCCCCCCCCCCCCCAAAAAAAATACTTAAAACAAAGTTGTTGCCTGATATGGAGACTAATCCTGCCCGTTATAACTGTACATTTCTTCTTTTAGAAGTTTTCACGTAGGAGGTGGGGGTTGTAGTCCTGAACCCATAAGCAGCCCTCCTCTTGTTGCCGTCAAGAAGATTGACAGGTCAGATCCAATGCTTTGTTTAACATTAACCCCCTGTAACGCAATTTGTTTTTGTCAATGTTTTTGGAACGTGTACAACTTCTCGTGCTCTCGAGCTAAAAACTTAAAACTATAAACTGTTTTTTTCCTAAAGCCAATGAAATTTTCCACAACACTGTGCACACTGTATGTTTACGTACGATTGTTCACTGGATCGAGAGCGCTAAATAGTAACGTTTTTACACTGCTGAGTATGTTTTACGTTTTTCAGCGATTTTCCCGCTTCGAAATCGAGCTATAAACGACACCGGTTAATCGTTTACATTATTCCGTTTACCCAACCTTTTATCTAAATGTTACATTTAATTTGTATTTTGTAGTATTTCATTTGATTCCATACGATATTAATATTTGCTTTGATAGTTTTTGTTTTGTTTCAACCTTTCATCCGTTTGTGTTATTTCTAAATGCGTAACATAATAATTTATTTTTCCCTCCTGTGTTCATATTTATATCATAAACCCGCTTAGAATCTTCTGGCAATAAAATAATATTTTTTCTAAATTTCTCATTTTTTACATTTTAACGTAAAACAATATTTGTTTTGGAGTCTATTACGTTTTGTGTTTGTATTCCTTCTTTTTTAGCGTGCAGATGTAAAGTTGTTCTTCCTTTGTAAATTTATTTTGTTACTGAATACGTAAACCGTTATATACTTTATTAAATACAAACAAGAATTAATGAAGGAATTGAATGAGTTGTAAGAAATGTGGAAACACATACATGAGATTCAATACAAAATGTATAATTATGAAATTTGTTAGCGAGTGCATGGAGATATTTACTATTATGCTGATTCAGATTATGAACAGTAAAGTTTGTTTTTTCAAGGGTGAACGTTTAGGAACAGTTTTCTAAGTATTCCTCTGTTAATGGCCTAACATATATCGGTTTGCACCAGAAGTTATAAACATGAAGTATTTTACCAGGGTTTATTTGAAACACGTGTGTAAAATAAGTAGACCCCCGTAAAATTCGCAATCGCGTAATATTATGTCTATTGTTCAATTTAATCAAATGTTGGCGTTTGAAGCAAAAAGAGTCCAAAAATACACAAATTAAATCGCGAAATTCGTGAAATTGTCATTATAACACCGCAAATAGCGAAATCTCATGTTTTATGTGATATTACCACGAAATATTGCAAAACTGCCGTCTGAATTCCTATTTAACAGTGAACATTTTCCGAAAGTTGCACAAAAAGTCGTGTTCTCTTATAATGAATACATAATAAATAATAAATACATTTCGTTTGAAATGAAATAACTTTGGACCATTTCTCCAACGCGCGGAGATAACAGTGATTGTCTCGCCAACACGTTTTACTTTATTTTTACTTTACTTTATTGTAATTAAGGCCAGGGTTGGGCACAATGCCCTCTATAGCCTGATGAGGGATGATATGAATGTTAATGAGGAAGGGAGGAGGGGTAGCCTGGTACCGGCACGTAGCCTACTCCTGTCGAAAAGTACAAAGGGGACCATCGGCTTTACGTCCCATCCGAAAGGACGGTGTAGCTTTGACCAGTCATATAGGTTCCTCCACTAACCTGGACTGCCGAGCAGTTGACGAGAAGAACGAAGCTGTTACACAAGGTGCGAACGTATTTAACAGTGAACATCTAGGATCCTTAGGTTTTAATCACGGTCCTCTAAATCTTCAATTACGTAAATGCACAACAGTTAAAAAAGTAATATCAAGGTTAATAGATTGTGGTTTTGTATAGATTAATATACCTTGACGTAACATTTGAAAACTAGTTAAGGCGATTCCAACCGCGTTTTACCTTATCTAAACTAGGGTCAGAAAGAACTGTGTTCAAACTGAAATTTAAACCTGGTGCTAGAACATAATCGAACATATTTTTATAACTTTTTCCGCTCGGGCATACGGCAAGTAATGCGTCTCAAATATGCTTCTTCAAGTACGCCGTAAGTACCGGTCGACACTGATTGTGGGCACGGTTAGGTGCTATTCCATATCGTGATATACTTTAAAAATCACAAATCTCTTAAATCTTTCGTTCTAAAACTACAAGATGAGGTTCCGAATAATAATAAATTATGTTATAGACAATGTTAGGGCTTTTAGTAATTCATGGGGATGAAACTATACGAAGTAGCTTTACTAGCTTTTACCCATAACGAGACTCGAAAAATCGTTCATATGAATAAGTTACATCATTCACTTTGAGATCAGGAATTACATTAGCTCCCTGTCTACGCGGTAATAAAAATAATCTTTAAACAAAAATGAAGTCCGGAGTGTTGCAGGAGTTGTTTGACACTTGGCTATAGCTGTATCTGTCTTTCTTTCTTCATGGTTCGATATAATCGAACCTTGTACTAATACATATTGTATGCGGCCGGCTTGGGTTCCCGATCGAAGTACAGACAGTGCAAAAAGTTTGCACCGTTAAATTATTGAAAATTAAGTTGGAATGGAGAAATAAGACAAAACAAAATGTTGACTCCATAGCATAGCATAGTAACTATATTCAAAATAAATAATATTGTATACATATTATAAACGTATTAAATATTGTCATCCGATATGTGGTGTGTGTGTTTTTGAAATTCCGACTATTTAGACGCATAGCGCCATCCATTACTTTGAAAATTATCCGAATGCCAACATTTAAATATCCGTGAAATTAAGTGCCTAGCTATGATTACACAACCATTTGTAACATAATTGACTTGGCTTTCGTGTATAACCACGTCGATTTCTAAAATCTTCGACGGTAAAATGCTGACGTTTCGTGTTTGTAGTAGGGCGTTTTAGCAATAAAGATCTAATCAATTTAGGTGGCTATACCCGAAAGCCAAGTTTTATTATTGACTCGGGCCGCGAAAGCCTACCACAGTATTTATAACGTAGTTATGACGTAAGTTTGTTTTAAAACTGGCCAATAACTTACAAATCGTATTAAAATATTATTAACATTGTACAGATGTTGTCGTTTTTTTTATCTCGTAATGCCACTGGCTCTAAAACTACAGATTTGCTCCGTAATGTATTGGGGTAGTTTTTTTTTTTACTTGTTAAACACCGTATTTTGTTTATTTCAAAACGTTTTATCAGTTGTATAAGGACAATATTTGTTGGGTAGTAGATATTCACGGATTGTTCGATGGAGTGCAGTCAAGGGCTGGGAGAAGACTCTTAATTTTGTAAACTTTGTAAACGTTTATTTTTCCAATTTGGTCGCGTTAAACGTTTAAACGTAGCACCCCTTCAGTTCACAACATGATAACAAAAAAACGAGTTGTGCTGTTCGCGATAAAAATATTCAATGAAATAGCACGGGTGATTTATAATAATTGTTGATAATGTTCTCCACCTTTGTGCCCCACTGTCCACAGTCATTTTGACTCCACACACTAAGCTATGCCTCGTCGGCTCGTCGAAGAGCTGTGACTGACATCGGAAGAATCTGGGAGTTTGGGTTTTGAGTGGGGTGGGGGTGGCAGGGGAGGGGGATTGTTCAGGTGGGGTAAAAGACACCTGTATGCTTATTTGTACACGTATATTATTGCGCGGGCGTTTACACGTTTAAAGGTTTACACGACTCGGCCCTAGTGCAGTCTCACTTCATGCCTTTTGACACGGTCGTAAATATATGACTTTTAGTATTTGTACTGATTATTTAATTGCCTGACTCATCAATAAAACTTACCAAGGACTAAGTCATAGACATTTTTAAAATACAAACAAATACACACATTCACGTTTCATTAGTTTTGGGTTTGGATTTAGCAGCGACCAACACGAACTCGTAAATATAGCATTATATATATCCTATTCAAAAGCTCTCCCAGTTTTTATACTTTTTTCATGTTGTGAGTATCCCCAGCCCCCTCCCACCCCCTTTCCTTCAGTGCTACAATTAGTCGAATTGACATCACCTTTCAGGTAGCAATCGATATAATCGAAAGTTTTTCAATATATATTATGTAGTGTAAGGGGTTGGATATGTGGGGGTGGGGGGTTAAAGTTGGGGTTACCAAAAGAGCCTTTCGTCTGGCGGCAACGGGAGGAACTAGAAATCAATAGCGCGTTGCTACCCTAAGTAAGCAACAGGAGTTGGGGACAACAACCTTGCACAACATCCATGGAGGGACATGAAGGCTGTGAGTCATCTACTCTGCAACAACATCCATGGAGGGACATGAAGGATGTGAGTCATCTACTCTGCCACAACATCCATGGAGGGACATGAAGGCTGTGAGTCATCTACTCTGCAACAACATCCATGGAGGGACATCAAGGCTGTGAGTCATCTACTCTGCAACAACATCCATGGAGGGGCATGAAGGCTGTGAGCCATCTACTCTGCAACAACATCCATGGAGGGACATGAAGGCTGTGAGTCATCTACTCTGCAACAACATCCATGGAGGGACATCAAGGCTGTGAGTTATCTACTCTGCAACAACATCCATGGAGGGGCATGAAGGCTGTGAGTCATCTACTCTGCAACAACATCCATGGAGGGACATGAAGGCTGTGAGTCATCTACTCTGCAACAACATCCATGGAGGGACATGAAGGCTGTGAGTCATCTACTCTGCAACAACATCCATGGAGGGACATGAAGGCTGTGAGTCATCTACTCTGCAACAACATCCATGGAGGGACATCAAGGCTGTGAGTTATCTACTCTGCAACAACATCCATGGAGGGGCATGAAGGCTGTGAGTCATCTACTCTGCAACAACATCCATGGAGGGACATGAAGGCTGTGAGTCATCTACTCTGCAACAACATCCATGGAGGGACATGAAGGCTGTGAGTCATCTACTCTGCAACAACATCCATGGAGGGACATGAAGGCTGTGAGCCATCTACTCTGCAACAACATCCATGGAGGGACATGAAGGCTGTGAGTCATCCTCTCTGCAACAACATCCATGGAGGGACATGAAGGCTGTGAGTCATCCTCTCTGCAACAACATCCATGGAGGGACATGAAGGCTGTGAGTCATCTACTCTGCAACAACATCCATGGAGGGACATGAAGGCTGTGAGTCATCTACTCTGCAACAACATCCATGGAGGGACATGAAGGCTGTGAGTTATCTACTCTGCAACAACATCCATGGAGGGACATGAAGGCTGTGAGTTATCTACTCTGCAACAACATCCATGGAGGGACATGAAGGCTGTGAGTTATCTACTCTGCAACAACATCCATGGAGGGGCATGAAGGCTGTGAGTCATCTACTCTGCAACAACATCCATGGAGGGACATGAAGGCTGTGAGTCATCTACTCTGCAACAACATCCATGGAGGGACATGAAGGCTGTGAACCATCTACTCTGCAACAACATCCATGGAGGGACATGAAGGCTGTGAGTCATCTACTCTGCAACAACATCCATGGAGGGACATGAAGGCTGTGAGTCATCTACTCTGCAACAACATCCATGGAGGGACATGAAGGCTGTGAGTTATCTACTCTGCAACAACATCCATGGAGGGACATGAAGGCTGTGAGTCATCTACTCTGCAACAACATCCATGGAGGGACATGAAGGCTGTGAGTCATCTACTCTGCAACAACATCCATGGAGGGACATGAAGGCTGTGAGTTATCTACTCTGCAACAACATCCATGGAGGGACATGAAGGCTGTGAGTCATCTACTCTGCAACAACATCCATGGAGGGACATGAAGGCTGTGAGTCATCCTCTCTGCAACAACATCCATGGAGGGACATGAAGGCTGTGAGTCATCCTCTCTGCAACAACATCCATGGAGGGACATGAAGGATGTGAGTCATCTACTCTGCAACAACATCCATGGAGGGACATGAAGGATGTGAGTCATCTACTCTGCAACAACATCCATGGAGGGACATGAAGGATGTGAGGCATCTACTCTGCAACAACATCCATGGAGGATTGAAGGTTAAGTGTTCATCCACCCTGTGGTTTAAAGTAATTTTAACAGACAGTAATGGGGGGTTCCTAATGGAAGGTTGACATGCAGCCTTGAATCTACCTCACCTAATGTCGCATTAAGAAATATGTCTCTGGATTTCAAGAACTATCAATTAAATAATGGATATTCGTCCAATGTGCAGTAAAATGACTAAATGTTTATAGTTATTCTAGATGTTCAATAAAAAATTCACTGTATTCTTCGTTTAATGTCGTTTGTTATTGTACAATAGGTAATAGTGGAAAACATCACTTTTTAGGTAGATTCATTACAAAGATTTATCTAATAGGTAAAATATTTAAACAGCATTAAAGATGTTATCGATATGCAATCAATAAACAGCGTTACACATAAAAACACATAAAACTGACCCTTAAGAGTAATTATACATTCAAAAGTAATATAGTGTTAATCAAATAGAAAAGGAAGGAAGATAATATATTCTAATTATGATAATGTTATAAACATATAATGTTATATACATAATAATGTTTTTCACGTATATTGGAGCGAAAAAGATTCTACTTGCTGCTGTCCAACATGCATTAGTTGCTCACAAGGATGTAGCATACTAAGTACAATTTTGAGCGAGATACATAATATTTACAAGGAATGTTAAATTATTAAAGAGTGTTATTAATAAGATGGTTATGTAAAATGTTGGTAATCAAATCGAATGTATATAATTAAAGTTCATCAAGTTCAGACAAGATTCTTAATTTATTGATTTGCGTGCATATTCATGTAAGTGTAAGGCGTTGACTTTGGAGCCACGGCCATCATAGCGACGAGGCACGTGAAAAGATTATAATGTGCTCCACTGAAAACCAGTTCTTCTATTGAGTGGGTATAAAGAACATACTCATTTTCTATTTTCTTTTCAGTACTTTGATATCTCTTTCTACGTATCTCAGTCTTAGAGCAGAGATGAGGTAGAGGGCGCATGACGTCACTACACCCGTCCACAACATCTCTGCTGCCGCCTGACCAGTGTCACGTGACTCTGCCGGGCTGAGCCAATGGCAGAGCTGTGGTCGTGACGTGGGCGCATGACGTCACTACACCCGTCCACAACATCTCTGCTGCCGCCTGACCAGTGTCACGTGACTCTGCCGGGCTGAGCCAATGGCAGAGCTGTGGTCGTGACGTGGGCGCATGACGTCACTACACCCGTCCACAACATCTCTGCTGCCGCCTGACCAGTGTCACGTGACTCTGCCGGGCTGAGCCAATGGCAGAGCTGTGGTCGTGACGTGGGCGCATGACGTCACTACACCCGTCCACAACATCTCTGCTGCCACCTGACCAGTGTCACGTGACTCTGCCGGGCTGAGCCAATGGCAGAGCTGTGGTCGTGACGTGGGCGCATGACGTCACTACACCCGTCCACAACATCTCTGCTGCCGCCTGACCAGTGTCACGTGACTCTGCCGGGCTGAGCCAATGGCAGAGCTGTGGTCGTGACGTGGGCGCATGACGTCACTACACCCGTCCACAACATCTCTGCTGCCGCCTGACCAGTGTCACGTGACTCTGCCGGGCTGAGCCAATGGCAGAGCTGTGGTCGTGACGTGGGCGCATGACGTCACTACACCCGTCCACAACATCTCTGCTGCCGCCTGACCAGTGTCACGTGACTCTGCCGGGCTGAGCCAATGGCAGAGCTGTGGTCGTGACGTGGGCGCATGACGTCACTACACCCGTCCACAACATCTCCGCTGCCGCCTGACCAGTGTCACGTGACTCTGCCGGGCTGAGCCAATGGCAGAGCTGTGGTCGTGACGTGGGCGCATGACGTCACTACACCCGTCCACAACATCTCTGCTGCCGCCTGACCAGTGTCACGTGACTCTGCCGGGCTGAGCCAATGGCAGAGCTGTGGTCGTGACGTGGGCGCATGACGTCACTACACCCGTCCACAACATCTCTGCTGCCGTCTGACCAGTGTCACGTGACTCTGCCGGGCTGAGCCAATGGCAGAGCTGTGGTCGTGACGTGGGCGCATGACGTCACTACACCCGTCCACAACATCTCTGCTGCCGCCTGACCAGTGTCACGTGACTCTGCCGGGCTGAGTCAATGGCAGAGCTGTGGTCGTGACGTGGGCGCTTGCGCGTACAAGTGCAGTAATGCAGCGGCTGAGTCAAATCTTAGAGCAGAGAGTCAAATACCTTGCTAGTAAGGTATTTGACTGCGCAATGGTCGTGGCGTACTGTGCGCTTGGCTGCAAGGAACGATTTGTAAAAGGAGGGCCAAACAAAAAACAAAACAAGAAAATACAGTTCATGTTTAGAATACTAAACATAGGTAATAAATATTATTTTGGGAAGCTTATTTTTTTTTATGTAATCATCACTTTAATTTTCTTTTTAAACATATTGATACTATTAACATTTAACTATTTGTATTTGGTAACTTTATATTATTGGTATATTTACTCGTATGCTAATGTTTAAAATATACTGTACATTACCAAATTGACTAACTAAATATAACTGTACTTATTATTTGCGTTGATTGTTTTACTTACCATGGCAGTATGATAACAGAACCACAACTAATAAATACGGTACAATCATTGTTTTTGTGTGTTATTTGCATAGTCAGTTCTTAAAAAAATCTTTCGTTTTTCAAATAGAAATATGGTTTAAAGTGGGTAAATATTTAATTAAAATGGCGTATGTTGTATTTATAACAATACGAGGTGTCATTGTCTTGTCTTACGTTACTAACGTTTTAAAAAGAAATGGGAAAAAAACGTTATTTTGTGCTCGTTACGAGCTCCCGCTTTACCGCGCCTGTTCAAATATGACCAGCGTCACGTGACTGCTCGGCTCGAGATGTTGTGGCCTCATATCTGCTCTAAGATCTCAGGTGGTCATAGTTATGAGACCGGGTATTCGTTGTAACTTGTCTAATCGATACAATAATACTGACGGAGGGACGTCTTGTTACGGAACTGGGATTCCATATGTACTTCACGAGGCAATTCTTATTTGAAGTAACTAGAAATTATAATTTTTGATATTGATGACACGGTTTATGTACTGATTTAGATCATAAAATAATATATAGTTTCAAGAGAATAAAATACAAACTGAACATTTTTGGGGAGACGTTGGCGGTAGGGTAGGGGGGGCAAGCCCCTTCCCATGTGGGGGCCATGGTTACAGTTGTGACGTATGACTGCCCCTCTTGTAACTCGTCATTACCTAATTTGTCTCTCTCTCTCTCTCTCTCTCTCTCTCTCTCTCTCTCTCTCTCTCTCTCTCTCTCTCTCTCTTTCTCTCTCTGTCCCCTACGATGCTCAAGCGTAAAATACGCAATCATCTGCTTCTAAATATGAGTAAAATGTAATAAAAGTGCAAATATTTCCAATACAGACAAAATGAAATAGCAATGCCGTTAGTAAGTGCATCAGTAAACTATAAGTATCAGTATCATATAAGTATCAGTAAACTATAAGCATTACACATTAGTACTGCATAAATGTGTAAGTGTTGTAGGTATGCCTTACAAGTAGCATTATCATCATTATAACTATTATAAAAAATAGACTTCTTGTAAAAGAAGTATTACCATAGTTTATAGGATTGTATAATTATTGTAGCTTCATCATCATTGTAATGAATAGTATTACTAGACATCCTATAATAGAAGAATGACAGTAGCTAATAAGAGTGTATCATTATTAGTAGTAGTGTTAGTATTAGTATAAGAATCGATATATGTATAACATAAGCATATACTGTTTGTGTTAGTGTATAATCTGATCAAGAAGGCTGTGAGTCTTGACTTGTACTGTACTTCCTGTGGGCGTTCATTCGACACTAAATGTGTCATGAGATAGCACCACTGCTGCACAACATGGCTGACAGTTAGAGGGTAACAAACTGAGAGGAGATCATGGATCCGCCTGAACATGTTATTGCGCAAAGTAAGTTTTTAACTTTATTCTGAAATATACACATATTGGAAAGCAAATAGAGCCCAAAGGAATCTCAATGAAAGAGAGGCAGTGTTAATCGGTGGCCTTTTCATTGCATGTGGTTAATTAACATTATGATCAGAACATGAACTTCGGACCTTCGGATACTTGGTGTGTCCCCTGATCCAAAATCCTCATAATATCAAAGGCATCTTGGATACAAAACGCAACCAGCAAATATCCAGCAAAGCTGGATATTCACTGACGCAACAATATCGCTTATGTTTCTTTGGAATCGTTGCCATTCTCATATAAACACTGACAAATGACACTGACAAAATGACATCCAGCGGCTCTGTTGCCCTCTAGCTGTTACTTCACGATTTCGCCGCCAGAGATCATATCTGCAACATTTAGTAACGAATAGAAATAAATCAGTTGCTTCTGACATGCTACAGAACAAACAAGTTATTCTTATTGCTCCTTATATCGAGTGTGCATCGTCGATCCATGCAATTATAACTAGCAGGTTATGGGCCCAGATGCGCCTGATGTACTTTACATTATTTTCGTGATATAAGTGAGTATAAAGTGAGTTTATTGAGATGTTGTGGTTGGAGGGTAACGTAACCTCAACACAGCCGTTTGCACGTGTGGAAGCCTAGGGCTAGGCCTAACTTGGACGCTGAACTAAACTGAGATTAATGCTATCATGAGCACTGGGAGCGTAACTTACGTGGCAAACACAACTTGCTCCAGTGGCATGGGTGGAAGCAGTATGGTGACTATAGACCCCAAGCTAGAAGGACTAAATAACTATAGTGCCTGGAAACTAGTAATGAAAATGACGCTTATGGGTCTAGACTTATGGACTGTGTAGAACCAGTTAGAGGTGATGATGGTGAGTTGGTTCCCATTGATAAGAAGACAGACCAGAGGGCTCTGGCAAGTATAGTCCTAAATGTCAAGCCAAACTGCCACCGGTTTGTGATGAAGTCTTAAAGGGGTTCTCACCCGCTAGATTTATTTTTTACCATATGGTCTACTGCACCACACGAATCGATAATGAACCATTTAACATCGTGAGTTGAAACCTGTGAATTGTTATTAATTAAAGGAGTTCTCACCCGCTAGATTTATTTTTTACCATAATGGTCTACTGCACCACACGAATCGATAATGTACCATTTAACATCGTGAGTTGAAACCTGTGAATTGTTATTAATTAATGAAATTTCTGGTTAACTGCCGCGGCGACTATTGCACGAGTGTGGTGCTAGCCGGCTTTTGGTGCGGCTGTACTCCACTCAACACCGCATAGCAGACCGCGTTCATTGCGCATGCGTTGACTTTTTCCCCTCCCAATACTACTTTCTCTCTCTCTCTCTCTCTCTCTCTCTCTCTCTCTCTCTCTCTCTCTCTCTCTCTCTCTCTCTCTCTCTCTCTCTCTCTCTCTCTCTCTCTCTATCTCTCTCTCTAAGCGACCGCCGTAATCTCCACTCTGTTTGTCTTGTACACCGTCTTCTTTCAACTTCATCACCCTCATATTTAGCCTCTAATTTCAAATTTCTCCACTCAAACCATAGTTTCGACACTAGGTCCAGGTCTGGCACCCAGCTTGCCTTCCCGGTACACAGGACAAATTTAGTCGACAAATCTTTCGTAATCAACGCCATACGAACTTGGAATGCTCTCCCTGCT
>OX246745.1:35504581-35549581 GCA_945910005.1 Isoperla grammatica
CCCTAATTGACCACTTGCGACCGTGTCCTGCGTTGCCAAGATGTGTATTTGGCGAAGAATGCGTATCTCTCTCCCTCGCTCTCTCCGTAGTATCTCTTTCACCCTCAATAGCAAGCAATAATATCTTGTGAATAGTGCTTGACTGCTTGAATAATGCTTTGTAAATGAAAATAATTCACGATGTTACCAATGAAAATAACCCTTCGAACTTGCACTGACAACCTTGCAGCCAATTATTGTGCCAGGCAGCTAGGCGGTATTGGGAGTACAATAAGATTATCTGCGTTGGAAGTGTGGACAAACACGGTCCATTGTCCCTTTGAGGTAAACTAAACACGTCAAATGTTACTGGACACACTATAGATGGGAGGCACAAAGAGGGCAGGCCCTGCCCGAGGAGGTAATCAAACGACGCAGAGATGCTGTGCAGGTCGCGCGCACACCTAACTTTGTCTCACTGCAGGACGAGACCCCGAGAAATGGCCAATGCCACTGCAAGAGTAGGGTTTTACCGACCCCTGAGATTCCTTTATTGTGAACACCCGCGCGCTTCGTCCACTCGACATTCTTGACAACCAATCATCGGCTTATTGTGCATGACCGTAAATCCTAATACAGTATGATGATTGAACATTTTCTTAGAATCAACACCTGTTCCAATGGCCGTAATATTTAAAACAATACTAAAAACTCAATAACTTGCCCAGTTTTCGAAGTAGAGCTTCCATTCAAATTTTCACATTCATGAAATACCAAAAATAAAACCTACTGTTATTTTATATGTTGTAGTAGTGCTAATTCAGTTGCATATTGCATATATTGCACTGGTAGTTATTTCTGGTATTTGACCGCGATCATGTGAATCAATTAGGGAAGCTGTCATTTCATTCATCTGTTTGGCTGTGAGCGCCGAGCTACAATTAGGGTTGCACAAAATCTGGAGAGCGGGAAAAACCGGTTTGACTAGTCTCATCCTACGATGAGACGAAGTTTAGAGCGATGCGCTAGCACAAACTTCGGGTTTACCATCTTACGCTGTGCTCCAAGAACACGCAATGTGACCCAGAATTTAATCATTCCCCAGAGAGTTTTATTCTCCTTATAGATATCGTATTTTTTCAATTAAAAAATCCATGTTTAACGTGCTGTGATTTAAGATTGACGATGTGTTCAGCGTATTTTCGGCCGAACACATTGTAATCTTTAAATCACAGCACGTTAAACATGGATTTTTGTATCGAAAAAATACGATATCCGTACGAAAGGGCATAAAATTCTCCAGGAATTTTGGGTCACATTCCATGTGTTTTGAGCCCAGCGTAAGATGGTAAACCCGAAGTTTGTGCTAGCAGGTGGCAGCATTTTCAATAGAACGTACGCTTCATATGTCCTTGCGCACGCGCTCAATGCCTCTTAACCAGCGACACACGCAAAAGCATCGACTACGTTACAGAACAGATTGGCGCTTGTGAACTCCCTGACATGTGTAGCCTGACATTTATACAGGTATAGCATGTATGACAAGATAATTGGTTATTAATGGTTATCAACAACTCTTCGAGTTAGCTTGTGAATTCCTATAACGCATGAAGGGAAGCAGGTGGGATTTACCAGTTGAGAGGGCGTAACTTCAACATGGCGGGCATCGTTGGGATAGGATAGATTCTTGCATATATGCACTGTAGTATAAGAATGCAATGTAGACGGTTGCGCAATAAAAACAATTTATTTTTGTTAAGGGTTTCTTCTGAAAATTAATTTTGTATACTCATAAAATAAAAAATATGGTTATATTGGCAATATTTGACATTATGTTATATTACTTTGACACGAAACAGTGATTCAAATGATGTATTATGAGATTATGATCTGCACAAAGTTATTGTGTTATTTCAGACCAATTGATAATGTGTTTACTTATAGGGTTGTCACCTCAGAATCTGCTGATTTCTAATAAAATTGCGCGAATATGTTGTTTGAATTGCAGCACAGGTGGCTGAAGCTGGGCCTACTTGTTACACGTTTTGATCAAGAACAAAGCACTTCCAGTATTTATATTCACTACGGGTATAATCATTTAGTGAAAAAATAGCTATGCGTCTTCTGTGGTCTATAGTTTATAAACAGTAATAAACAGTGTGAATAAAGTGCAGATAATTGAGGTTATGGCTGAACTTCGCCGCTATTTTCACGTCCGGTCGTTGTCGGCAGAGAGGCGATCAGTCACGTGACATACGAAGACCGGTGTAGACCGGCCGGTCGTTGTCGGCAGAGAGGCGATCAGTCACGTGACATACGAAGACCGGTGTAGACCGGCCGGTCGTTGTCGGCAGAGAGGCGATCAGTCACGTGACATACGAAGACCGGTGTAGACCGGCCGGTCGTTGTCGGCAGAGAGGCGATCAGTCACGTGACATACGAAGACCGGTGTAGACCGGCCGGTCGTTGTCGGCAGAGAGGCGATCAGTCACGTGACATACGAAGACCGGTGTAGACCGGCCGGTCGTTGTCGGCAGAGAGGCGATCAGTCACGTGACGACGAAGACCGGTGTAGACCGGCCGGTCGTTGTCGGCAGAGAGGCGATCAGTCACGTGACATACGAAGACCGGTGTAGACCGGCCGGTCGTTGTCGGCAGAGAGGCGATCAGTCACGTGACATACGAAGACCGGTGTAGACCGGCCGGTCGTTGTCGGCAGAGAGGCGATCAGTCACGTGACATACGAAGACCGGTGTAGACCGGCCGGTCGTTGTCGGCAGAGAGGCGATCAGTCACGTGACATACGAAGACCGGTGTAGACCGGCCGGTCGTTGTCGGCAGAGAGGCGATCAGTCACGTGACATACGAAGACCGGTGTAGACCGGCCGGTCGTTGTCGGCAGAGAGGCGATCAGTCACGTGACATACGAAGACCGGTGTAGACCGGCCGGTCGTTGTCGGCAGAGAGGCGATCAGTCACGTGACATACGAAGACCGGTGTAGACCGGCCGGTCGTTGTCGGCAGAGAGGCGATCAGTCACGTGACGACGAAGACCGGTGTAGACCGGCCGGTCGTTGTCGACAGAGAGGCGATCAGTCACGTGACGACGAAGACCGGTGTAGACCGGCCGGTCGTTGTCGGCAGAGAGGCGATCAGTCACGTGACATACGAAGACCGGTGTAGACCGGCCGGTCGAATATGGGAATCAAAGTCTTCCAAAGGCGCCCGGTACGGCAGAGAATCATGTTTCCGAGTCCGACCTTGTACAGAAATGCCGTTCAGGAATATTACCTTGTGACCCAAAGAGCAGAGAACACTCAACCAACTTGTTTCATTGTTCGGCAAGTGCGACTGAGTGCAACGCATGATGCAACGAGAGCTAGCGTTATACCAACATTCTGTAATCGCAGCTCACTTCCAGCACAGGTTGCAGATTCGATTGCCGCACAGGCATTTCTCAGTTTACCACTCTGGTTTGATAAGCCCTACAGACTGAATGGTAAATGTAGCTAACATTATAATCAGAGTTATTGTTCAGTTGATTGTCATTTTATTAATGTAAATATGGATTTAATAATCAAAATAATTATCCTACCTACTGATTATAATATATGATATATTTGTCACTCTGTAGTTGGGTTTAATAAACCACAGTGCGTTACAGCCTCAGTTTTCGATTTCGAGTAACATTCCTGAGATATAATTAAACACGTTAAAATATCGTGTGATTAATATGCTGAGAGTATCCCTCATTCATAACAGATACTTAAAGAAACGATTTACTTGAGATATTATATGTTTCTCCCTTCTATTCAAACGTTTTTCTATGATTCGTTTAGTACACAATCAATTGTAAAAATGTTTCACCCTTTTATGTGAGAGTTTTATAGCTGCAATTGCAGTCCATAACGGCAGCGACCAGGGCTAGCCACAGTTGTGCTCATAGGTGTATTTTAGGTTTATATCTAACTTTATATGCAAGTTAATTATAATCTTGAAAAATATTTAAGTAGGTTCGTTTGTAGCATGCGGAAGAGGTTGTATCATCGTTTGTCTCGAACTTGCAACCGTTCAAAGAATGAATTGCCTGGGTCGAAAGATGAATGATCCGCTGATTGTTCGAAGGAAGGACGGTTTGTTGGGCTGGTAATTTTCAAGTTCTACGTTTTCGCTCACTACAAATAAACATGGATTGCGCACATAAGAATAGACAGAGACGTCGCGCAACAATTTGCATGAGTACTTCTGTTTCGCGTACTCGCCTCTCTAAAACGTACTAATTCGAATTCGAAATTATCTGCAGTTGTTTGACTCACCATTTCTGTTCTCGCTGTCGGCCGGTTTCATCTGTATCGGGTGATGCATCTGAAACACAAAGAAAACCACCGTTGCAATTTGCTACACCACTTATTCATGTTTTCATTTTGATACACAAACCAGATTTACTTATTCGGAGAAACAGAAACACCCCTACTTTGATAAACCACTCCACCCTTCGAACATTTATACCCCCCTGCCCCCCCCCCCCCCCCTCTTAGGTGTAATTTGATCAAAACTTCTGCCAACGTCATCGCAACTTTTAAATGCTACTCTACTCTAATTCTCAGAGGGGTTTTAATGGATGCATGTGGTGCTTCTCAAACGCCGACGAAGACCTAGGAGGTGTGTTTTATGAAACCGAAAGCGCAATGCAACTTAAAATTACTATTTAATTTATTTTCCTCAAAAAAAGCGGAGGAGAAAAAATTTCCCAAGACCTTCTGCAGTTCTTCAATAATGCAATAGGGCGGCCGATAGATGCGCCAATGACGGGAGAAATATCACAGCACAGCAACATTTTCCTAGTCCCCATCCAATGTTTCATTAAACGTTTTCCTCAGCTTGGAAAGTACATGACGTGCACACTTAGTACAATCTCTGACAGACACGCCCAGTCCGTACTCGCTACAATCAGTTTCATCTGCCCGCATAACAGCAATATTTCTATCACGCGTACAATAGTTGTTAGGGTACTACGTGGTCGCAAGAAGGAGAAATGCTTCGTCCTGCAGGGTAAATGTTGGTGCTCGGTTATCTGATGAATGTCTCTAGAACTTTTAATAAAGTATTTCAATTTAATCAGCCTTTGATACACTTTCACAGTCAAACATGGTAATTGGGAAGCAAACATACTTATTGATACAAACGCTACACTAGTAAGCAAGAGAGCTAATTTTGGGAAGTATTTCCCTTCCTTTCGGCACTAAATCATAGTACAGCAGTTTTAATTTTTTAACTGACAATAATCATGTTTGGCGTTGAGAGTGGATGCATCTAAGTTATGTTAGATTGGCCACGATTGGCGTCACCGGTATTGTACCAACAGTGATTGGACCCATATTGTACCGACAGTGATTGGCATGACAGATATTGTGCCAACAGTGATTGGCGTGACCAATATTGTACCGACAGAGATTGGGGTGACCGATATTGTACCGACAGTGATTGGCGTGACCAATATTGTACTGACAGTGATTGGCGTGACCAATATTGTACCGACAGAGATTTGGGTGACCGATATTGTACCGACAGTGATTGGCGTGACCGATTTTGTATTGGCGTGACCGATATTGTGCCGGCAGTGATTGGCGTGACCAATATTGTTCCGTCAGTGATTGGCGTGACGGATATTGTGCCGACAGGGATTGGCGTGACCAATATTGTTCCATCAGTGATTGGCGTGACCGATATTGTGCCGACAGTGATTGGCGTGACCAATATTGTTCCGTAAGTGATTGGCGTAACCGATATTGTTCCGTCAGTGATTGGCGTGACGGATATTGTGCCGACAGGGATTGGCGTGACCAATATTGTTCCGTCAGTGATTGGCGTGACCAATATTGTTCCGTAAGTGATTGGCGTAACCGATATTGTTCCGTCAGTGATTGGCGTGATCAATATTGTTCCGTCAGTGATTGGCATGACCGATATTGTACCGACTGATTGGCGTGACCAATATTGTACCGTCAGTGATTGGCGTGACCGATAATGTACCGACAGTGATTGGCATGACCGATATTGTACCGACTGATTGGCGTGACCGATATTGTACCAACAGTGATTGGCGTGACCGATATTGTGCCGACAGTGGTCGGCGTGACTGATGTTTTACCGAAAGCGCGCCAATTGATGCCATGCAGCAGTGACCGCGTCACGCCAAGCATCTTGGCAGGCGCTCAGGCGAGGCCTTCGTTATACGTATATAACGAAGGCCTCGGCTCAGGCAGCCACAGTCTTGGTACGGTGATGGATCGCGATATGTACAGAAGATTAATTAGCTATTAAACAATCACGCTTATGAGCCAATTAGAGTCAACAGGCGCAGGCGCGGTAACTTGTGAATGGACCTCCACTTGGGAGTGCTGCACATTCATAAGTCTGGCCCGCCAGGATGACTGGACGTCAGACGGGCGAAGGTACCGAGTCCCGCTACCAGAGTTGTCCTCACGCGTGTGTCCCTTCCCTGATGAGAAGCCTAACGAGGGGACACGCGCGTCGGCCGTGTGTCCTGCTACAGTCGTGTTAATGAAACAACAGTTTCTTAAGAAATTGATAATTTGCTCAATTTTAAACTTTTCTTACCAATACAAAAAGCGATTGTTTGCAATAATAACAACCCCGGTAAAAGTGTAGGGAATGGTTGTTTGTGAAAGCAGCATTTTTAAAATCTTGTATAATTGTAATCAGAACTATGAGTTGCCGGGGGGGTTCAAATGGTAAATAGTACATACAGACGGAGTGTCACTTGCAGAAATTCTAGGACTACATCCCTGCTCTACGAATTTCCTTCCCATATTCTCATATTATGCTGAAGCGGACTATATTAGACGACGACCTATACTTACCCTAACATAAGTGGTCTCTTACTGACCTCAGATCCTTATCTGCCGCCCCTTTCATACACGCTGTCTGTCTCAAAGAAAATCAACATACTTCTTCACACATTCCTGAAGGGCAAAGTCAGTCTTCCATTTAGTAGAGAGCACAAGTCTCATTAATCATACCCGCTGTCTTAGTAATTTCCATGTATCCAATTCCAATCCAAGATCGTAAATTATCATTAACGGAACCGATTCACGTAGATGGTAGAAACTACGAAAGTAGCAAATTAAGTAGGGTATACTGGACTCTGCTATTTTTTATACGAATTGGGGCAACTTGGAGATAAACAGTAACAATACACACAGGGGGTAGGGTATTTACCCTCTGTGGGCTTCTTTACAAATATATCATTGTATATTTAGACTATTCCAGGCAACTGTGACGAGGACTAAAAGTCTGCTTTTTTATGGTTGGAACTGTTAAATGTGATTGTCAGCAAGCAAAAATAAATGTAAAACAAAAACAAAATATAGCATCATTGTCATTCGCGCGTACCAGGACGTAAAAGAAGTCAAATTTCATTCGAGAGTTTAGATAAAACCGGCCGCGTTTATGTGTTCATTTTTTCACCATACCTGGCAGAACAAGTTGTTAGGTCAACTGATAGTTTCATAATTTAAAAGTTTAGGGGTACAAAGTTATAATTTATTTGCTGTATAGGTGTATTTGCACCTAAATTTAGTACGTTTTGTAACTGCTCTAACAGACTTAAAATATGTACTACTGCAATAGTAATGCTACATCACTCGGTTGAAGACTACTTTTCAATGGTGGGTAAACTTTAAAATCGTATTGCTCACTCTCGTATGAAAACACGCATGCAAATTGTCTCTTGTACACTCTTGAGCGACTATCAACTCCCTCTTTTACACCCTTGAGCGACTAGTGTGCACAGTTAACACTCTTGTACACTCTTGAGCGACTATCAACTCCCTCTTGTACACCCTTGAGAGACTAGGTGCGCAGTCAACTCCGTATTGTACACCCTTGAGCGACTAGTGTGCACAGTTAACACTCTCTCGTACACTCTTGAGCGACTAGTGTGCAGTCAGCACTCTTGTACACTCTTGAGCGACTATCAACTCCCTCTTGTACACCCTTGAGCGACTAGGTGCGCAGTCAACACCCTCTTGTACACTCTTGAGCGACTAGTGTGCACAGACAACACTCTCTTGTACACTCTTGAGCGACTAGTGTGCGCAGTCAACACCCTCTTGTACACTCTTGAGCGACTAGTGTGCACAGTCAACACTCTCTTGTACACTCTTGAGCGACTAGTGTGCGCAGTCAACACCCTCTTGTACACTCTTGAGCGACTAGTGTGCACAGTCAACACTCTCTTGTACACTCTTGAGCGACTAGTGTGCGCAGTCAACACTCTCTTGTACACTCTTGAGCGAAGTGTGTGCACAACTTAATATGCCACTAGAAACGGCACTTCCGTTTGAACAAACCAATGACCTCCATATACGTAACTAGACAAGCGTTCCTGGAATCCTTCGACAATCACTCACACATTCATAGGCGGTCACTTGTCGTAAACAAGTGATGGCAAAGCACGGCAGCCGTTTACGTTCATGTTCGGAGTGTATTATAAGTTATCCACTCCAGGCTATGATCATGTCGCTTATTATAGCAGTGTTTTAACTGAAGGTGGACGGTGGAATATAGGCCCATTAGTATAGCAGCGGTGGAATATAGGCCCATTAGTATAGCAGCGGTGGAATATAGGCCCATTAGTATAGCAGCGGTGGAATATAGGCCCATTAGTATAGCAGCGGTGGAATATAGGCCCATTAGTATAGCAGCGGTGGAATATAGGCCCATTAGTATAGCAGCGGTGGAATATAGGCCCATTAGTATAGCAGCGGTGGAATATAGGCCCATTAGTATAGCAGCGGTGGAATATAGGCCCATTAGTATAGCAGCGGTGGAATATAGGCCCATTAGTATAGCAGCGGTGGAATATAGGCCCATTAGTATAGCAGCGGTGGAATATAGGCCCATTAGTATAGCAGCGGTGGAATATAGGCCCATTAGTATAGCAGTGGTGGAATATAGGCCCATTAGTATAGCAGCGGTGGAATATAGGCCCATTAGTATAGCAGCGGTGGAATATAGGCCCATTAGTATAGCAGCGGTGGAATATAGGCCCATTAGTATAGCAGCGGTGGAATATAGGCCCATTAGTATAGCAGCGGCGGAATATATATCGACGACAGTCGGAACAGCTATAATGAATAGAGCATCCCCACCAAACTTCATATAGTTGCGTTTCGAGAACGAACCTAGATGGCGCAAAATAATTCAAACCTTTTCGCGGTCAATAAAATATAATTCGTTTCCAAACACGTTTTTCGTGAATCATAATAATTTTGCCGTCGCATATGGTTCGTGGCTAAGTGTTGGTCATGAGACTTTTTGAAGTTTTGTCCTACGATGAAAACAACGGATGTAATTCATGAAATCCAGGGTTGGGTGAATTACATCCGTTGTTTTCATCGTAGGACCCCAAAAGGTCTCATGACCAACACTTAGCCACGAACCATATGCGACAGCAAAATTTTTATGATTCACGAAAAACGTGTTTGGAAATGAAATATATTTTATTGACCGCAAAATAAGAGGAAAGGTTTGAACTGGGGTAAAGAAGAGTAAAATATGATTAGTCTTCGAAACGGCAACAATACGCAGGTCGGTAGGGATGCTCTACTCATTTACTTAGCTTCTTATAGCTGGTCCGACTTTAGTATAATAGTGAGAGATTTATCTTTAAGCCATTATCTGCTTTCTTTGTTGCTTGTATGCAGCATTTTCACTTTTTGGCAGGTTAAAATTTGTAGTGCGTAAAATGGGTGACGTGACAATGGGTGACAGTTCGAGCTAAACAATTTATTTTAACACTACAAGTTGTTAGCAGTGGATCCGATTAAATATTTGAATGACTGCCTATGCACACATTTGAACGTCAAACTCTAGAGAAGTCATTCAAATCAGAAGCTAAATAGAATGAATGACGAACGGTGAATGAGAGTAGTGAGTACGAGACAAGTCCACCGTCGTTGCTATTCGTACCACGACCAGTCAACGTCATCCGTAAGTCAAGATATCCAAGATATCACTATTCCTGTCACAGGGAGGGGCAGACGGTATTTGGCCAACCCAAGTGTGCATCAATCGACTGCCTCAAAATAGATTGTGTAGAATTTAAACGTGTCCGGGTTCGTTTGGTAGATGTCGATGTGGCGCTACGGTGATCGAAGCGGAGAAACGATGAAGTTATTGTAGACAGAGTGAGAGAGACAACACAGGTCGTGCTGCGATCTGTTGGCCACTTCTTGAACCGCTTAGCTTAACACGCGCTCACTAACTAGTATAACCATAACTACCTACCACGTGAAGATAGCTGACTGGTTTAAAGATAATGCTCTTTTAATGACTAAAGGCCTAACACAATTGTCGGAATTGTGATTGTAATCTGGATCGGGATTGCAACCATACATTTGCCAATTACGATGTTACGATTTAGTTATGAACAGCGCCTTAAGAACCATGTAAGTTAACTCTCACGATTGCCGGATTACGATTACCGTACGTTGACGATGCCGACAATTGAGCAATTATCAATTTATTGAGAAACTTGTGTCAAAAATAACTCGAGCAAGACACAAGAGAAACGCGCGCGTGTCCCCGCGTCAGGCTTCTCATCGGGGTAGGGACACGGCGTGTCCTATCGTGTCCCTCGACTACAACTCTGGTTGCACAGGAGTTTTGCTAGTGGATACATTCTAATACTGTGATCAAACGGCGCTATATTTCTCCGGTAAAAAACACACCCCCTTGGAATGGGCCGGTCAGTCGTTCCTTCTTGATACGCCCGGTCTAATGACGTGAATTAGGATTAATGACTGGTCAGTGCTCGGCGTTGTCTACTGGGGACATGTGCACACCTGAGCGAAGCAGACAGAGCCCTCGCGGCGCAAATAATAAATACGCCACCAGTGATTACTGTACAGTCACATCATAAGTAACACCAGCGTTGAGTGAGTAATATAGGGTAGAGGCCCCACGCCATCGGCAGTTTGTCTACCGCCATTTATTGCCCAAAATACTTTAGTCGGGTAATAGAAGTTCGCCAAGCGACGCGATGACGGAGCCTGATTGGTCGGCTACTTCACCGAAGATATACGGAGACAGCCGAAAACTCCGTCATCGCGTCGCTTGGCGAACTTCTACTACCCGACTAAAGTATGTTGGGCAGCATAAGGCGGTAGACAAACTGCCGATTGCGTTGCGACTCTACCCTATATTACTCACTTAACGACACCAGTGTTACTATTGAAGATGGAAAATTATTAGTTGTACCGGCCACGTCGTAAGAAGTAAGGTAGACATTTTAATTCCCAGAAGCGGTGGTCTATTTCACCGGAATTCACTACGGGATTTCCCGATTGCCCACTGCGTTATAGGCAACCCAAGACAACCTTACACATACTTTCGTCACAGGCGAGGAACTCGTAGCCAATCAGCGATCATTATCTGCGCGCGCTTGTCTCGGGCAATTCGCTGGTTGGTACCTACCTCGCCTGTGACGAAAGCATATGTGGTATAGTCTTGGGTTGCCTATACTGCACCAACCGTGATTGGAATGCACCCTTACAAAGCCTGCCAATAGACTATACTGGATATCACGTCGGCTATTCAGCGAGAACCCGACTCGAGCGTTCAGGACAACCAACCCCGTTTAGGACAACCCTACGCGGCGAACAATTAATAGCAGTTGGCGAAGGGTTCAATGCGTACTTACAAATCAATAGCCGGGTTGAACTATGTTTGATTCCGTCAATAATTTCAAAGCGCGACACTTGTAAACATGTTATTTAAGGTTTTCTGACCATTTTCGTTTTTTTTTTCTTTGCGAAGTCAGTATCTTAATTTAAAGAGAACATGATGTAGATGATATTTTCTGGATACTTGATCACTAACAGTATTGAATCAAGTAACATTATACAAAACTTTAGCCAGTGGTGTATTCCTCAAAAGTCCCCGTACTCCTGCAAACATTAATAAACATTGTATAATAACCAGAAACATTTTCAATTAATGCCCCCCCACCCAAACTCTGCCACAGACCCAAGTGAGACCTGTTCCAACTCTGCCACTTCCTTATTGTTACACGACCAACTGTTGCAGTGGTTAGATTAGGTTAGGGGGAGGTGACATGTTATTAGTGGCAAATCGAGATCAATGGGACATCTTGAATTTTAGCGATCGGACAAAAATTAGGCCTTCTTCTGACTTTGTTGAAATGAAAGCCTCGTCATATATGTTTTATATTTTGGAAAATAAAATAATATAAGATATTATTTCAAGGTGGAAACAACCATTTTCAACATATTTATTTGACCATCATCACTTGGTTACAACAACACAAGAAAACATCTGATGTAAAAACAAATAAACACGCCGCCTACACGTACATACAGAGTTGATTAATACAAAATATATCAAAATACAACATTATGTATACCTCTCATTGCAATACAACCTCATTCTGGGGAAGGTGGGCGGAATCCTAGGACCACAGATTCATTGCAAAGAACTTATAGTCCCACTATTATACCTTTCTCGAAAAACTGACGAGATGTGAAAAGAAACAACAAATATAAATGGGACGCAAATTAGCTTATTCAAGTACGATTGATCAAATTTGGCGCAGTTGCGATTAGGTTATACTGTTCGTTCTATCTTGTGGTGATATAAGTGCACGTGAAACAGCAGCACGACACAAGATATTCTTCCCAATAATATCTGTAAGTGCATGTTTAAGGCTTCCCAAACGCTTTTGACTCAGGAAGAATGTTACACATCTGAAATTTTGCACGGTTGTGGTTGAAATATAATTAAAGGTCTCGATACGTGTAAATTTTGATTAAATAGATGAAAACTCATTTTTTAACATGGAAACGCTGTATGTTGGTATTAAAAAAATCGTTAATCGTAATAACGGTATTTATGTTTTCTAGTCGGTGTGTAATATTTTTTTCTAAGTGTTCACGTATGTAAATTAAATTTAAAATGTATATTTTGTCATACTCCTCACTCCTCAGGATAATTGCAAAATTTTAGGAACATGTGTTTACAGATGACGACTCCAAGCACCAAATTACCGTCCTGTGAAGCCTTAATGTTAAAATGATTACCTAAAAATTGAAGTAAGTATAAATATGAATAACTCATTTACCCGGTAATCGCATTTAAGCACTTAAATGTTGATACATTTTTCATTTATCCTACATGAACGCGCATATTCATATCCAGCCTGTGAAGATGTGTTGTTGATTGATTTTATTGTCCTTTCTAAAGGCAAACAAAGAAATAAAGAAACAAAAAATCTAGAAGCGGCGAGAAAGATATAAGTTAACCAAGTTAGTAATAGTATCATAATAATAATAATGCTAAATAATATAAATGGTTACATAAATAGACTAAATAATTAATAAATATGATATTAAAGCCCTTCCCACAATTGTCGGCATTGGGATCGCAATTGTGATTGGAATCGTGTTCGAGTTAGAACTTATTCTGGTCTCATGGCACTGAAAACAACTGAACAATCGTATTGTCGTAATCAACATTTCGGGATGTGTATTTATTTATCTACGATTCGATTCGACCTACAGTCAAGGTTCAACAGTAACATAAGTATAGCTACATCGTAAGACATATGGGGTACAATACGTTCTGTTGTGAAGAATACATCTTGATCTGGGCTATATTACAGGTATTGCAATTTTCTTTATTTTGTCCTAAATTTTCGTGTTCACAGGCAAAAAAAAATGTACTACAATAAGTAAAATATTTCTGTAAAATATTAATATTTAATATAAATATTAATATTTTAAACTTTTCGTTCAGTGGGGATGGGAATCTAAATCTAAAAAATTCGAATATCGACAAACTACAACTCAGATTTATCGAATCTATCCGACTGTGTGTAGCTCATGCATCGGCTCCAACCAAACCAAAAATCAAACAAGAGTTATTCTGAGAAAATGGCCGAAGCTGTTCAAACAAGAACAACAGACAAACATACAAGCTGAGCTCCTTGAATCATTCAGTTCGTAATAAACATTTCACAGGTTCCCCTACCCTCCACGGTCGGATCTATTCCTCGGCGGACTGTAAATCGATTCCAAATGAGGGGCGCCGTGAAATATGCACAAGGTTTCATTCGACAACCCCCCCCCCCCCCCCCCCACCCCCCCACCCCCCCAAAACATGTCGTCTTGACCTATCTGCCACGGAAATTGGTGCAATCGGATATATCAACGTATGTGCTATTGAAGCCCGTCGTCCGACCCAGCGAGAGACGGGGCGACACCAAGCAACGGACGCGGTCGAAATCAATCATATCTTCGCGGAAGACTCTTCGAAAACCAATTTTCGTGAAACACAAGTTGTGGAGGAATTAATTAAAGTAGGCTATAGAACAACGTTTCCGGAAGATATTATGAGCTAATCATATTTCTCGTAACCAGAGATATTATTAGATCATGGTTTGATATTACATGAACTTTTATTTCCAAGAATATAATGGTAAAGTCTTTGAAAGCAACGGTCATTTCACTTTCAAGCAGGTCTAATTAAAACGGAATTCTCAACTTCTAACAAAATGTTACTTGGGACCAAATAAAGATTACAAAATTTCCGGATAATAAACATTTTGTAGTTATCCTGTATAAAATGAAGAACGATAATCCTGTACGAAACTTTTTTCTTTCCACGTAAGATAATAGACTTTAAACGGCATATCCTGGAAAGCGATCGAGAATGGCGGATTAATTTCTCTAGTTTTGGGTCCGCTATGCTAGACCAAGTAATCAAGTTATACAGGACCATATTAGTTAGCTGTAAATGGGCCACGCTAGGCGTATTTCCAACCCATTAATTGGTGGCAGGAAATACATGCAAATTGGGATTGAAATCTGTTCACTTTTCATTGAGTTAACATTACGAGAATTCAACTTCCCAATTCTCATGGTCGGCTCAATGCGTTCAGTGGCCAAGCGAGTGTGAGTTGAGTATGTAACAAGCCGTGCTGGCGTGTAGGGCAGGTTGCCTAGCAGGGCAGGGGACACAACAAGCCGTGCTGGCGTGTAGGGCAGGTTGCCTAGCAGGGCAGGGGACACAACAAGCCGTGCTGGCGTGTAGGGCAGGTTGCCTAGCAGTGCAGGGGACACAACAAGCCGTGCTGGCGTGTAGGGCAGGTTGCCTAGCAGTGCAGGGGACACAACAAGCCGTGCTGGCGTGTAGGGCAGGTTGCCTAGCAGTGCAGGGGACACAACAAGCCGTGCTGGCGTGTAGGGCAGGTTGCCTAGCAGTGCAGGGGACACAACAAGCCGTGCATGAAAATGAGAGAGGAGGGATGAAGCGTTGAGGTGAACAACTTGTAGCGACCAGTGGCTGGGTGGATAGTAGGGGAGAGAGGGGGGGTGTCATTGTCGGAGTTGTCTTGCACAGAGGAAGGGGGTGAACGGATGAGTCTGTCATGGCCCGAGCTCAGGCCTGCCAACTTATGTTGTTTTAATTTCCCCATTTTTTAGAGATAAATAATTGAGTGAAGAAAACGGCGGACATGCACTCACAAGTAAAACAAAACCAACTCACCGAATATGTATGTGGCCGCGGCCAACAGTGACTGGAAGACGTATTTCAAATTTCACACAAACATTGACACGCAAAAGATACAATTGTTACACATCTTGTATAAGATTTTAAGAACAAGTTTAGATAAAGTGTTGTTTATCAGTAACATTAAAAATATAAGAAATTGATTTAGAAATAAGTAACACGCCAGAGGATATTAAACTGAATGTTCTGTTCATTGAAAGGATGAATTGCATGTCCTCTTGACGCGTAACAGTAATTCTTCCATTGTCAAAGAGGACAATGATCTTGCCATCTTGGGTCCACGCGTTCCTGTTGCCCACAGCCTCTTGCGCCTGTCGGAGGAGTTGGGAACGCCGTTTAGTGAGGGACTCGGTGACCAGGAACGTTGAGCCTTTCAGTTGCCGCTTTTGCCTCCACAACTCGGCTGGCGTCAGATAGCGCACCATCTTTACTATCATCGGCCTGGGGCGGCCAGCAGCGACGGTTTGAGCAAGGCTGCGTCTGGGGGGCCCCAGACGGTGGCATCGGTCGACGTCTTCAGGGCGCAGCGTGACTCCCAGCCTCTCCCGAGAGAACTTGAGCACCGTCTCCAGCTCGTCTTCATCCCTTGTTTCTGGGAGACCATGTATGAGCAGGCAGTTGCGCCTACTATACTGCTCACTGGCATCTAGCATGTCGCAGTGAGTGCTGATAGTGTTTGCCATCCCCTCCAACTCGTCCCTCACGCTGTCCAGCTCCCGGCTCAGACTCACCCCACGGTTCCGGAATGAGAGAGAGACAAAGAGACAGAGAGAGAGAGAGAGAGAGAGAGAGAGAGAGAGAGATTCATTGATTCATTGATTAATGTCTTTATTGATGGCGGGATTAATGCCTGTTAGGCATTCTCTTCCATCCTACCATTTTTTAAACACAAAAACATAGATATTAACAAAATATAGGCACATATTATGGATTTTGAGAGAGAGAGAGGGAGAGGAGGAGGGAGAGGGAAAAAGAACACTAATACGCTTACAAGAGAATATGATAAAGGTGAGAGATGCAGGGATGACACGGTTGATTGAAAAATCTGCATGGATTGGAGGACACGAAAAGAATTCAATGTTAAATCGCTGATGTTTAGCGTAGTTAAAAAAACTTCCACGTAAAACAACGCCAGGTTTAATTAAAATGTATTTTTCGTGGACAGATGACACGGTTTTCCCCAAAGCTATTAGCTGTAATTTAACTAATTTTGAGTTAGAATCCGCGTCAAGCCAATTTGGGGCGTAACTTGGTAACAGCGCGCAACAAAGTCGTTACGCTGGTTGATCACGTACGTCTAGGGATACATAACCTCTGGTTGGCTGGCCGACCGCCGCGTGGGAGCCAACTGGTACAGACTACAGGTGGCGTCGTGACTACCCCTAGGTCTAGGTCTACAAGACATAACCTCTGGTTGGCTGGCCGACCGCCGCGTGGGAGCCAACTGGTACAGACTACAGGTGGCGTCGTGACTACCCCTAGGTCTAGGTCTACAAGACATAACCTCTGGTTGGCTGGCCGACCGCCGCGTGGGAGCCAACTGGTACAGACTACAGGTGGCGTCGTGACTACCCCTAGGTCTAGGTCTACAAGACATAACCTCTGGTTGGCTGGCCGACCGCCGCGTGGGAGCCAACTGGTACAGACTACCGGTGGCGTCGTGACTACCCCTAGGTCTAGGTCTACAAGACATAACCTCTGGTTGGCTGGCCGACCGCCGCGTGGGAGCCAACTGGTACAGACTACAGGTGGCGTCGTGACTACCCCTAGGTCTAGGTCTACAAGACATAACCTCTGGTTGGCTGGCCGACCGCCGCGTGGGAGCCAACTGGTACAGACTACCGGTGGCGTCGTGACTACCCCTAGGTCTAGGTCTACAAGACATAACCTCTGGTTGGCTGGCCGACCGCCGCGTGGGAGCCAACTGGTACAGACTACAGGTGGCGTCGTGACTACCCCTAGGTCTAGGTCTACAAGACATAACCTCTGGTTGGCTGGCCGACCGCCGCGTGGGAGCCAACTGGTACAGACTACCGGTGGCGTCGTGACTACCCCTAGGTCTAGGTCTACAAGACATAACCTCTGGTTGGCTGGCCGACCGCCGCGTGGGAGCCAACTGGTACAGACTACCGGTGGCGTCGTGACTACCCCTAGGTCTAGGTCTACAAGACATAACCTCTGGTTGGCTGGCCGACCGCCGCGTGGGAGCCAACTGGTACAGACTACAGGTGGCGTCGTGACTACCCCTAGGTCTAGGTCTACAAGACATAACCTCTGGTTGGCTGGCCGACCGCCGCGTGGGAGCCAACTGCATGGTACAGACTACCGGTGGCGTCGTGACTACCCCTAGGTCTAGGTCTACAAGACATAACCTCTGGTTGGCTGGCCGACCGCCGCGTGGGAGCCAACTGCATGGTACAGACTACAGGTGGCGTCGTGACTACCCCTAGGTCTAGGTCTACAAGACATAACCTCTGGTTGGCTGGCCGACCGCCGCGTGGGAGCCAACTGCATGGTACAGACTACAGGTGGCGTCGTGACTACCCCTAGGTCTAGGTCTACAAGACATAACCTCTGGTTGGCTGGCCGACCGCCGCGTGGGAGCCAACTGGTACAGACTACCGGTGGCGTCGTGACTACCCCTAGGTCTAGGTCTACAAGACATAACCTCTGGTTGGCTGGCCGACCGCCGCGTGGGAGCCAACTGCATGGTACAGACTACAGGTGGCGTCGTGACTACCCCTAGGTCTAGGTCTACAAGACATAACCTCTGGTTGGCTGGCCGACCGCCGCGTGGGAGCCAACTGCATGGTACAGACTACAGGTGGCGTCGTGTTACCCGTCAAGGACTACCCCTTCTGGAACTATCCCATTCAGTACAACCTCTTCTAAGACTACCCCTCCTGGACTAGCCCTCTGAGACTACCCGGCCACGGTCCACCATAAAGTTGTACCAAATAATCCTGCACTATTCTTATGAAACTTGACCTTTCGAATACTTTAAACTATCGCAAAGTAGGAAACAAAATGTCAACCCAACCCCCCCCCTCCCTCACCCCGGCTCTCCAAGAGAATGTAGCTGATTTATGCTGTTATTTCAACAAGAATTAACGATTTTATCAATTTTAGTTTCCAATTATTCTTTGGCAATGTGTTTTTGAAACACACTTCCCCAATTAAAAGTCGGCATTAAAAAATAGAATGTATGTACATCTGGAAATGAAAAATCGAAACATTCAAAAGATATAGCACTATAGATTTAGTCTGGGGTTGATCTAACGTGTTTTCATTGGGGTAATCTTGATAGCATCCGAAAGCAATCTCAGCTATAATGCATTGCGAGTAACAACTGATCGTAAATCCAGTCCCCGTTTCTTACATCAATGAACTCACTTTGAACAGAAAATGAAAATACATTCCTCGGATCGGTTGTCATCATGTCAACTTGCCAGCATGTCAGCTTGCCAGCATGTCAGCTTGCCAGCATGTCAGCTTGCCAGCATATCAGCATGTCAGCCTGTCAGCTTGCCAGGATGTCAGCATATCAGCATGTCAGCCTGTCAACTTGCCAGCATGTCAGCTTGCCAGCATATACGCATGTCAGCTTGCCAGCATGTCAGCTTGCCAGCATGTCAGCATGCCAGCATATCAGCATGTCAGCCTGTCAGCTTGCCAGCATGTCAGCTTGCCAGCATGTCAGCCTGTCAGTATGTCAGCATGTCAGCTTGCCAGCTTGTCAGCACAATAATCAACGTCTGTTCGCCCCGAGGCTATGAGCTCAGTCAGCACGTTCCCACTTCGACTTACGAGAGTTATCTGCGGTTCTAATCGCTTTCAACGGCGTTTCTCAACATTTTAACATTTTAATGGTACCGGTACGGTATGTCATTTTTAACTTATTGAACAGGAAAGCTAAAAAGAGATTGAAAATATACCAGACCACAATAATTATTAATGTATTTATTTATTTAATAACTATATCCTTTTCAATTACAAAATAGATTTAGAAAGGAGGACAATAAAATAGATCGGTACATACATACATACATACATACATACATACATACATACATACATACATACATACATACATACATACATACATACATACATACATACATACATACATACATACATACATACATACATACATACATACATACATACATACATACATACATACATACATACATACATACATACATACATACATACATACATACATACATACATACATACATACATACATACATACATACATACATACATACATACATACATACATACATACATACATACATACATACATACATACATACATACATACATACATACATACATACATACATACATACATACATACATACATACATACATACATACATACATACATACATATATACATACATACATACATACATACATACATACATACATACATACATACATACATACATACATACATACATACATACATACATACATACATACATACATACATACATACATACATACATACATACATACATACATACATACATACATACATACATACATACATACATACATACATACATACATACATACATACATACATACATACATACATACATACATACATACATACATACATACATACATACATACATACATACATACATACATACATACATACATACATACATACATACATACATACATACATACATACATACATACATACATACATACATACATACATACATACATACATACATACATACATACATACATACATACATACATACATACATACATACATACATACATACATACATACATACAAACATACAAACATACATACATACATACATACATACATACATACATACATACATACATACATACATACATACATACATACATACATACATACATACATACATACATACATACATACATACATACATACATACATACATACATACATACATACATACATACATACATACAAACTAAAAATGATAATTGAAAATCATAAAGTAGCAATTGAATAACAAAACAACACAAACAACTGTACTATTAAAAAAGAACACGAACAATAAAAATGAATTGAGCTAAAAAAATTCTTTGTAAATATATATAACAGAAGTAAACAGAAGTGTAAAAATAAATTAAGATGACTAAAAAATGATTGTATTAATTTTCAAACAAAATTTTTTTTATACGTTACGAGAGTGGTAGAAATATTAATAAATAATTAATAATTATAATAGATAATAAATAAGTAATAATTTATTAGTTGATTTTTTTAATTTTACATGACATCACGTTTGTTACAACATAACAAACACTATAATTTTGTTGCATTTAAAAAATTAATCATAAACTATGTCAACTTATACCACCTTTTTGTCTCAGAAATATCCCAGAGGACGTGTACTAAACAGAAAAGCATGCTTTTCACATAGAACTGAGATACAATTTTCGATGCGACACCAAATAATTTTTTCGTCTATTTTCTAGGACTGGAAAGGGTTAAGAAAAAATTATTGTTGAGACAAAGCAACATCGAGAAGGTTTGAAATATTCGCCGTTCCCTGGGTTTGAGATATCTTTATTTCTCGCAATAGTAGCTAGCTAAGCAGGCGCACGTTTAGTGATGAAGCACACTTAACGAGTTTCTCATTTCTTTCATTTCAATAACATTTCTGTAGCTCTATTTCATATCCTTTCCAGGGTCGAACTGGAACAGATGTATAAACCAATCGTACTCAGTGGCGAAGCGTCCTATGAGACAAAGAGACGTTGTCTACCCTGTACACAAGTTTAATTAATACCATTAATACACTTGTGCACAAGTTTATGCTTTCTTTCCTACATTTTTTTGTCTTCCGTGGCTCCCGGGAACGTTTGAATTTAGTTGACGGCGAAGGCCTCGGCAACACTCGCGCCATCTACCGTTGTCCCTTGAAGTTGAATGATTTAAACATGTGGAGACAAACAGGCCTTTGGTCTCTTTCGCGCATGATCAGAACGCTATTTTCGTCAGTTTTTCAAGAATATTTGAGACTTGTCTCACACACCAAAGCTGTGCTGTGAACGCAAGCACATGCCAGACACTCGTTTCATGACACAATGGGACTTAGAAATTTGAGGGAACGGCCGTAACAGCATTCAGTAATAAACCTTCACGGTCTGCTTTTGTAAAATGTGATGACCCAACCCAATCCCATGTGTCTTGTCTTCATATTTTTATGTTTGAGGGTAAAACGATGGATACTTCAGTAACCAGTTCAAGGCAATCCCTTGACAATAAGGTGCGTGCGTTGTGGATTGTGTACAACACAGTACAGTAGTGCAGAGCCAAAGTGTACAATGTCCAAATAACGTGTGATTTCTACCCTTATTTTTTAATATTATTGTGTAAACTGTTAGTGACTAACGATGTGCTCCGCCGAGAGTGATATTGTTTTTCTCGCCCTGGGCGATTCACGAATGTACGTTTTGCGTCAAACCACCCCCTCAAACTCATCAACCAACTGTTTTTTTTTTCTAAATTGCGAAATATGATACTTACAAAATTATTGTGTCTACCCTCATTTCAAGGCCACGCTTCGCCACTGAATTTCGTACGAGTAAGTCGAGCTGATGAAACCACGTCGGGAGGTTCAACAAGTAGTCGAGCAGCCGCTTACGCTCTCTTGGCAATCACGTCGCAAACACTAGAAACTAACTAGAGGGAAACTACATTAACTCAAGTTTTATTTTATTCGGGCGTAAACGTCGTTTAATCGGCTGCTCACGCCTTGGTTTGAGGTGACGCACTGACAAGAATGTTAAAGAGACGCTCCCTCCCACTGCTTAGCGAGACACGAGCGTCAACGTGTGTGTGCGTGCGCGTTGAAACGCTAACGCTAGCTGGCTTTTAATATTTCTCGTATTTTTTATTTCCCCTCCCCCTCCATTTGTTCGAGCACCCCCCCCCCCCCCCCTGCAACACCGGCGCGTCGACAGAGCCGCAACAAAGCAACGGCCATGTGCTGAATGTTGATGCCGACCGTGGCCGCGTGATGGCACTGGCGTGCAGTCATGAATATTCAAACCTAAACTTGTCTTTTTAATGAAAACAATAAAACATTAAAAGCACAAAAGAATTCAGCTGCAGGATCAGAGCACACTGAGCACATAGAAAATTATAAAAATTTCCGTTTGTGTCTAGTGAAATATAAATTAGGCAAGTCGTAAAGCCGACCGATAATTGCTTTAAAATTATAAACACAGCATTCCGTTGTGTTTTACGCTGCCGCACGGAAGCAGTAACGACCCATAAAAAACGCAATGAAAATATTGATTTACAAGTGGCTTGATAGCTATGTTAGGACGCATGTGTCTTCTTAACTATGTGTTAGATTAAAAGTTTAACTTTCTCAGCTTAGAACCATAAATCCTAGCTTACACAGAAATGTAACCAGCTTTTAAATGTCCCCATCACGCGACAAACGTTACAAAGCTTTTGTCGTACTTATTTAGAGACGGGGTATACGCCACCAGTATATCGTAATTCATCGTAATATCCTTCATAATAAAGTTAAAACAACTGGGAGGTAAATTGCCACAACATTTTAATATAGCGGTCATCAAATGCATCGCATTTTCTCAATTCAGGTCAGATTTAAAATTAACTTTCCATCGATAGGATTGAGTAAAAAGCCAATTAAATGATATATCTGCGTAAAACATTGATATTCCGAAAGAAAAGTGTTACCATAGATAGCATGGTAGAGACTAGAGGGTAAATTAATAGGAATTAATCTTCCACAAGTTATTTTCAGCGCTTATATTAGCTTGCCTTGTTTGTCTGGACGGAATCTTTGAATCGATATTCCACCTATTTCTAGATGTCCGATCAAGCTGAATTTTTTTACACAGACGTATTCCTGATGAGAATACATGAATCAACTGTCATATTTACTAAATTGTCAATTAGTTCATCATAATTAATTAATTAATGTTTTATATGGAAATCGATGTTTATATTCCACCTACTTTTAAATGTCCGATCAAGCTGAATTTTTTTAGAAAGACGTATTCCTGATGACAATACACGAATCAACTGTCATATTTACTAAATTGTCAATTAATTCATCATAGTTAATTAATTAATGTTTTATATGGAAATCGATGTTTAACCCACTTCCCAACGTCAAATCGAGTTGAAAGTTTTCACACAGACGTATTCTTAATAACAATACACGAAATAATTGTCATATTTACTAAACAATTAATTGATTCATCATAATTAATTAATTGATTTTTATATGGGAATCGATATTTCACCCACTTTCCAACGTTGAATTGAGCTGAAAGTTTTCACACATACGTATTCTTAATGACAATACAACATGAATCAATTGTCATATTTACTAAATAATCAATTAAGCCATCATAATTAATTAATTTATGTTTTATATGGGAATCGATATTTCACCCACTTCCGAACGTCGAATTGAGCTGAAAGTTTTCACACAGACGTATTCTTAATGACAATACATGAATCAATTGTCATATTTACTAAATTATCAATTAAACCATCATAATTAATTAATCGATATTCGATATATATTCGACTGCAAGATTCTTTAAGACTAAAAAGTATAAAATAATATTACATGAAAAAAATATTTTTTAAAAAAAAAACAACGCTTATATTTAAACGCACTAAAAAATAAAAAATAAATTTTCGCCCAACAAATTTTTGCCTCACTCGGAAAATATTAGCGTTGGGCGCTTTCGGTATTGACATAGATTGCAGTATTCTGCTGTTTACGCAGGGAAAGCGCCCAACGCTTTTATTTTCCGAGTGAAGCAAAAATTTGTTGGGCGAAAATTTATTTTTTACTTTTTAGTGCATTTAAATATAAGCGTTGTTTTAAAAAAAAATCATTTTTTCATGTAATATTATTAGCTATTCGTTTTGTGTTTTATGGGGTAAATGCTTAATGAGTATTGAGTAGTAGTAGCGCAGTAGTAGTTCAAGTTGCATTCACTAACTCACTAATGACTGAAGGATTTGGGGCTAGAAACATTTGGCTTGAGTAAATTATCACTTTGAATCAATCAATGGTCTCGAACTCAGCTAGTGTAATATCGCGTGCGGTGATACGATTACTTTCGGCCCACCAGACGTAACATGACTCTTATCCCTCAACCTTTCTTTCCTCAGTGGCTGCGTCCGAATCATCTGTCCCGAATCTACGGGACAGGAAACTCGAAGAGTTAAGCGGCTAATATAAAAACAGCGCTGATGTAGTTGTTCACTCGAATCACAGCCTGGTGGATATGAATCAGCATTCAAAGATCTCTAGATGGCTGGGTTATCGCAACCACTTCCACAATGAATAGCGATCATTGTCGCCATTTAAGGGCTAATGGCGGACTGATTAGAGCCTCAATGCTAGAATCGCCACCAGATACGTGTAGCCAATAAAAACGGCGAGTTTACAGTCTTACGGCAGGTTTGGCTTTAACCAACAGTTTGCATTTTATTACAGATAACGACCCCCAATGCTCCCCATTACGAGTGTAGTTGCAGCCTATGGTGACGTGTCCCCCCATGCTCCCCATTACGAGTGTAGATGCAGCTTATGGTGACGTGTCCCCCCAATGCTCCCCATTACGAGTGTAGATGCAGCTTATGGTGACGTGTCCCCCCAATGCTCCCCATTACGAGTGTAGTTGCAGCTTATGGTGACGTGTCCCCCCATGCTCCCCATTACGAGTGTAGTTGCAGCTTATGGTGACGTGTCCCCCCAAAACTCCCCATTACGAGTGTAGTTGCAGCTTATGGTGACGTGTCCCCCCATGATCCCCATTACGAGTGTAGATGCAGCTTATGGTGACGTGTCCCCCCAATGCTCCCCATTACGAGTGTAGTTGCAGCTCATGGTGACGTGTCCCCCCAATGCTCCCCATTACGAGTGTAGATGCAGCTTATGGTGACGTGTCCCCCCAATGCTCCCCATTACGAGTGTAGTTGCAGCTTATGGTGACGTGTCCCCCCAATGCTCCCCATTACGAGTGTAGTTGCAGCTTATGGTGACGTGTCCCCCCAATGCTCCCCATTACGAGTGTAGATGCAGCTTATGGTGACGTGTCCCCCCAATGCTCCCCATTACGAGTGTAGTTGCAGCTTATGGTGACGTGTCCCCTCAATGCTCCCCATTACGAGTGTTGTTGCAGCCTATGGTGACGTGTCCCCCCATGCTCCCCATTACGAGTGTAGATGCAGCTTATGGTGACGTGTCCCCCCAATGCTCCCCATTACGAGTGTAGTTGCAGCCTATGGTGACGTGTCCCCCCATGCTCCCCATTACGAGTGTAGATGCAGCTTATGGTGACGTGTCCCCCCAATGCTCCCCATTACGAGTGTAGTTGCAGCTTATGGTGACGTGTCCCCTCAATGCTCCCCATTACGAGTGTAGTTGCAGCTTATGGTGACGTGTCCCCTCAATGCTCCCCATTACGAGTGTAGATGCAGCTTATGGTGACGTGTCCCCCCAATGCTCCCCATTACGAGTGTAGTTGCAGCTTATGGTGAAGTGTCCCCCCAATGCTCCCCATTACGAGTGAAGTTGCAGCTTATGGTGACGTGTCCCCCCAATGCTCCCCATTACGAGTGTAGTTGCAGCTTATGGTGACGTGTCCCCTCAATGCTCCCCATTACGAGTGTAGATGCAGCTTATGGTGACGTGTCCCCTCAATGCTCCCCATTACGAGTGTAGTTGCAGCTTATGGTGACGTGTCCCCCCAAAACTCCCCATTACGAGTGTAGTTGCAGCTTATGGTGACGTGTCCCCCCATGATCCCCATTACGAGTGTAGATGCAGCTTATGGTGACGTGTCCCCCCAATGCTCCCCATTACGAGTGTAGTTGCAGCTCATGGTGACGTGTCCCCCCAATGCTCCCCATTACGAGTGAAGTTGCAGCTTATGGTAACGTGTCCCCCCAAAACTCCCCATTACGAGTGTAGTTGCAGCTTATGGTGACGTGTCCCCCCATGCTCCTCATTACGAGTGTAGTTGCAGCTTATGGTGAAGGGTCCCCCCATGCTCCCCATTACGAGTGTAGTTGCAGCCTATGGTGACGTGTCCCCCAATGCTCCTCATTATGAGTGAAGTTGCAGCTTATGGTGACGTGTCCCCCCATGCTCCCCATTACGAGTGTAGTTGCAGCTTATGGTGACGTGTCCCCCCAATGCTCCCCATTACGAGTGTAGTTGCAGCTTATGGTGACGTGTCCCCTCAATGCTCCCCATTACGAGTGTAGATGCAGCTTATGGTGACGTGTCCCCCCAATGCTCCCCATTACGAGTGTAGATGCAGCTTATGGTGACGTGTCCCCCCAATGCTCCCCATTACGAGTGTAGATGCAGCTTATGGTGACGTGTCCCCCCATGATCCCCATTACGAGTGTAGATGCAGCTTATGGTGACGTGTCCCCCCAATGCTCCCCATTACGAGTGTAGATGCAGCTTATGGTGACGTGTCCCCCCAATGCTCCCCATTACGAGTGTAGATGCAGCTTATGGTGACGTGTCCCCCCATGATCCCCATTACGAGTGTAGTTGCAGCTTATGGTGACGTGTCCCCTCAATGCTCCCCATTACGAGTGTAGATGCAGCTTATGGTGACGTGTCCCCCCAATGCTCCCCATTACGAGTGTAGTTGCAGCTTATGGTGACGTGTCCCCTCAATGCTCCCCATTACGAGTGTAGTGGCAGCTTATGGTGACGTGTCCCCTCAATGCTCCCCATTACGAGTGTAGATGCAGCTTATGGTGACGTGTCCCCCCATGCTCCCCATTACGAGTGTAGTTGCAGCTTATGGTGACGTGTCTCCCCAATGCTCCCCATTACGAGTGTAGTTGCAGCTTATGGTGACGTGTCCCCTCAATGCTCCCCATTACGAGTGTAGTTGCAGCCTATGGTGACGTGTCCCCCCATGCTCCCCATTACGAGTGTGGTTGCAGCTTATGGTGACGTGTCCCCCCATGCTCCCCATTACGAGTGTAGTTGCAGCTTATGGTGACGTGTCCCCCCATGCTCCCCATTACGAGTGTAGTTGCAGCCTATGGTGAAGTGTCCCCCCATGCTCCCCATTACGAGTGTAGTTGCAGCCTATGGTGACGTGTCCCCCAATGCTCCTCATTACGAGTGAAGTTGCAGCTTATGGTGACGTGTCCCCCCATGCTCCCCATTACGAGTGTAGATGCAGCTTATGGTGACGTGTCCCCTCAATGCTCCCCATTACGAGTGTAGATGCAGCTTATGGTGACGTGTCCCCTCAATGCTCCCCATTACGAGTGTAGTTGCAGCTTATGGTGAAGTGTCCCCCCATGCTCCCCATTACGAGTGTAGATGCAGCTTATGGTGACGTGTCCCCTCAATGCTCCCCATTACGAGTGTAGATGCAGCTTATGGTGACGTGTCCCCTCAATGCTCCCCATTACGAGTGTAGTTGCAGCTTATGGTGACGTGTTAACGGGAAGTCCGCACAAGACCGGTCTAATTGAGCGACTGGTTATCAGTAGTGGATGGAAACCGACCCCCGACGCAAAGGAAGCATGGCTATTATTATGGATATGGGATCCATATGTAGTTTAGATAACTGTACACAAGCATAATACAGCGGAGATTAGCGTGGGTCAGAAGGGGTTGGGGGGGGGGGGGCGACGAGTCCTGCGCGCCAAACGTGATCTCCAATGTAAAAACGCGATTCAATCTGCACAACCAGCTCAATCCTCGCCTCTTTAATTCTAAAAAAAAACTTTTTTACTATTTGCATTTTCGCTGTTCGTAATATCTGGAACGCGCGATTGACAATGGAGTGTTACCCCTCGTTGAAGTAAGCGCTCTCCAATCACGTCAAAACTCTCAGCTGAAACGCCGCATTCCTAACAAGAGTTCATTAATAGACGGTGTGCAGCCAAATGCACACGCGGTAGAACGAACGAGCGACTGACTGACTATCCGAGGGATGGGATTTCAATAGTATCCATTAATGTACCATCGCTCTTTGCAGGCAATCATGCAGCCCCTGCATGTTATAATTGATTAAAGCACTGGAGAACGTCACCCATTAGAAGGTAGGGGGTGAAACAGGGGCCTGCATGGCCGATGGGGGCTATTTTATAACCACATCCACACAAAGATGCCTTCATACAGTACAAACAATTTGGCGACGGATTTAGAGAGAGAGACTTGTACTGATGATGGGGGTTTTGTTTATTATAACTAACGAACGAATTTTATTTTGTCATTTCTTTACCGTACAAATAATTCGTAGTACCGCCGATTTCTATCTCATAAAAATGCTTTCAAATGCTTTATAACTGTCACAAAGCATTACAAAATACTCGTCTCCTAAAGAAATTAGTGCTCTTTAGTCTTTCTGATGACTGTGTCTTTGTTCCAATCAATATTTCCGTTTTCTAAATGTTCTTATAAATATGGACATTTGAAAATCGTAAATGTTTATTGGAACAAAGACACAGTCATCAGAAAGACACTAAATTGTCCTCGAGACGAACTATTTTGTATTACCGTGTGACGATTGTAAAGCAGCGGTTCTACAGGGTAGGTGGACAAACATCAAAGCGAAGGAATTTAAACATCAGCAGATGAAACTGTGTGAAAATCAAAAGGTCCGGAACTACGGTACATTTTATACCGATGGGTAGAACAACTCGTGATTGCGACCAATGGCGTAGCGGAGGGCCCCGGCATTATTTGGAGGGGGGGGGGGGGGGGGGCTGTTAAATCAAGATAAAAATTCGAAAATTTTCAAATAAGCAAGCAATACCTAACATAAAAGAGAAAATTGTGTTGTATTATATTCACCATGAGATTAGGGTACCCCTATAGTTTAAATGATTAACAAGAAAAATCCCTTCTGAATGCAAAGACGGTCATTTTCCGGACTCTTGTGAGGACAGTTTTGCAAACGATTTTCCGCCGTCGGAGATTGGCTCCACCCCCCCCCCCCCCAACCCCCCAACCCCTCTTCTCTCTAAAATAGCAATCCGTTAAATATCAATTCACCGGACAAATACCCTCCAGAAAGAAATTCTGGATACCCTAATGGAGCACAGATGTCGCTGTATACCTGTTGAGTGTATATTGTAGGCTATACCCTCAACAATATCTGATAAAGTAATTACTAACAAGGGATGTCCAATTCTATTGTAGTTTCAAAGTACAGCGGGCAACAGCACACGAAGAGCCGCTCAACTATCAAAGTACAGCGGGCAACAGCACACGAAGAGCCGCTCAACTATCAAAGTACAGCGGGCAACAGCACACGAAGAGCCGCTCAACTATCAAAGTACAGCGGGCAACAGCACACGAAGAGCCGCTCAACTATCAAAGTACAGCGGGCAACAGCACACGAAGAGCCGCTCAACTATCAAAGTACAGCGGGCAACAGCACACGAAGAGCCGCTCAACTATCAAAGTACAGCGGGCAACAGCACACGAAGAGCCGCTCAACTATCAAAGTACAGCGGGCAACAGCACACGAAGAGCCGCTCAACTATCAAAGTACAGCGGGCAACAGCACACGAAGAGCCGCTCAACTATCAAAGTACAGCGGGCAACAGCACACGAAGAGCCGCTCAACTATCAAAGTACAGCGGGCAACAGCACACGAAGAGCCGCTCAACTATCAAAGTACAACGGGCAACAGCACACGAAGAGCCGCTCAACTATCAAAGTACAGCGGGCAACAGCACACGAAGAGCCGCTCAACTATCAAAGTACAGCGGGCAACAGCACACGAAGAGCCGCTCAACTATCAAAGTACAGCGGGCAACAGCACACGAAGAGCCGCTCAACTATCAAAGTACAGCGGGCAACAGCACACGAAGAGCCGCTCAACTATCAAAGTACAGCGGGCAACAGCACACGAAGAGCCGCTCAACTATCAAAGTACAGCGGGCAACAGCACACGAAGAGCCGCTCAACTATCAAAGTACAGCGGGCAACAGCACACGAAGAGCCGCTCAACTATCAAAGTACAGCGGGCAACAGCACACGAAGAGCCGCTCAACTATCAAAGTACAGCGGGCAACAGCACACGAAGAGCCGCTCAACTATCAAAGTACAGCGGGCAACAGCACACGAAGAGCCGCTCAACTATCAAAGTACAGCGGGCAACAGCACACGAAGAGCCGCTCAACTATCAAAGTACAGCGGGCAACAGCACACGAAGAGCCGCTCAACTATCAAAGTACAGCGGGCAACAGCACACGAAGAGCCGCTCAACTATCAAAGTACAGCGGGCAACAGCACACGAAGAGCCGCTCAACTATCAAAGTACAGCGGGCAACAGCACACGAAGAGCCGCTCAACTATCAAAGTACAGCGGGCAACAGCACACGAAGAGCCGCTCAACTATCAAAGTACAGCGGGCAACAGCACACGAAGAGCCGCTCAACTATCAAAGTACAGCGGGCAACAGCACACGAAGAGCCGCTCAACTATCAAAGTACAGCGGGCAACAGCACACGAAGAGCCGCTCAACTACACAGAAGAAATTTTAAAAAGATGGTAGACACGAAGGTGATTATTTAAAATCGATGGGGGGGGGGGGGGGGGGCGAACTCTGCGCTGCGCCATTGATTGTGACTATTCTTGATTAGATGGTAAAAAACATTAAAGAAACTTTACCGCTGTCCGAAGCCCCTAATTAGCGTAATTAATTACAATGTTTAAACTAATTAATGCTCATATTATAGTTATTTTTGATCGGCCCTCGGCCCTTTTTCTTGTTGCCATTAATATGCCTTATGTAGTTTGTTATGACTGTATTGCATATTGAAAATAAAATAATAATAATAATAATAATTTATATTTTTAGCACATCAAACAACCTTTTTGATAATTTAAACAAATAACTTACATCAATATAAATAACCCGGTAGTCATTATCACTCCCAGTATCAGGACCTCTAGACACGTCGACATCAGGGCTGGGGGAGTGGGGGGGGGGGGGGGGCAAATAGAGAACTATAGTGTATTGCAATGAATCTGTGGTCCTAGGATCCCGCCCACCTTCCCTCACTCCATACCTCGAATCGCCGGCTCGCGACTGGCTCGCGCCGGTGAGTCGTGGAATAGAGTGAAGTAGGGGAAGGTGGGCGGGATCCTAGGACCACAGATTCTTTGCAATACACTATAGCTGACAGTACAAGAATAACTCACCACGTGTGTAAACTCACTGCACATTCACGATTTATTTTATCCTCCGTTCGAGGGGTCCAGTATTTATTTTAATTAAGGCACAATTGAGTCACGAGAACAGTTAAGATATCTTGTGCTTCTAGTAGGGTCTACATCTGTGCATCGGTGATCTAGTAGCCAACAGATTATCTCCACAAACAACATATATTGGGGGGGTGCTAATCGTGCTGACAAATCAATTGCGAAAAAGAGCCACAAATCATATCATTCAATGATGACAGTTGTTGCTTAATTAAGGATGAATCTCTATAGATAGATATTGCAATTGGACTTTTCCGTTCACCTGTCTATCAACTGTCTATTCATCTGAAATATTAATCCCTTGTCCAACTGTCCACATAGAGTCTGACAAGTCATACACAGAGCACGGAAATTGAATATGTCATTTGAAAAATATCTAGTTACACATAAATTAGGTCAACGTATGTGTATTACGTCGATCTACAGAAATATAAACGCATTATTTCCCAGCTAAAATTTTTGACATTCATTGCAAATAGTAGCACATAGTTTTCAATTTAAGTAGCAGATGTAAAATATTAAAAATATTGCTAACTGTTTCATCCAACAAGCAGAACACAGATAATGTAAACATCTTCCACGGCTGTACCTCAAAATAAGACCCACGTATGCAAAAAACATTCGGGAAACATCCACACAAGATCCGAACATATCACGGGCATAAGATATACATATGTAGCCTATTATATGACACTACGAACCTTCGCATATATTAAGATAATTATACTAAAGTACAAAGCAAGGAAGTAGTAATATATTCAACTATACCCAATGCCCGTATGTATCCCAATATGGTGCAAGGCCGGGCTTATACCTTTAAGTGTTCAACTATCCATTGCCCGTATGTATCGCAATATGGTGCAGGGCCGGGCTTATACCTTTAAGTGTTCAACTATCCATTGCCCGTATGTATCCCAATATGGTGCAGGGCCGGGCTTATACCGCTAAGTGTTCAACTATCCAATGCCCGTATGTATCCCAATATGGTGCAGGGCCGGGCTTATACCGCTAAGTGTTCAACTATCCATTGCCCGTATATGTATCCCAATATGGTGCAGGGCCGGGCTTATACCGCTGAGTGTTCAACTATCCAATGCCCGTATGTATCCCAATATGGTGCAGGGCCGGGCTTATACCGCTAAGTGTTCAACTATCCATTCATCCAATGATTACAATCGAACGACGAGCCAGGAAAAGAAAAGTCGTAACCTAGGAAACCAACTATAAGCACGTGGCCTACTCCTTTAAAATTGATAGTTACGACCACAAAGAGTGGTCTCCCTTTACTAGCGGCAGTGGGGGAGTCTGGCCATACAACCCACCCCTGATTCCATGATGGTGCTAAAAGAGATTGGATCTGACAGTCCGAGCCGAAACACTGGGATGTTAGTGTTGTGGGGTGTGAACAACTACTTGAGCCTTGACATTTCGAGACGTGTTTTCAGAGGTTATTTCGGGAACCACTTCTTGTAATTTATTGATAAAACTAATGAAAGAAGAGTAAATAATATCTGCGCAAGCTAACTTGTCAGATAAAACGGGTTCCAAAGCGGTTTGATCAGATTCGGCCGTCAACAAACGGACCAGTTAGCTGGAGCTGCTTATATGGCTGATACACTTGCGCGTAACGCTCTAAATTAACATTGATATCTTCAGAGCGCTTCAAGATATTGAAAAAGTGATTCATACCCTGGATTTTGTGTGTTCTATCAACTAAACAATGATTTTAAAGTACATCAAATATTATTATAATTGTTGAAAGGGTTAATGAATGAATTTATACACAGAAATAATAATCGTAACAATTGAAACATTTGAGATTAAAAATTAATTGTTTAGTTGATACAAACAAAATCCCAGGTATGAATTACTTTTTCAACATCTTGATGCGTTGTCAAGATATCAATTAGAAAACGTGAATAGTGCGAGATAATGGAGGCTGTGCATCGTAGAGTGCGCTTCGCAGCTGTACTGTGTACTATAGTCAGGTGATATGTGGCCTGCATTACTGATAATATTGTAATAACAGTCATTAATGAGTTATTGGAGCTTAGGGCACATATGGGATCAAGGTTAATTGTTCTTATTATCTATTAAGGATACACAAGACGTGTTGATATTAGTGGTAAAAGGTTTTCTGATCTGGGCAAGAATTCAAAATATCAAATTTGTGCATGCAGTACTCAACAGCAATGGGTAGCTCGTAATGTTAAACCACACAAAATAAGCGTTACTTTTTAATGTATTGAGAACGCTTGATATCGAAAAAGTTATTCTTAGGCGGAATTTGGTTTTATATCAGATACGACGAATTTAGAAACTTTTAAATATTGTAATTGTTTCGGTTCTTATTTCTTTAATTAATTAATTAATTAATTAATTAATTAAGTCATTGGTTCATGGTAAATTATTTAATCACAGAAACATAAACAGTAAGAATAACAATATTTTTTAAGTTTTTATCCAAATTGTTTAGTTGATATAATTCCAAATTCCGCGTGGAATCACGTGTCCAATGTCTTGAGCGTTCTAAAGATATCAATGAGTGTGGCCTCCTTGATCCTTAAAACGCGACGGCGAGAAGAAAGTGCCTGGGTTCGAACCCGCTGCGTCGAGACAACGCGCCCGGGGGGGGGGGGGGGGGGGGGGTAACAAATGGGGGCGGGTGTAAGAGCTAAGACATAGCGTGTGAGTGATTTTTGCTTTCAATCCCTAGGATTTTATTCAAACATTTGCGTTATGAGGAAACGAATTTTGTGGGGATTCACTTCAAGTTCTTGAATTTTCCTGAGTCAAAAAGAGTGAATTATTTTCTACTTTTCTTTGAGTTTACCAGTTTACCAGCCATTACCAGAGAATGATTCAAACATACAATACAAATCATAGATGTACTAGATTTAGTTCATAGCTTGCAAATTTTGATCTAAAAAATGTCATATTGTTTATTTACTAACCTATTATATTGGCATCACTAAAGGCGTTCGACCTTTAGTTTCAAGTCAAGAACCTAAACATTATATGTTTACTTCATAGTTTGATACGCCCAAGCTCTCAGCCACAGGAACCACTAAACCACACAACCTGGAACTCGCAACACATTAGCGAGTGTACCTACTACCTTCAGAACAAATAGAAATCTGACTCAAATCAAATGAGCAGAAATATTTAACAGTAAATACTGAATTCGTTTAAAGTGCAAAATGCAAACAAATCTATTAAATATTGATACGAAAAGATACAGAACCTGTTTGGCATTGTGCTTTAATTTAAAAATATAAACATGGCGAGCTGTTGTTAAAATGAGAGGGGGTGGGGTGGAGGGGAGTTGGGTGGCAAGGGGGTAGGGGTAGGTGTGGGGTAGAACCGGAAAGTGGGGACATAATATAACACATTTCGAACAATTCCTGTCACCATTGGTGTTGTTGTTTAACGTGTTATATACGGGGGGGGGGGGGGGGAATCGTATGACGTTTCGCCGCTGCGAGCGTTGCGAGCGGTTCGTTTGTGAACAAAGATGGCTAAGCCATATGGCCAGTTGACGTTGCGCAAGTTAAAAGCTATTTTAAAAGAAAGAAAAAAACGCTCGAACAAGTGGAAGGCAAGCCGAATTAATTGTGAGGGAAGTAATTCTTTATACCAGGTATTCGGTTCCTAAAGTGTTCGTCCAACAACTATGGTAAAAGATCCAGACGGTACGCTACGCTATATCCCTGCGTTGTTTAATGAACTGCCAGTGGATTTTAAAAAAAAACGATAGTTTTGTCAATTTAAAGCGAAAATTGAAAGAACACTTGTTGGCACAATAACAGTCCAGCCTAATACTTTATATTTTCAGTTATACTTCATCTCATAAATCGAGTGAGACTTCTCCAGTGTTCGTTTATGCTATAATGTCAATGCCAGTCAAGGTTCCGACACCCCTGGCTATTTTAGCCACACCACAATCTAGATGTCAGTTAATTTTTTTAATTAACTTTCTTAATTTTTAAAATTAATTCTTTTTAATTATTAGCTTGGGCTTGGATTTATTACAATTTGTAAATATCTGTTTATTAGGTAATAGTTACTGTTTTCAATTTTCAGACTATCGGCCTAAGCCTCCATAGACATTCTTTAAATAAACTGACATTAAGCTAAATATGCTTATACATTAATATGTAAGTTATGTCTATGTACATCATTTTGATATTGACATGTGATTATGTTTCCAAAAATAATTATTGTTATTGAGAGTATGCATTGTCTATTTGTTTTTATTGCACTTTGTATCAATACTATATATTAATACTTATACTATTAATACTATTAATACTATATATTAATATATCCCTGAAGAAATCCATTCCGTATCCAAAGTATGTGGCCAGTTGGGATAGCTGCTATTGAAAACACGTAGCAGAGATGCATGCATAGAAATCCGTCCAGTCCCAATATGGCCGCCGCAATCTGGCTTCACTGCGGCAGCCAGGTAAACATAGGCCGCCGCCCCTCCACTCTCTTTATATAACCTCCTTGGGGATGACATATTACTTTGGGAGAATTTTAAAGCAATTTCAACAAATAGAAAGTGGGGTTTCCGCAGGGTAGGTGGACAAATCAACTACGATAATATGATATATACGACCTTTGCTTTCAATCTATAACCCACACTTTTGATCAAAGAAATAACGCAACAGAATGGTTTCACGAGATAGACCTGTATGGGCGAGATATGGTGTTCTTCCGATGAGGCAGGTTCATCACATCATAGCATCTAGCGTGTAGCCGCGGTGTATGATGGGACATCCGACATATCAGCTGAATCTGATAAATGAGCCGAGAAGTCACTTTTTTATAAACAATTCCAGGACAAATAATGAACGCGAAGATATTTATCCGCACTTGTCAAAGTGACGCGGTAGTTGATCTTAACTTAGGACAAGTCCTAAGTTCTGCTGTATCGTATGTGCTATTATAAATCCATGATAGGCCTACTACATAGCCCAATTGATAGCTACTTTCATGGAAATCACAGTGAACTTCAAATATTGCAAGACGGTGTTTTAAGGTGAAGGTATCTAGGTAACTTAACTTTTTTAAATTAAGTTTTTTTGATGAAGGTTGATAAATATTGATATTATGTCTGCAAAAAGTGGTTTTAGAAAAAATTACACTTTTACTTTTTACGTGTACCGATAGGTTCAAAAGTCTTTACGTTCATGTAATAGCACCTCTAGACCATATTTGTCAAGTACACGAAAATGTAGTATGCTACCTATAGGTTGCTATCTTAGGAATGATGGTATACAATTTTAAAACACAATTATGTGACCAGTTTTTTTAATGAATTATTTCGTGTCCCGGTGAAAAGGCACTTGAGTATATGCTGTTTTTACTATTCCATAACTTAATTATGAAAAGAGTCACTTACAAGAAATAAAGTGCTTATCATGCGCTCGACCCTTATCTTCCCAAAATGCTTGCAGTCTCAAGCCTACGTAAAAAAACTTTTCGAGTGTTGGTGAAATACGTACCGGTACACGGATGTAAAGCGCACCAGTTTGCTCGTGTCGCAGTCCAGCCCTAACTACTTTACGGGTCTAGACAGGTAATTGGCGCAAAGAAAATTGTCTCCTTGTGTCCTAGCGCCGCTCAACAGTAGTTGAGAACGCAAATGTACAGATGCAATCCAAGTATTGGAGGGAAACATGACACCAAGTAAGCGGAGCGGCGCCTCGCCGGGCGTGACCTTGCTTTAACCCTTGACTGGTATCCTTATTTTCATATACGTAACTGATATGGTGGGGTCCAATATGACCCCAGTTTTAATTTTACATTTAAACTGCCTAAATAACAAAAAATGTGAATTATTGTGCTGAGGACTAATTAATATAGATTTTATTCATTGTATTTACAATATGGATTGATGTTTAATCAATAATGAGCGCAAGTTACACATTTTTTACTGAAAGTAAGTAATTTTTAAACTAAAAGAAAAGTGAATGTTTTAAAATGTATATTAAAACATATAATTTTTATTTTCCTTCTTGCGCGTCGATTTATTGTTAATAGATATTCAAATCATTCTCTGAAATAAAAAAATCAGAAATATTGTGTTTGTGTGTCAAACCAACAAGGGTGTCTGTTTTGCATGTCATGAGTACATTTTTTGTTTCTTGTTAATTCAACCAGATTGTTTACTTTTGTCCATTATAGTGAACACTGGTTTACAATACGCAAAGTTATGTTTGTTTTTAACCAGAAGAGTTGTCACGATGTCATTTTCATCCATATTGTCAAATAATTTGTAAAAGAAAAAGTCCCGTAAGAGGTATCCTGGGGTCTTTTTTACCCCACGAATTAATTGCTGCCTAACGCTTCGGAGCAACATAAACACACAACCACTACCCTCAACGGCTCAGCAGAAACTGAGATTACCTAATTCGCCAGCCGCTTGCTAGAACTTCCTGGTGGTCAAATATAGAACTATATCGTGCTGGGGTCGGCACAGACCCCACCATACCAGTCAAGGGTAACAAAAGCCTACGCTCGACTGATATCAGAACGAAGCGCGCGAAGGTCGGTCGGAGTTGTGGTAGTGGGGGGGAGGAGGGGTACACTTCATACGTCACACATACACATTTACAAGTAATTCCTAGCAAAAGTGTTTTTTCAGGAGGGGTAGATTCACCTAAAAGTTTAGTGTTTTGTTTTTTAATATCTCTACATTCTAAAAACAGAGAAATGTGTATGTCAAGGTAAGTGAACGATATTTATTTATGTGCACAGTTCGAAGTCATAGACGTTTTGCCATCATCTTTGAAGAAAGATAAGACCAACTCAGACAGGGCCTAAATTTTGGTATCAAGTGTTTGTTATTTACTAGGGTTTCTTAGCGACGTCGAGTCGAGGCTATGTGCAGGTCCGTATCAGCCAATGGCGTAGTGGTCCTTAAGTTAGGCCAGGCCTAAGTTAAGACTTTTTGTGAATCCGGGCCCTGTTGTTTACATCAAGGGTACAAAGCACATAATACGCATTGCAACTACTGCAACGCACACAAATATGATAAGAATGGGTGAATGTCATCACATACAACGGAAATATTCTCAGAATTTTTAGATTTTATTATTGTATCGTATCTTGAACACTCTATAGGGCCACACATAGCGTTTCCCCGGCTCCTGCTAAGCGGGAGCCGTGCGTCAGGAAGGCGACAACACACTGTTTTCAATCGGCAAGACCACACATGTGCCGTTGAGCGGCGCCTGCCAAAAGTGACTGCAACATGCTGCCGCCAAACAGGTAGCCAGGATGGCGGGAAGGCATAAAAAACACATGTAGTTGAATGAGAGCGTCCACACAGTGCAGTTCTGCGGGACCTTCCTCGATACATTTCCAGTTGTTTGATGTGGATAAATGTATTCAATGTGTTCAAGAACAGTTGGCAATTTGGGAAAAGGGGTGCAATGAGTATAGTGATCGGAACTTGCATATTATTATAATTAATTAATTATTAAAATAAAGTGCGTATAATTTCGAGCTTACCTTAGTGTTATTGTCAATCTTTCCTCTGCACTTATGGCTACTCCAGTAAGTTTCTTTCTTTGTTATGAAAGGGCGTATTAAATTTAAAAGTTCGTCAAATGAATTAATACACATTCGGTAATATCAAAAAAACTTCCTGTCATATTTCCGAAATTCCTGATAAAATGTAGACTTTTTTACTTTTTTCCCGATCAGTGTGGAAAGGGTGGACCCAGTGACTCCCTTTTACCGTCAACTCGTCCATAGGATCAAACATCTTCTCTTCATTATTTTCACTTTCTTCTCTATTAGTTTTATTGTCGAAAACACGATCGTAGATAAATCAATTTGCTTTACTCATGAGAGCGAAGGGCACCGCTACATCAAAAACCGCAACAAATTTTCATTTTTATTTTTTAAATTATCTCAAGAATGTACTTGGAAATCGAATATCTGAATCAACAGCGCACTGTGGTTTGATAAGTAAGCCCTACATATCATTTACACGTGTCTTACATTATAATCAGTATGGTTTGTATTTATAATTAAGTTTACCTTATTACCAATTATCGATTTAACAATCAAAATAATTATGCTAATGGTTATAATATTTCGTTCAGTCTGTAGGGCTTACCAAAACACAGTGTGCTGTTCATTCCGATTTTCAATTTCTAGTAGCATACTTGAGATATAATTTAAAAACGAAACTTGTCTGCGGTTTTTGACGTAAAGGTACCCTTCGCTCATGAAAACCAGGAGAGTCCGTTGCTGTATGGTCTCCCGTCAGCGAAGGGTAACTTTCTTAGGGGGTGGAGTGTACTAGCGGTGGTTGCTGAGGGGTTGACCGGAACTCTCGCCCTACTCCATCAGTGTGCGGTAGTTCGGGCCTCTGTAGTATCATTTATTAATAAATGATGATGTTACATCAACGGGCGCTCAGGCATATCACTCACACCGGAGCTCGTCGGTCGCCCAACAGAGGCAGAGTGCTCGGTAACCGTAACCGCCGATGTACAAGAATCGTCATGAAAAGTGGGTCTACTCGATGGCCGCACGGCACTTCCTCTGTGTAGCCAGAATCCTCAGCTCATCCCAGCTGTACGTGGACCATTAGAGGTACACTCGCCGAGATACATAAATGAAGAGCAGTAAAGATATTTTCGTTATCAACGCCCCTTAGGGTTTAGTTCGTAAATTCCTATAGCCACGTGACTTCGCCGTGCCTGCTGTAGCCCATGACAGATACCAAAGGAATAGCCACGTGACTTCGCCGTGCCTGCTGTTGCCCATGACAGATACCAAAGGAATAGCCACGTGACTTCGCCGTGCCTGCTGTAGCCCATGACAGATACCAAAGGAATAGCCACGTGACTTCGCCGTGCCTGCTGTAGCCCATGACAGATACCAAAGGAATAGCCACGTGACTTCGCCGTGCCTGCTGTAGCCCATGACAGATACCAAAGGAATAGCCACGTGTCGCCGTGCCTGCTGTAGCCCATGACAGATACCAAAGGAATAGCCACGTGACTTCGCCGTGCCTGCTGTAGCCCATGACAGATACCAAAGGAATAGCCACGTGACTTCGCCGTGCCTGCTGTTGCCCATGACAGATACCAAAGGAATAGCCACGTGACTTCGCCGTGCCTGCTGTAGCCCATGACAGATACCAAAGGAATAGCCACGTGACTTCGCCGTGCCTGCTGTAGCCCATGACAGATACCAAAGGAATAGCCACGTGACTTCGCCGTGCCTGCTGTAGCCCATGACAGATACCAAAGGAATAGCCACGTGACTTCGCCGTGCCTGCTGTTGCCCATGACAGATACCAAAGGAATAGCCACGTGACTTCGCCGTGCCTGCTGTAGCCCATGACAGATACCAAAGGAATAGCCACGTGACTTCGCCGTGCCTGCTGTAGCCCATGACAGATACCAAAGGAATAGCCACGTGACTTCGCCGTGCCTGCTGTAGCCCATGACAGATACCGAAGGAATAGCCACGTGACTTCGCCGTGCCTGCTGTAGCCCATGACAGATACCAAAGGAATAGCCACGTGACTTCGCCGTGCCTGCTGTTGCCCATGACAGATACCAAAGGAATAGCCACGTGACTTCGCCGTGCCTGCTGTAGCCCATGACAGATACCAAAGGAATAGCCACGTGTCGCCGTGCCTGCTGTTGCCCATGACAGATACCAAAGGAATAGCCACGTGACTTCGCCGTGCCTGCTGTAGCCCATGACAGATACCAAAGGAATAGCCACGTGACTTCGCCGTGCCTGCTGTTGCCCATGACAGATACCAAAGGAATAGCCACGTGACTTCGCCGTGCCTGCTGTAGCCCATGACAGATACCAAAGGAATAGCCACGTGACTTCGCCGTGCCTGCTGTAGCCCATGACAGATACCAAAGGAATAGCCACGTGACTTCGCCGTGCCTGCTGTTGCCCATGACAGATACCAAAGGAATAGCCACGTGACTTCGCCGTGCCTGCTGTAGCCCATGACAGATACCAAAGGAATAGCCACGTGACTTCGCCGTGCCTGCTGTAGCCCATGACAGATACCGAAGGAATAGCCACGTGACTTCGCCGTGCCTGCTGTTGCCCATGACAGATACCAAAGGAATAGCCACGTGACTTCGCCGTGCCTGCTGTAGCCCATGACAGATACCGAAGGAATAGCCACGTGACTTCGCCGTGCCTGCTGTAGCCCATGACAGATACCAAAGGAATAGCCACGTGTCGCCGTGTCTGCTGTAGCCCATGACAGATACCGAAGGAATAGCCACGTGTCGCCGTGTCTGCTGTTGCCCATGACAGATACCGAAGGAATAGCCACGTGTCGCCGTGCCTGCTGTTGCCCATGACAGATACCGAAGGAATAGCCACGTGTCGCCGTGCCTGCTGTTGCCCATGACAGATACCAAAGGAATAGCCACGTGTCGCCGTGCCTGCTGTTGCCCATGACAGATACCGAAGGAATAGCCACGTGACTTCGCCGTGCCTGCTGTTGCCCATGACAGATACCAAAGGAATAGCCACGTGTCGCCGTGCCTGCTGTTGCCCATGACAGATACCAAAGGAATAGCCACGTGACTTCGCCGTGCCTGCTGTTGCCCATGACAGATACCAAAGGAATAGCCACGTGTCGCCGTGCCTGCTGTTGCCCATGACAGATACCAAAGGAATAGCCACGTGACTTCGCCGTGCCTGCTGTTGCCCATGACAGATACCAAAGGAATAGCCACGTGACTTCGCCGTGCCTGCTGTAGCTCATGACAGATACCAAAGGAATAGCCACGTGACTTCGCCGTGCCTGCTGTAGCCCATGACAGATACCGAAGGAATAGCCACGTGTCGCCGTGTCTGCTGTAGCCCATGACAGATACCGAAGGAATAGCCACGTGTCGCCGTGCCTGCTGTAGCCCATGACAGATACCGAAGGAATAGCCACGTGTCGCCGTGCCTGCTGTAGCCCATGACAGATACCGAAGGAATAGCCACGTGTCGCCGTGTCTGCTGTTGCCCATGACAGATACCAAAGGAATAGCCACGTGTCGCCGTGCCTGCTGTAGCCCATGACAGATACCAAAGGAATAGCCACGTGTCGCCGTGCCTGCTGTTGCCCATGACAGATACCAAAGGAATAGCCACGTGACTTCGCCGTGCCTGCTGTAGCCCATGACAGATACCAAAGGAATAGCCACGTGACTTCGCCGTGCCTGCTGTAGCCCATGACAGATACCAAAGGAATAGCCACGTGACTTCGCCGTGCCTGCTGTTGCCCATGACAGATACCAAAGGAATAGCCACGTGACTTCGCCGTGCCTGCTGTTGCCCATGACAGATACCAAAGGAATAGCCACGTGACTTCGCCGTGCCTGCTGTAGCCCATGACAGATACCAAAGGAATAGCCACGTGACTTCGCCGTGCCTGCTGTAGCCCATGACAGATACCAAAGGAATAGCCACGTGACTTCGCCGTGCCTGCTGTTGCCCATGACAGATACCAAAGGAATAGCCACGTGACTTCGCCGTGCCTGCTGTTGCCCATGACAGATACCAAAGGAATAGCCACGTGACTTCGCCGTGCCTGCTGTTGCCCATGACAGATACCAAAGGAATAGCCACGTGACTTCGCCGTGCCTGCTGTAGCTCATGACAGATACCAAAGGAATAGCCACGTGACTTCGCCGTGCCTGCTGTAGCCCATGACAGATACCGAAGGAATAGCCACGTGTCGCCGTGCCTGCTGTAGCCCATGACAGATACCGAAGGAATAGCCACGTGTCGCCGTGTCTGCTGTTGCCCATGACAGATACCAAAGGAATAGCCACGTGTCGCCGTGCCTGCTGTAGCCCATGACAGATACCAAAGGAATAGCCACGTGTCGCCGTGCCTGCTGTAGCCCATGACAGATACCAAAGGAATAGCCACGTGACTTCGCCGTGCCTGCTGTAGCCCATGACAGATACCAAAGGAATAGCCACGTGACTTCGCCGTGCCTGCTGTTGCCCATGACAGATACCAAAGGAATAGCCACGTGACTTCGCCGTGCCTGCTGTTGCCCATGACAGATACCAAAGGAATAGCCACGTGACTTCGCCGTGCCTGCTGTTGCCCATGACAGATACCAAAGGAATAGCCACGTGACTTCGCCGTGCCTGCTGTTGCCCATGACAGATACCAAAGGAATAGCCACGTGACTTCGCCGTGCCTGCTGTTGCCCATGACAGATACCAAAGGAATAGCCACGTGACTTCGCCGTGCCTGCTGTTGCCCATGACAGATACCAAAGGAATAGCCACGTGACTTCGCCGTGCCTGCTGTTGCCCATGACAGATACCAAAGGAATAGCCACGTGACTTCGCCGTGCCTGCTGTTGCCCATGACAGATACCAAAGGAATAGCCACGTGACTTCGCCGTGCCTGCTGTAGCCCATGACAGATACCAAAGGAATAGCCACGTGTCGCCGTGCCTGCTGTAGCCCATGACAGATACCAAAGGAATAGCCACGTGACTTCGCCGTGCCTGCTGTAGCCCATGACAGATACCAAAGGAATAGCCACGTGACTTCGCCGTGCCTGCTGTAGCCCATGACAGATACCAAAGGAATAGCCACGTGACTTCGCCGTGCCTGCTGTTGCCCATGACAGATACCAAAGGAATAGCCACGTGACTTCGCCGTGCCTGCTGTTGCCCATGACAGATACCAAAGGAATAGCCACGTGACTTCGCCGTGCCTGCTGTAGCCCATGACAGATACCAAAGGAATAGCCACGTGACTTCGCCGTGCCTGCTGTTGCCCATGACAGATACCAAAGGAATAGCCACGTGACTTCGCCGTGCCTGCTGTTGCCCATGACAGATACCAAAGGAATAGCCACGTGACTTCGCCGTGCCTGCTGTTGCCCATGACAGATACCAAAGGAATAGCCACGTGACTTCGCCGTGCCTGCTGTTGCCCATGACAGATACCAAAGGAATAGCCACGTGACTTCGCCGTGCCTGCTGTTGCCCATGACAGATACCAAAGGAATAGCCACGTGACTTCGCCGTGCCTGCTGTAGCCCATGACAGATACCAAAGGAATAGCCACGT
>OX246745.1:35554581-35557081 GCA_945910005.1 Isoperla grammatica
ATATTTACAAGCCTCTTCCCACCATCATCCGAGCCAGAAGCATTCAGTCATAAACTCACTTGTATCACGTGCCAAAAGAATATCAGACAAAAACAGTTACAGTATGGAAAAGAAATCGTTACTTGAAATTTTAAAAAACAATGGTTACAGTGAAATAAGTATTCGTAGAGCTTTTGACAGAGACCCTGTAAACCATGAAAACACTACACAGGAACAAGAGGAAAAAACTAAATTTGCAGTACTACCCTACGTAAAATACACCACAGATCGCATTAGTCGGTACTTAAAGACTCTACACATTAAAACCGTTTTCAAGCCTCGGAAAAAGATTGCTGACATGCTGCGGTCCCCTAAAGATCAGAGTATTTTGAGTGGGAGTGGCATATACAAAATACCGTGTAAGTGCGGCCAGTGTTACATTGGACAAACATGTACAACTGTAGCTACCAGAGTTAAAGAACACAGACACAATTGTGCTAAGTTAAGGGACGACCTGTCAGCAGTCGCCAAACATGCAATCGACAACGTCGCTAACCCCGACCATGAGATACTTTTCGATCAAACGAAAATAATCTGTCATGAGTCCTCCATGTGGCCTAGGCTTATCAGGGAGTCCATAGAAATAGCCAAACATCGCAACAACATGAATGGTGACGTGGGAGGCTATAGACTGAGTTCAATCTGGTCACCAGCTGTTAAAATAGCAACCAAACAGCACTGGCAACAACTTCAACATCAACAACAACTACAACAGCATCAGCAACAACAACAGCAGCAACAGCAACGACAGCAAGAACTACTACAACAGCGACAACGAACGCAGCACACAACGAGCGAATGGGGCGCCACCACCAGCGCCACACCCACCTGTACCCAAGCTGACAGTCACCCCCTCAGTGTCCGGCGAGAACCTAGGCGGAGTGGTCGACTTAGGGAACGCGCTAGGCACTCCTGAAGATGTCCCTCACAGAAGGGACGAAACGTCGAGGTAAGCCACCTTATCACCCACGACGCGGCGAAACATCCCGTTCAAATTATTATTATTATTATTATTATTATTATTATTATTATTATTATTATTATTATTATTATTATTATTATTATTATTATTATTATAATTATTTTTTTTATTATTATTATTATTATTATTATTATTATTATTATTATTGTTATTATTATTATTATTATTGTTATTATTATTATTATTATTATTATTATTATTATTATTATTATTACTATTATTATTATTATTATTATTATAATTACTATTAATTATTCATCTGTAATCAACACGATACATTTACAGATATATATTTTATAGAGAAAGGGAGCAGGAAGAGGACCTTGTGGTACATACCCCACGTGTTTAGTGAGCGAGTTATTCAACAGCTACGTGAGTCATGAAGCGGGCTATGACCTTAACTATTTAAACTGACCAGACACAGAAGTAAAATCAGATTAAATACGCAATAAGAACAATGCATTTCTAAATTCAAACATATCAATCGATGTGATAAGTACACATTATAGCACTAAGGGCCGGTCTTAGAGTCTCCTAATAGGAAAGTTATTTGTAGCAATTAAACTATTTGGAGGATTTCAAGAGATTTGATTGGTGGTTGCCATGGAGACAACAAGCTATTCGACGAATAAGTAGTTATTGGGACATTGTAAGACTGGACCTAAGTGCCTTTGATATCGGTACTGTGTTCAAAAGAAGGGTAACTACAGGTTATGTATCGTGTTAGTCTCCTCGGTTGACGGACAGAGCTACCCCTAATCAAGTCAGCAAGTCAGCAAGTTAGCCCGCCGAGTCTGAGACTACCACGCTTCTCCGACGTATTAGCCACATGGCTCAAAGCCAGCGGGAAACTGGAAAACTTCTCAATAATAAACTCTCCTTCGCTTGTAAAATGTTGTGAGAACGATATTCTTAAATAGAAGGGTATAATATAACGAGATGTAAAAGATGTCCATGATAAAACGCGGGAATCAGGGAGGTACTATAAGAAAGGAATCAAGATGTAAAGGTGAAGTAAGGAGACGGGGATAGGGTAGGCAGGAGACAGCCAAGGGTATAATATAACATCACAGAGAATAAAATTGAATTGAAAATGAAAAGAGCTCCGTTAGCAAGTCATCTCCTAGCAACCACAACTCCCCCCCCCCCCCCCCCCCACCTCTCTTGCTCTTAGGGCGATCATTCCTCTCCTCTCCCTCTACACAACAAGAGAAGGAAGATGACAAAAACCTGTTCTAATTAGGCCGCTCTGCTCGTTTCACTGCTTGCGCCACTTCTTGACGCATTCATCCATGTAGCTCCCTACAGGCGCGGCCGACTGCAGTCGCGGCTGACCTACCAGGGGCGGATCTAGCCTTGATTTATGGGGGGGCGGTTGCATGGAAGGCGATTTCCAATTATTATAGAAGGGGGGGGGGGGCTTAAGTGCATGCTATATATACAAGTTTTCGGGAGTAATGTACATTATGTTTAATTTAA
>OX246745.1:35562081-35634581 GCA_945910005.1 Isoperla grammatica
AAACACTCATCTGACTGGTGGTTACCTAGTAGAAAACACTCATCTGACTGGTGGTTACCTAGTAGAAAACACGCATGTAACAGGTGGATACCTAGTAGAAAACACTCATCTGACTAGTGGTTACCTAGTAGAAAACACTCATCTGACTGGTGGTTACCCAGTAGAAAACACTCATCTGACTGGAGGATACCTAGTAGAAAACTCTCATCTGAATGATGGTTACCCAGTAGAAAACAGGCATGTAACAGGTGGTTACCTAGTTGAAAACACTCATCTGACTGGTGGTTATCTAGTAGAAAACACTCATCTGACTGGTGGTTACCTAGTAGAAAACACTCATCTGACTGATGGTTACCCAGAAGAAAACAGGCATGTAACAGGTGGTTACCTAGCAGAAAACACACATCTGACTGGTGGTTACCTAGTAGAAAACACTCATCTGACTGGTGGTTACCTAGTAGAAAACACTCATCTGACTGGTGGTTACCTAGTAGAAAACCATCATCTGACTGGTGGTTACCTAGTAGAAAACACTCATCTGACTGGTGGTTACCTAGTAGAAAACACTCATCTGACTGGTGGTAACCTAGTAGAAAACACTCATCTGACTTGTGGTTACCTAGTAGAAAACACTCATCTGACTGATGGTTACCCAGTAGAAAACAGGCATGTGACAGGTGGTTACCTAGTAGAAAACACTCATCTGACTGGTGGTTACCTAGTAGAAAACACTCATCTGACTGGTGGTTACTTAGTAGAAAACACTTATCTGACTGGTGGTTACCTAGTAGAAAACACTCATCTGACTGGTGGTTACCCAGTAGAAAACACTCATCTGACTGGTGGTTACCCAGTAGAAAACACTCATCTGACTGGTGGTTACCCAGTAGAAAACACTCATCTGAATGGTGGTTACCTAGTAGAAAACACTCATCTAACTGGTGGTTACCTAGCAGAAAACACTCATCTGACTGGTGGTAACCTAGTAGAAAACACTCATCTGACTGGTGGTTACCTAGTAGAAAACACTTATCTGACTGGTGGTAACCCAGTAGAAAACACTCATCTGACTGGTGGTTACCCAGTAGAAAACACTCATCTGACTGGTGGTTACCTAGTAGAAAACACTCATCTGACTAGTGGTTACCCAGTAGAAAACACTCATCTGACTGGTGGTTACCCAATAGAAAACACTCATCTGACTGGTGGTTACCAAGTAGAAAACACTCATCTGACTGGTGGTTACCTAGTAGAAAACACTCATCTGCCTGGTGGTTACCCAGAAGAAAACACTCATCTGACTGGTGGTTACCTAGTAGAAAACACTCATCTGACTAGTGGTTACCCAGTAGAAAACACTCATCTGACTGGTGGTTACCCAGTAGAAAACACTCATCTCACTGGTGGTTACCTAGTAGAAAACACTCATCTGACTGGTGGTTACCTAGTAGAAAACACTCATCTGACTGGTGGTTACCCAGAAGAAAACACTCATCTGACTGGTGGTTACCTAGTAGAAAACACTCATCTGACTGGTGGTTACCCAGAAGAAAACACTCATCTGACTGGTGATTACCTAGTAGAAAACACTCATCTGACAGGTGGTTACCTAGTAGAAAACACTCATCTGACTGGTGGTTACCCAGTAGAAAACACTCATCTGACTGGTGGTTACCTAGTAGAAAACCTACATCCAACTGGTGGTAACCCAGTAGAAAACACTCATCTGACTGGTGGTTACCCAGTAGAAAACACTCATCTGACTGGTGGTTACCTAGTAGAAAAAACTCATCAGACTGGTGGTTACCTAGTAGAAAACACTCATCTGACTGGTGGTTACCTAGTAGAAAACACTCATCTGACTGGTTGTTACCCAGTAGAAAACACGCATCTGACTGGTGGTTACCTAGTAGAAAACACTTATCTGACTGGTGGTTACGTAGTAGAAAACACTCATCTGACTGGTGGTTACCTAGTAGAAAACACTCATCTGACTGGTGGTTACCTAGTAGAAAACACTCATCTGACTGGTGGTTACCTAGTAGAAAACACTTATCTGACTGGTGGTTTTCTAGTAGAAAACACTCATCTGACTGGTGGTTACCTAGTAGAAAACACTCATCTGACTGGTGGTTACCCAGTACAAAACACTCATCAGACTGGTGGTTACCCAGTAGAAAACACTCATCTGACTGGTGGTTACCTAGTAGAAAACACTCATCTGACTGGTGGTTACCCAGTAGAAAACACTCATCTGACTGGTGGTTACCCAGTAGAAAACACTCATCTGACTGGTGGTTACCTAGTAGAAAACACTCATCTGACTGGTGGTTACCTAGTAGAAAACACTCATCTGACTGGTGGTTACCCAGTAGAAAACACTCATCTGACTGTTGGTTACCCAGTAGAAAACACTCATCTGACTGGTGGTTACCTAGTAGAAAACACTCATCTGACTGGTGGTTACCTAGTAGAAAACACTTATCTGACTGGTGGTTACTCAGTATAAAACAATCATCTGACTGGTGGTTACCCAGTAGAAAACACTCATCTGACTGGTGGTTACCCAGTAGAAAAAACTCATCTGACTGGTGGTTACCTAGTAGAAAACACTCATCCGACTGGTGGTTACCCAGTAGAAAACACTCATCTGACTGGTGGTTACCTAGTAGAAAACACTCATCTGACTGGTGGTTACCCAGTAGAAAACACTCATCTGACTGGTGGTTACCCAGTAGAAAACACTCATCTGACTGGTGGTAACCTAGTAGAAAACACTCATCTGACTGGTGGTTACCTAGTAGAAAACACTCATCTGACTGGTGGTTACCCAGTAGAAAACACTCATCTGACTGGTGGTTACCCAGTAGAAAACACTTATCTGACTGGTGGTTACCCAGTAGAAAACACTCATCTGACTGGTGGTTACCTAGTAGAAAACACTCATCTGACTGGTGGTTACCCAGTAGAAAACACTCATCTTACTGGTGGTTACCCAGTAGAAAACACTCAACTGACTGGTGGTAACCTAGTAGAAAACACTCATCTGACTGGTGGTTACCTAATAGAAAACACACTGATCTGACTGGTGGTTACCCAGTAGAAAACACTGTTCTGACTGGTGGTTACCCAGTAGAAAACACTCATCTGACTGGTGGTTACCCAGTAGAAAACACTCATCTGACTGGTGGTTACCTAGTAGAAAACACATATCTGACTGGTGGTTACCTAGTAGAAAACACTCATCTGACTGGTAGTTACCTAGTAGAAAACACTCATCTGACTGGTGGTTACCTAGTAGAAAACACTCATCTGACTGGTGGTTACCCAGTAGAAAACACTCATCTGACTGGTGGTTACCTAGTAGAAAACACTCATCTGACTGGTGATTACCTAGTAGAAAACACTCATCTGACTGGTGGTTACCTAGTAGAAAACACTCATCTGACTGGTGGTTACCCAGTAGAAAACACTCATCTGACTGGTGGTTACCCAGTAGAAAACACTCATCTGACTGGTGGTTACCCAGTAGAAAACACTCATCTGACTGGTGGTTACCCAGTAGAAAACACTCATCTGACAGGTGGTTACCTAGTAGAAAACACTCATCTGACTGGTGGTTACCTAGTAGAAAACACTCATCTGACTGGTGGTTACCTAGTAGAAAACACTCATCTGACTGGTGGTTACCTAGTAGAAAACACTTATCTGACTGGTGGTTACCTAGTAGAAAACACACTGATCTGACTGGTAGTTACCCAGTAGAAAACACTTATCTGACTGGTGGTTACCCAGTAGAAAACACTCATCTGACTGGTTGTTACCCAGTAGAAAACACTCATCTGACTGGTTGTTACCTAGTAGAAAACACATATCTGACTGGTGGTTACCTAGTAGAAAACACTCATCTGACTGGTGGTTACCTAGTAGAAAACACTCATCTGACTGGTGGTTACCTAGTAGAACACACTCATCTGACTGGTGGTTACCCAGTAGAAAACACTCATCTGACTGGTGGTTACCTAGTAGAAAACACTCATCTGACTGGTGGTTACCTAGTAGAAAACACTCATCTGACTGGTGGTTACCTAGTAGAAAACACTCATCTGACTGGTGGTTACCTAGTAGAAAACACTCATCTGACTGGTTGTTACCCAGTAGAAAACAGGCATGTAACAGGTGGTTACCTAGTAGAAAACACTCATCTGACTGGTGGTTACCTAGTAGAAAACACTCATCTGACTGGTGGTTACCTAGTAGAAAACACTCATCTGACTGGTGGTTACCTAGTAGAAAACACTCATCTGACTGGTGGTTACCTAGTAGAAAACACTCATCTGACTGGTGGTTACCTAGTAGAAAACACACTGATCTGACTGGTAGTTACCCAGTAGAAAACACTCATCTGACTGGTGGTTACCCAGTAGAAAACACTCATCTGACTGGTGGTTACCCAGTAGAAAACACTCATCTGACTGGTGGTTACCTAGTAGAAAACACATATCTGACTGGTGGTTACCTAGTAGAAAACACTCATCTGACTGGTGGTTACCTAGTAGAAAACAGGCATGTAACAGGTGGTTACCTAGTAGAAAACACTCATCTGACTGGTGGTTACCTAGTAGAAAACACTCATCTGACTGGTGGTTACCTAGTAGAAAACACGCATGTAACAGGTGGATACCTAGTAGAAAACACTCATCTGACTAGTGGTTACCTAGTAGAAAACACTCATCTGACTGGTGGTTACCCAGTAGAAAACACTCATCTGACTGGAGGATACCTAGTAGAAAACACTCATCTGACTGATGGTTACCCAGTAGAAAACAGGCATGTAACAGGTGGTTACCTAGTAGAAAACACTCATCTGACTGGTGGTTATCTAGTAGAAAACACTCATCTGACTGGTGGTTACCTAGTAGAAAACACTCATCTGACTGATGGTTACCCAGTAGAAAACAGGCATGTAACAGGTGGTTACCTAGTAGAAAACACTTATCTGACTAGTGGTTACCTAGTTGAAAACACTCATCTGACTGGTGGTTACCTAGTGGAAAACACATATCTGACTGGTGGTTACCTAGTAGAAAACACTCATCTGACTGGTGGTTACCTAGTAGAAAACACTCATCTGACTGGTGGTTACCTAGTAGAAAACACTCATCTGACTGGTGGTTACCCAGTAGAAAACACTCATCTGACTGGTGGTTACCTAGTAGAAAACACTCATCTGACTGGTGGTTACCTAGTAGAAAACACTCATCTGACTGGTGGTTACCTAGTAGAAAACACTCATCTGACTGGTGGTTACCTAGTAGAAAACACTCATCTGACTGGTGGTTACCTAGTAGAAAACACTCATCTAACTGGTGGTTACCCAGTAGAAAACACTCATCTGACAGGTGGTTACCAAGTAGAAAACACTCATCTGACTGGTGGTTACCTAGTAGAAAACACTCATCTGACTGGTGGTTACCTAGTAGAAAACACTCATCTGACTGGTGGTTACCTAGTAGAAAACACTCATCTGACTGGTGGTTACCTAGTAGAAAACACTCATCTAACAGGTGGTTACCTAGTAGAAAACACTCATCTGACTGGTGGTTACCTAGTAGAAAACACTCATCTGACTGTTGGTTACCCAGTAGAAAACACTCATCTGACAGGTGGTTACCCAGTAGAAAACACGCATTGCTTTAAGACCACACACAATAATATAATGGCAGTACGACAGTATCATAAATGTATATAAGTGAATAAGAGAACATTTACATAAAAACAAAATATCAGAGTAAACAAAATCTAGCTACACTAGAAAATCGCCTGAGCAAGACGCATCCAGTGATATCCAACAACTGTTGTCACCATAATAAACGTCCACCATATGGCTGAACCCTACTTACTACACAAACGGATTTATGAAATTTATCTTAAATGTAATGTTATTAAAACCTTCCCATTCTACTTAAAATAACATTTTGGTACTTTCAGCTATTTTATACCCATCATGTTGCATACCATTTTTTAGATTACACTAAACAGTAATTTTATAAGTAAAACAATCATGTGTCGTTTAATAATATCGTGACGATTGCAAATTTGTTATGTGACTAATGTAATATGAGCTTTAACAAAGGGAATTTTGTAACACGTTTTTTAAATTACTTGGTTTATATATTTTTTTCAATTAAATATCGGATTTCTAGATTATAGGTTTGTTGTAGGTTGGATGACAAGAGGGGAGCTTACCGCATCGACCAATCACAAGCCCCAACCCCCACATTTCATGTTCCCCTCATTTAATCCAATATCCTCGCATAATACGGTAATACCTCGAGGAATCGTATCTTGCAGCTCAAAACGTACCATTTTATAGAACGCTGAAAACTAAGATAAAATAAAGAGTTGGGTACTCACTCCCTGGAGCGTCTTGATATTGTGCAGAGCGTTTTGAGCGTCTAGGGCAGACTTCCGTGTGAAGAAGGTAACAAAACAGCATCCTGGAAACAAAACATACGCACTAGTTAGATATGATTATGACTGTTGTTGCTTTCCGTCTCTATTACTGCGATCCTACTAGTCGAGACGATGAGGGGTGATAGAATAAGATAAAAACCAGTCACAGAAACCTGGCCATACCTAATGCGGGATTCGAACCGACGTCTCTAAGAGCTATTAGCTCAGGCCGGCGCCCCAACCCCATGAGCTACAGCAGACGGTGCACAACGGCACATGTAGCTGGGCTGTAGGTCACCTAGAGGTCTATCTTATATTCCTCTGTGCACTCATGAAATTCTTCTTGGGAAAACCGTTCTTTTAGCGGATGTCCGTACCGAGGAAATGTGATGACTCCGTTCGTGCGTATCTTGTGGTTGAGTGGTGAGGGAGGGGGGGGGGGGGGCATTCATCCAATACAGAAGTCCAAATAAGCTCTCAACCAGCGCCCATTTAATCAAGCATTAATAGTTACTATAGTTGACTTACATAATTCAACATCAACGCGTTTCAGATTTATTCCAATATATAAGTGGTTAGTCAAAGCACACAAAGCACTTGGGCCAGAAATCGAAGATGACTATTTTCTGATCTCCACGTGCCACCGTTCATTTCTGCTATACACCATTTACTAATCACTTATTTATTGGAATTAATTTAAAACTGTTTTACACAAAGTACACCATGTAACTTACATAGCTTCAAGGGTAGCTCCAGCAAAAACGTACCTACCGCATACAATATATATATAAAGTATGAGTAGCATTACTTATCTTTCTTATCCTCTCTTATTAGCACATGTTTATTTGTTTTATGGTAATTAAATGCCAGTGTAGGACACAGTTTCCTATTTAGTCAGGTACAAATACATGTGTTCGAGAATACATCTCACAAGTAATGTTGGATTACCTGCCGTGACGCCAGGATGGATTGGAAGACACTTCATAGAAGGTGCATTTGTGGGATTTGTTTTGCTTGGGAAATGGAGAGAAATTTGCGTTCGGTGGTTTCATTCTAAGGAAAGAGTATTTCTTTGTCAGAGTCATAGTCTAGTTATACCGTGGATACGAATACCTCTTCAATTTTAATATTGGTTTGCCATACACACAATCAAATATATAACAATTTAAAAGTAAACCAATACAAGCTCTCGCCACAAGTAATCCAAGGAATCTCGGTTATAAAAGGTTGAGTTGGATAAGAGTGAGATTAGCCTGGGATTGGTTCTGGAACATGTAAGAAGCCATCCAGTATGAATATTGGAACACTTGGATTACTGTTGGCTGAGTGAGATTAGCCTGGGTTTGGTTCTGAAACATGTAAGAAGCCATCCAGTATGAATATTGGAACACTTGGATTACTGTTGGCTGAGTGAGATTAGCCTGGGATTGGTTCTGAAACATGTAAGAAGCCATCCAGTATGAATATTGGAACACTTGGATTACTGTTGGCTGAGTGAGATTAGCCTGGGATTGGTTCTGAAACATGTAAGAAGCCATCCAGTATGAATATTGGAACACTTGGATTACTGTTGGCTGAGTGAGATTAGCCTGGGATTGGTTCTGAAACATGTAAGAAGCCATCCAGTATGAATATTGGAACACTTGGATTACTGTTGGCTGAGTGAGATTAGCCTGGGATTGGTTCTGGAACATGTAAGAAGCCATCCAGTATGAATATTGGAACACTTGGATTACTGTTGGCTGAGTGAGATTAGCCTGGGATTGGTTCTGGAACATGTAAGAAGCCATCCAGTATGAATATTGGAACACTTGGATTACTGTTGGCTGAGTGAGATTAGCCTGGGATTGGTTCTGGAACATGTAAGAAGCCATCCAGTATGAATATTGGAACACTTGGATTACTGTTGGCTGAGTGAGATTAGCCTGGGATTGGTTCTGGAACATGTAAGAAGACATCCAGTATGAATATTGGAACACTTGGATTACTGTTGGCTGAGTGAGATTAGCCTGGGATTGGTTCTGGAACATGTAAGAAGCCATCCAGTATGAATATTGGAACACTTGGATTACTGTTGGCTGAGTGAGATTAGCCTGGGATTGGTTCTGGAACATGTAAGAAGACATCCAGTATGAATATTGGAACACTTGGATTACTGTTGGCTGAGCGAGATTAGCCTGGGATTGGTTCTGGAACATGTAAGAAGACATCCAGTATGAATATTGGAACACTTGGATTACTGTTGGCTGAGTGAGATTAGCCTGGGATTGGTTCTGGAACATGTAAGAAGACATCCAGTATGAATATTGGAACACTTGGATTACTGTTGGCTGAGTGAGATTAGCCTGGGATTGGTTCTGGAACATGTAAGAAGCCATCCAGTATGAATATTGGAACACTTGGATTACTGTTGGCTGAGTGAGATTAGCCTGGGATTGGTTCTGAAACATGTAAGAAGCCATCCAGTATGAATATTGGAACACTTGGATTACTGTTGGCTGAGTGAGATTAGCCTGGGATTGGTTCTGAAACATGTAAGAAGCCATCCAGTATGAATATTGGAACACTTGGATTACTGTTGGCTGAGTGAGATTAGCCTGGGATTGGTTCTGAAACATGTAAGAAGCCATCCAGTATGAATATTGGAACACTTGGATTACTGTTGGCTGAGTGAGATTAGCCTGGGATTGGTTCTGAAACATGTAAGAAGCCATCCAGTATGAATATTGGAACACTTGGATTACTGTTGGCTGAGTGAGATTAGCCTGGGATTGGTTCTGGAACATGTAAGAAGCCATCCAGTATGAATATTGGAACACTTGGATTACTGTTGGCTGAGTGAGATTAGCCTGGGTTTGGTTCTGAAACATGTAAGAAGCCATCCAGTATGAATATTGGAACACTTGGATTACTGTTGGCTGAGTGAGATTAGCCTGGGATTGGTTCTGAAACATGTAAGAAGCCATCCAGTATGAATATTGGAACACTTGGATTACTGTTGGCTGAGTGAGATTAGCCTGGGATTGGTTCTGAAACATGTAAGAAGCCATCCAGTATGAATATTGGAACACTTGGATTACTGTTGGCTGAGTGAGATTAGCAATGCGGTGAGTTCTGGAACGCAGCTCATGTCACGAAAAGAAACACATTTATACATACACAATGATTATTTAAATTAAACATTGGGGAATTCCACATGGTGAGAAGTGAAAATGCTGAAAAGGGGTCACCTTGGAGTGCCGGGGAAAGAAGCAGTGTAATCGGACATTTAACTGTGCATTTTTCCTGCTCAATTATTAAAAATGAAAAGTAATATTGCGGCTCAATTTTAGCGCCCCGATAAAAGTAACACGGTAAATCTCAAGGAAACACCAGTAAAACTAAACAATGCTGTCAGAAATGCAAATGGGCTCCCGACCCACACAATGAAGGTAAAAGAAAAAACAAAATGAAACACTAGAAAATGGCCTCATAAATAGAGACTAGAACAACTGATAGCAATTCAAGGTAAGCCCGACAAAAACAATGTTCCATATGGGATGCACTAAACTAGGGTTAATGGTAACATTCCTCGAGTCTTACTGCGTTGCTTTCATGGACAACCCAGGACAACAACGTCAACGTCCTAATATCTAAATAACTAATAAGATACATTACACGTGTATGTATTCTGTATTACATTATATTAGATGGGTTAGATTAGATAACGGACATATGTATCATATATTATTAATTCTGGATTAGATAAGATTAGATTCGTAGATTGATTAGATAGGTATATTATGTTAATAATATATGCTGCTGCTTAGGTAATAACAATTCAAATTTCAAGTTGTCGAAGGCTGCCAGGCTGCGAGTATTGCACTCATTATGGGAGCCCAATATATTTATATTTTATCGTAATTTATTTATTCATTTATTTACTTATTTACTTATTTATAAGAATGAAGGAACTTTCAGCTTCGATTAACATTAAAAACGTAATTCTCTTCTGCTATGCCATTTCGTGTGATCGTGGCCGATGGATTTGTTGACTTTTTAATCATTCGGAACAATGGCCACGTGACTTAACAGCAGTAATAATCTTTGTAGCAAAACGTGTCAGAATAGGGGTGGTGTGAGTTGGCACAGTTACTCGACCACCCCAGGGCATTGTTTGAATTGTCGGTCATATAAAAATGATGATTTGCAAACACCATTGAACAACGGCAGCGGTATTTGTACAGCTCCAAAAGACGACTGCCGCTCTTGCTCGTTTCAATAATACAGCTTACGAGTCATCTCTACAACTAATATTTGAACTTTGCTAAATTTATATTTTTCTTTTGTAACCCAAGAACTGTACAGAGTACAAATATTATACATGTGAAAAGAAGAGGGAAAAGTGGAGACATTTGTAATATCAAATATACTTGTTTGTGTGAATTTGTTAAACATTTGTTTAAAAATCGATCCCAAACTTCGAATCCAATACATCTTTAAATTGTGTTTCCCAGCCTGGCACAATATTAGGAATACTGTTCTTCCTAATTGACATTTTCATTTCTTAAAATTCTATTCAATCTACCGACCAATGAAATGTCTACCAGGTCTATAAATCATGTTTGCATAATGTTTGCTAGCGTCGACGCCGTTTCTTGTCAAGAGACTTTTAAATTTAAGTTTATTTTGATTTATTTTTTACTTATGTGGTTTTGTGGTGACAAGAATAAACAATAAATAATAATAATAATAATAATAATAATAATAATAATAATAATAATAATAATAATAATAATAATAATAATAATAATAAAAATAATAATAATAATAATAATAATAATAATAATAATAATAATAATAATAATAATAATAATAAAAATAATAAAAGTAAATAATTAATAATAAAAATAATAATAATAATAACTATTATTATAATAATAAAAATAATAATAATAATAATAATAATAATAATAATAATAATAATAATAATAATAATAATAATAATAATAATAATAATAATAATAATAATAATAATAATAATAATAATAACAATAATAATAATAATTTGAATTGCGTGCTGTTTAAAAATATATGATACATTAATATGATAACATGATAATATAAAACAAAGTATTTGACCCCGAAGTTATTGATATTTCTTAGACGATTTAGGGCCGGTTTCATCCAACCTGCAATCTCCTATTAGTAGGTAATCGGAGCCTTGCTACAAACAAACATGGCGACTGCCATGCATTTATAATGCTTTGTTTATTGCAATCTCCTATTAGTAGGTAATCGGAGCCTTGCTACAAACAAACATGGCGACTGCCATGCATTTATAATGCTATGTTTATTGCAATCTCCTATTAGTAGGTAATCGGAGCCTTGCTACAAACAAACATAGCGACTGCCATGCATTTATAATGCTATGTTTATTGCAATCTCCTATTAGTAGGTAATCGGAGCCTTGCTACAAACAAACATGGCGACTGCCATGCATTTATAATGCTATGTTTATTGCAATCTCCTATTAGTAGGTAATCGGAGCCTTGCTACAAACAAACATGGCGACTGCCATGCATTTATAATGCTATGTTTATTGCAATCTCCTATTAGTAGGTAATCGGAGCCTTGCTACAAACAAACATGGCGACTGCCATGCATTTATAATGCTATGTTTATTGCAATCTCCTATTAGTAGGTAATCGGAGCCTTACTACAAACAAACATGGCGACTGCCATGCATTTATAATGCTATGTTTATTGCAATCTCCTATTAGTAGGTAATCGGAGCCTTGCTACAAACAAACATGGCGACTGCCATGCATTTATAATGCTATGTTTATTGCAATCTCCTATTAGTAGGTAATCGGAGCCTTGCTACAAACAAACATGGCGACTGCCATGCATTTATAATGCTATGTTTTTTGCAATCTCCTATTAGTAGGTAATCGGAGCCTTGCTACAAACAAACATGGCGACTGCCATGCATTTATAATGCTATGTTTATTGCAATCTCCTATTAGTAGGTAATCGGAGCCTTGCTACAAACAAACATGGCGACTGCCATGCATTTATAATGCTATGTTTATTGCAATCTCCTATTAGTAGGTAATCGGAGCCTTGCTACAAACCAACATGGCGACTGGCATGCATTTATAATGCTATGTTTTTTGCAATCTCCTATTAGTAGGTAATCGGAGCCTTGCTACAAACAAACATGGCGACTGCCATGCATTTATAATGCTATGTTTATTGCAATCTCCTATTAGTAGGTAATCGGAGCCTTGCTACAAACCAACATGGCGACTGGCATGCATTTATAATGCTATGTTTATTGCAATCTCCTATTAGTAGGTAATCAGAGCCTTGCTACAAACAAACATGGCGACTGCCATGCATTTATAATGCTATGTTTATTGCAATCTCCTATTAGTAGGTAATCGGAGCCTTGCTACAAACCAACATGGCGACTGCCATGCATTTATAATGCTATGTTTATTGCAATCTCCTATTAGTAGGTAATCGGAGCCTTGCTACAAACAAACATGGCGACTGCCATGCATTTATAATGCTATGTTTATTGCAATCTCCTATTAGTAGGTAATCGGAGCCTTGCTACAAACCAACATGGCGACTGCCATGCATTTATAATGCTATGCTTATTGCAATCTCCTATTAGTAGGTAATCGGAGCCTTGCTACAAACAAACATGGCGACTGCCATGCATTAATTATGCTATGTTTATTGAAACCATGGTTACGAAGTTGGTGAATTCGCACCTTAATCCTATTTTTCCTCGTTGTTTCTACCAGAACCATTGTCTCAAACTTTCGACCTACGTAACACAATACCTACTTTCGCCAGGAAAACTCTACTTAGTCACAAGGTGAAAATATAGTCCTACTCATAGCTGACAGGACTTTGTTACTTGAAAGCTTCCCAATATCAAGTTTTCAAGTAAGGGAGTGCACGAGAACGAGATTTCAAGTACACTGTCAATGTGGACACGCCCTCGGCATCACGCTAGCAGCCATGACCTGCCCTCTCGTATTTCAGTGTTTCAATACAAACAGCCGAGTTTTCAGGGGGTTTCCCTCGTATCATGGAAACACGCGCGATAAAACTTAAAACACCTACATGATAGATGTGCTTAGTGCTTCACACAATGGCAAACAGTATTTTGTGCATTCCGTCATGGTTGGAATAAGAAAGCAATTAAATTAAAATAATTGAAGTTTAAATTACTTATTGAATTATTAGTGAAATATTAATAGAAACATTAATTCAATATTCTGATTTCAATAATTGTAATAAATGTGGGAGCATATCTTTAAATATTTTCAAAAGCTGTTTTCTGCATTTGTTGCTAAAAAAAAAAAAAAAATAGAAATGGACCCACAGATTTCCACAAAAAACGTTAATTCCTCATAATTGGTAAGTTGCATGTGATTATTGTGGTATGTTGTGTACTGTGTGTATGGTTGTCATAGGCAAATGTTGTGTATTTGTATTAAGTTTGTTTATTTACTTATTTATAGTATATATTATTCTGTGATTTGGTTTTGTACCGAGCTCAAGAGGGTACTGCACCATACAATGGCATTTTATTTCAGTAAAATAAATAACTACACACATTAATATTAATATTATTAACAGTTTTCAAAGAAATGTTTTAAACCAATCGTAAGTAAATTTCATATGCAATGATAATACATCAAATTTGAATACTAAATATAAATATATCATACTTAATTATGTCTACCAATGTATAACGACTATAAGGGGTACGTGGGGTAAGGGGACTGAGATGAGTCGTCTTAGGGTGTAATATCCCGCATACCTTCCTACCAGTTACGTATAGAAGGGGACCAAGGGCCCCCAATAGAGTCTGCGCCCCCACAATAATGTCCTCGAAATACCGTACTCAACTGACAATGTTCCATTGTTCCAGAAGTTATAACTTGAGTGTAGAAAAACGATGCGAAATGTTATATTCGTTGCTAGGATATATTACATACAATTTTTCAATACGTGAAACTGCCATAATGAGTGAACAGTTATATTTAATGTGTCCACAAATTCGGTAGTGGGGATTGGGTATTTGTTAGTATTATTGGTAGAGATATCCCAAAAAGCCAGTCATGGATTTATAAAATAGGCACGGATTGGCGCTTGAAGCGTACGAGTTGAAGAAGAACTAAAACATGTTACTACTCTAAATAAGACTATAACTATAACATATAATTTTATAAATTTCCCTTGCTCAAATAGCAGTAAAGGCTGTTAAGTTGTTGGAGGCTTTTACGACCCGTAGATGGGAACATATTATTAAGGGTAAAAATGCCTCAACAAAATGTTTCTCTCTGGCGGCTGGGGCTTTGCCCCAGACCCTCATTATCTCCCCTACAAAGTCACAGTCTACCGAGTACGCGGCTCCTCAAAGGTACATCTGCTTACTTCGACAAACACCTCACCCCTGACTTTGTCCGCCATCTTGCCAGTACCATCGCCAGCTGATGTTGGTCGTGTCTGCAGCGATATATCACCCCTGACTGTGTCCGCCATCTTGCCAGTACCATCGCCGGCTGATGTTGGTCGTGTCTGCAGCGATATATCACCCCTGACTGTGTCCGCCATCTTGCCAGTACCATCGCCGGCTGATGTTGGTCGTGTCTGCAGCGATATATCACCCCTGACTGTGTCCGCCATCTTGCCAGTACCATCGCCGGCTGATGTTGGTCGTGTCTGCAGCGATGTATCACCCCTGACTGTGTCCGCCATTTTGCCAGTACCATCGCCAGCTGATGTTGGTCGTGTCTGCAGCGATATATCACCCCTGACTGTGTCCGCCATCTTGCCAGTACCATCGCCAGCTGATGTTGGTCGTGTCTGCAGCGATATATCACCCCTGACTGTGTCCGCCATCTTGCCAGTACCATCGCCGGCTGATGTTGGTCGTGTCTGCAGCGATATATCACCCCTGACTGTGTCCGCCATCTTGCCAGTACCATCGCCAGCTGATGTTGGTCGTGTCTGCAGCGATATATCACCCCTGACTGTGTCCGCCATCTTGCCAGTACCATCGCCAGCTGATGTTGGTCGTGTCTGCAGCGATATATCACCCCTGACTGTGTCCGCCATCTTGCCAGTACCATCGCCAGCTGATGTTGGTCGTGTCTGCAGCGATATATCACCCCTGACTGTGTACGCCATCTTGCCAGTACCATCGCCAGCTGATGTTGGTCGTGTCTGCAGCGATATATCACCCCTGACTGTGTCCGCCATCTTGCCAGTACCATCGCCAGCTGATGTTGGTCGTGTCTGCAGCGATATATCACCCCTGACTGTGTCCGCGATCTTGCCAGTACCATCGCCAGCTGATGTTGGTCGTGTCTGCAGCGATATATCACCCCTGACTGTGTCCGCCATCTTGCCAGTACCATCGCCGGCTGATGTTGGTCGTGTCTGCAGCGATATATCACCCCTGACTGTGTCCGCCATCTTGCCAGTACCATCGCCAGCTGATGTTGGTCGTGTCTGCAGCGATATATCACCCCTGACTGTGTCCGCCATCTTGCCAGTACCATCGCCAGCTGATGTTGGTCGTGTCTGCAGCGATATATCACCCCTGACTGTGTCCGCCATCTTGCCAGTACCATCGCCAGCTGATGTTGGTCGTGTGGGCAGCGATATATCACCCCTGACTGTGTCCGCCATCTTGCCAGTACCATCGCCAGCTGATGTTGGTCGTGTCTGCAGCGATATATCACCCCTGACTGTGTCCGCCATCTTGCCAGTACCATCGCCAGCTGATGTTGGTCGTGGGACGTGTCAGCAGCGACATATCCTACTAATGGGGGGATTATTGTTTAATTGTCTTTTAAATGTGTTCCAATAACTCAGCGTGGCTGTTTTGATACTGAGAAGAAGGAAATATCGATCGGTTGTGAAAAGTGTCTCGAGCCGCTCCACAGACGGGCTGATTGGATTAACGTGCAAGGAAAATGGAAAAACGGAATTGCAACTTCACTCATATCAAGCTGTAGAAAACAGTAACGGCCCTGCTTGCTATAGAATCTTAAATATATGAAACTAAATACGAGAACGGGCACATTTTTTAGATTGAAAGCCCAATAAAATAACGCATCAGTATCAACTTGGGGTTTTTATCGGCTGTATATGATTCAACGATAGTAAATAACAAATAAAAGACTTCATTCGTTTTGATATGGAAAACATATAGAGGGTAAGAAATTTATACTGCAAAAGGGGCGGGGGGGGGAGGGAAGGAAGTCCCGTATCCCTCGACTTGAATGAGGAAATCGATCAGTTACTGGTTTCGCTATGCTGAGCGAGCTTTTCGTATACAACAAAAGTGCTGCGAATGTACATCACGGCCATGGATTTCACTCAGGGATTGAGATTAGCATTGACTGAGCAGGGTTATTTTTAATGTGGCTTGCGCTCGATTTCAATCACCTCAAGCAAGGGGGGTGTTACGTCGTCTGTATACAAATGTAGCCTACATCTTACAATTGAAGATGGCGATAAATATATACATACGTTACACGTGCATTTAAAAATAACTACACATAATGAGAATGAAAAATTGAAGCGATGTGATTGAAGTGTTGAAGCGATGAAAATTGTTTAGGTTGTAAAAACAAGTTACTTCCAAAATTTGTTTATAACCACATTCTAACTACTACTTTCTTGAATATATACATTATAATTATCCTTGTGCATCCATATATAAGTAAAACTTGAGCTATGTAAAATTCTTGCCGAGAGCAAATCCTGCCCCCCCCCGGCCCCTCCGTCCTTCCCTATTGCCTTTATCACAGCTAGAGCTGGAAATGATTAAAAATGCAACCTCGTTTTGTTCGTTCGATAATACATTTAAATTAGATGTTTTAACAGTCTGCGGGTTAGACAGAGAAGAAGAACAGCGACAGCCAATCTAGACAGAGAAGGTGAACAGCGACAGCCAATCTAGACAGAGAAGCAGAACAGCGACAGCCAATCTAGACAGAGAAGGTGAACAGCGACAGCCAATCTAGACAGAGAAGAAGAACAGCGACAGCCAATCTAGACAGAGAAGAACAGCGACAGCCAATTTAGACAGAGAAGGTGTACAGCGACAGCCAATCTAGACAGAGAAGAAGAACAGCGACAGCCAATCTAGACAGAGAAGGTGTACAGCGACAGCCAATCTAGACAGAGAAGGTGAACAGCGACAGCCAATCTAGACAGAGAAGGTGTACAGCGACAGCCAATCTAGACAGAGAAGGTGAACAGCGACAGCCAATCTAGACAGAGAAGGTGTACAGCGACAGTCAATCTAGACAGAGAAGGTGTACAGCGACAGCCAATCTAGACAGAGAAGAAAAACAGCGACAGCCAATCTAGACAGAGAAGGTGAACAGCGACAGCCAATCTAGACAGAGAAGAAGAACAGCGACAGCCAATCTAGACACAGAAGGTGTACAGCGACAGCCAATCTAGACACAGAAGGTGTACAGCGACAGCCAATCTAGATAGAGAAGAACAGCGACAGCCAATCTAGACAGAGAAGGTGTACAGCGACAGCCAATCTAGACAGAGAAGGTAAACAGCGACAGCCAATCTAGACAGAGAAGGTGTACAGCGACAGCCAATCTAGACAGAGAAGGTGAACAGCGACAGCCAATCTAGACAGAGAAGGTGAACAGCGACATCCAATCTAGACAGAGAAGGTGAACAGCGACAGCCAATCTAGACAGAGAAGGTGAACAGCGACAGCCAATCTAGACAGAGAAGGTGAACAGCGACAGCCAATCTAGACAGAGAAGGTTTACAGCGACAGCAAATCTAGACAGAGAAGGTGTACAGCGACAGCCAATCTAGACAGAAAAGGTGAACAGCGACAGCCAATCTAGACAGAGAAGAAGAACAGCGACAGCCAATCTAGACAGAGATGGTGAACAGCGACAGCCAATCTAGACAGAAAAGGTGAACAGCGACAGCCAATCTAGACAGAGAAGGTGTACAGCGACAGCCAATCTAGACAGAGAAGGTGAACAGCGACAGCCAATCTAGACAGAGAAGAAGAACAGCGACAGCCAATCTAGACAGAGAAGGTGAACAGCGACAGCCAATCTAGACAGAGAAGGTGAACAGCGACAGCCAATCTAGACAGAGAAGGTGAACAGCGACAGCCAATCTAGACAGAGAAGGTGTACAGCGACAGCCAATCTTCAAACGAAACACACGAAATAAATTGTGCTCATAATTTCAATAATTTATTAAATAATCTATTATAACGAAATGTATTCGAAATGTATTGTTATTTAAAATCAGAATTTTGATCATTTTACATAAATAGGCCTATAAAATTATAATGAAATGTGCTCAAAAAGTATTGCGTTTGTATGATAAAACATATTAAGGGATAAACCAATCCCTAACGTTTATTTTAAAACAACTCAACGTTTCGACGACCTATAGGGTCGTCGTTCTCAAGATGGACAAACAAGAAAAACAAATAACAAAACCAAAACAACCAAGACCAACAAAAGAAGGTACCTCGGAAGAATATTGGAATTGACGTTCCCAATACTTACCTCGGAAGAATATTGGACTTGACGTTCCCAGTACTTACCTCGGAAGAATATTGGACTACGTTCTCAATACTTACCTCGGAAGAATATTGGACTTCACGTTCCCAATACTTACCTCGGAAGAATAATGGAGTTGACGTTCCCAATACTTACCTCGGAAGAATATTGGACTTGACGTTCCCAATACTTACCTCGGAAGAATATTGGACTTGACGTTCCCAGTACTTACCTCGGAAGAATATTGGACTACGTTCTCAATACTTACCTCGGAAGAATATTGGACTTGACGTTTCCAATACTTACCTCGGAAGAATATTGGACTTGACGTTCCCAATACTTACCTCGGAAGAATATTGGACTTGACGTTCCCAATACTTACCCCGGAAGAATATTGGACTTGACGTTCCCAATACTTACCTCGAAAGAATAATGGACTTGACGTTCCCAATACTTACCTCGGAAGAATATTGGACTTGACGTTCCCAATACTTACCTCGGAAGAATATTGGACTTGACAATCCCAATACTTACCTCGGAAGAATATTGGACTTGACGTTCCCAATACTTACCTCGGAAGAATATTAGACTTGACGTTCCCAATGCTTAACTCGGAAGAATATTGGACTTGACAATCCCAATACTTACCTCGGAAGAATATTGGACTTGACGTTCCCAATACTTACCTAGAAGAATATTGGACTTGACCTTCCCAATACTTACCTCGGAGGAATATTGGACTTGACGTTCCCAATACTTAACTCTGAAGAATATTGGACTTGACGTTCCCAATACTTACCTCGGGAGAATATTGGACTTGACGTTCCCAATATTTACCTCAGAAGAATATTGGACTTGACGTTCCCAATATTACCTAGAAGAATATTCTACTTGACGTTCCCAATACTTACCTCGGAGGAATATTGGGTGTTGACGTTCCCAATACTTAACTCTGAAGAATATTGGACTTTTCGTTCCCAATACTTAACTCAGAAGAATATTGGACTTGACGTTCCCAATACTTACCTCGGAAGAATATTGGACTTCACGTTCCCAATACTTACCTCGGAAGAATATTGGACTTGACGTTCCCAATACTTAGCTCGGAAGAATATTGTTGTAACTATACATCAATAAAACAATTTTGTATTACAGAATAAACAAGTTTAACATCTTAATAAAATAAGAAAGTGAATTCAAAACAACAATAGAACAATTTTAAGTTTGCTTCTAGCAAAAACTTGGAAACTAAAGAGTTTCACTTAAACCTGCCACATTTAAAGAGGGAGAAAAAAACGACTTGTAAACAAAATTTAGTCGTAACACAACTTCGCTACATCTTAAAATGTTTGAAATCGAATATAAAAGGACTGATAATATACGATAATTAATAGAAAAGATGAAAGCAAAAAGAAACGAACCAAGTCGTTATTTACTTTACCGTTTGGTAAATAGAAGTGCGCTCAGCTCAAAGAACGGGAACGCGTTCTAAAGAAAGAGAATATTTCAATAAATTTCAATTCTGAAGTTCTTATGCCTTGTGAATTGAACGGCCCGCGCCGATAACCGACATGGTTACTGTGACGCTAAATGCGAGCCCTTATCTGTCCTAGGCCTAGCCATGGGCCTAGCCAATAGCCATGGGCTTAGCCATGGGCCTAGCAATTGGCCTAGCCAATAGCCATGGACATAGCCATGGGCCTAGCCGTGGGCCTAGCCAATAGCCATGGGCCAAGAAATGGGCCAAGCCATGGGCCTAGCAATGGGCCTAGCCAATAGCCATGGGCCTAGCCATGGGCCAAGCCATGGGCCTAGCCATAGGCCTAGCCAATAGCCATGGGCCTAGCCAATAGCCATGGGCCTAGCAATGGGCCTAGCCATGGGCCTAGCCATGGGCCTAGCCATGGGCCTAGCCATGGGCCAAGCCATGGGCCCAGCCATGGGCCTAGCCATGGGCCTAGCTATGGGCCTAGCTATGGGCATAGCCATGGGCCTAGCCATGGGCCTAGCCATGGGCCAAGCCATGGGCCAAGCTATGGGCCTAGCCATGGGCCTAGCCATGGGCCTAGCCATGGGCCTAGCCATGAGCCTAGCCATGAGCAGCCAATAGTCATGGGCCTAGCAATGGGCCTAGCCAATAGCCATGGGCCTAGCCATGGGCCTAGCCATGGGCCTAGCCATGGGCCTAGCAATGGGCCTAGCCATGGGCCTAGCAATGGGCCTAGCCATGGGCCTAGCCATGGGCCTAGCCATGGGCCTAGCCATGAGCCTAGCCATGGGCCTAGCCATGGGCCTAGCCATGGGCCTAGCCATGGGCCTAGCCATGGGCCTAGCCATGGGCCTATAGCCTAGCCTATCTTCTCAGATGGAGTATTTATTTTAATGTCTATACTTTATCGCATGTGCATAAAACAAGTTTGTATAAGGCGTACTTTTTATTCATCTCGGTTATTTATCAAGACGTAAAGAGAAAGGGTACCTTTAAGTCAAAAACCGCACACAATTTTATTTTTAAATTATATCTCATAAGTGAACTTAGAAATCGAAAATCTGAATCAAAAGCGCACTGTGGTTTGGTAAGCCCTGCACATTGAATGCTCTTTGTGTCTTGCATTATAATCAGTATGGTTTTTATTTCTAATTAGTTTTATTACTAATTATCGATTTAATAATTTAAATAACTACGCTAATGATTATAATATTGCATTCAGTCTGTAGGGCTTACCAAAACCAGTGCGCTGTTGACTTAGATTTTCGATTTCTTGTAGCATTCTTGAGATATAATTAAAAAATGAAAATTGTCTGCGGTTTTTGACGTAGATGTACCCTTCGCTCTTAAAGCATTACAATATTTCACATATTTTATGTTACTAGGAGTGAGTGCGTATTATGGGTGCGTCGCACGTCAAGCGACGAGCACAGGTCAAATGACGCGATCTCCATGTTCCAAGTTTTGCTTGCGTAATCGATAGACGTAATCGATATCATAGTTTGGACATTGTCTTGTTAGTTCTTCTGAGCAGCTTATCGGACGATTAAGTACCCATCAAGTAACCCAAGTTGGGAGTAAATTATCGCTATAAGTTATTATAATTTATAATTTCTGGAATTAACTTCTCAGTGGACAGAACCATAGTATACTTTTATTATTGAAGATTTATAAAACAAATGTACACTGACATTTTGTGAACGATATTAGATATATACCTTAGCGGTTGCCAACAAAGGTTTTGTAAGGTGATACACATACGTTCGTTATAATATTAGATACCTGTATGCGTGTTACGCTGGTCTATTTTTATTTTTAGGCATCATTTGTACTCGTATTGGGTTTTATTTGTATATACGTTTTATTTAGTGTAATTTGTTTCGATTTTCGTTTTTATATATTGTGTGTTATTCTGTGTCATGTGGCAACAGCTTTGTCTGGAGAGACCAAATAAAGGTTTGTTATACATTTAATATCAAAAGAGTAAATGCTACGTATCCACGACAAGCTGAGCAATGTTAAAATAGAAAGCGTGTTGTGGGGAACTTTTCATTGCATTACTAAAAAAACATGAAGCTTTCTCATGAAAACGCGTCCGTATACAGCGCTCTCCTAGCTGTTATTACAACTATTCGTTTTGGTCTTATTTCGAAAGCATAGAAATGGTATAGAAATAGAAAATGCAGTTATTGTTAATGTAATGCAATATAATAAGTACAATGTTAATCTAATTCAACGACTTAAAATTTAGTGTATTGATTTATTAAATGTTTCTATTCACACATAATGGCAGAAAAGAGCACCGCAACAGAGGCGGCTCCCCCCTGCCCCTCGCATCTCCAACATAAGAAGTGACGTCACACCCATATGAAAATGAACTAAACATAAATAAAACAATAAACAAATGAAATAATATAGTATATTATAGAATGCAATTTAGTATAAGGTAAACTCAATATAATGCAAATGTAGTGTAATGTAAATGTAATGTGATGTATTATATGAAAAGTAATATAATGTTATGTAAGATAAAGTTGTGTAATGTAGTATAATGTAAAGTAAATGTAACAATAAGCAATGTGACCAGTTGGTGAAGGTGCCGGCTAAACAAACGTTACGTACCGGTACTTTTCAAAACTTACGAGAGAATCCGTTAATTAATAAGATCAGCTAATGAAAACCGATGTTAATCTACGCCAATGTGCTCAATGATGTGACGTACTCGACGTAGCTTCATCTCCAGTACGTCCAGTACGTCCGGTACGTCGAGTACGTCGAGTACGTCCAGTACGTCCAGTACGAGACGGGCTAGACGAACGGCCATATGACGCCCTAACAAGCGTCTTCAGTGACGATTTTATTCAATTGCTTTATTAATTCAGACGTATTTTTTCTCAGTAACGAACCCAATCATGTTTACCTCACTGGATAATTAACAAGGCCTCGGCGAAACACAGAAATCTAAGCAATAAGTTGAGAGGTGAGATCCAATTAGTAACCTGAGAAAATGCTGCTACATTATAACATCTTATCTGGTTTCCCGGGTCGTGTGCGCTACCCAATTACCCAGCCCCCCCTGAACCATCGTAGCACGGCATGTTTGACATTCGCAGCTCATGCTCGGACCCATGTTACGATCACGAGTAGGCTGCATAATGTACACAGCTTCAAGCGATGACACTACTAGACAATTGAGATAATAAACACGTCTACCACGTCGATCCCGTGGCCAAGGGAAAACATTTTCATTATCGTTTTCGGTCAATCAGCGTCTCCGACTTTCCAGAGAGCACACAAGGAACTTTCTCCCTAGAAAACTAAACTCTCTCAAACTCTTTCGCTGCTCGAATTTCATAGCGATAGCGTTCCCAATGAAATTCCCCTAAAAGTGGTGCAAATAAAAATCTACGTTTTTACGAGGTTTTCCCCTTGAAGTATTGTGAACGGGGGCCATAGATCGGCCGCCATAAACGCGGCTCGGCTATCCCACTCGTGTATTTGGGGGCGTACGTGCGCTTGGACCTGGGGGGGGGGGGGTTACGTAGCGAAGAGCCCCTCCATTGATTTACACATGTCACATTCCATTGAGACCCACAAGAGCGCGACCACGGTAAAACACCTTGAAAAACAAGCTTGCTTAATTGCTGGCGATGATTACCTTTTGATTCTATTCTCAAAGCACGTCTTCGAGACTGAAAGGAACAAGGTAACCATGAACGCTTAGCACACGCACACACACAGGTGACAGGTCTGGGCATCACGTGCGAAGTGCTCTGCGCGGTCGCCCAGGCTCAACCTGAGGATGCCGCCACAGTGGACGGCGAAACGTCGTGAAGCAAGGTATGTGAAAGAACAGCCTCATTACAAAACGTGGACGAATACCCCAAAACCTCGTGTTACATCTCATTTTGTCTACGAAAATATACGTCACAAGTCACAACATATTTCATATATACAGTGTTTGCTTGAGTAAAGCATTTCTGTACCAATATCGAGGTAATCAATTGTACAAGTTGCGACTATGTCATACGTCCATTTATGCAACAAACGTAATCGAAACGATCGAGTTTGACAGAGATTGAGCTTAGTGTTGAATTAACAGTCACCTTGATATCAGCGGGCTGTAGGGGGGGAAGGGGTGTCTGAAACAATATAAATACACTAATCTTAAAATTTCAGAGAGGGGTCCCCTCCAGTTGTTTTAATACCTCATCATTAAAGTGAGTAAATATAAATTCCTAATTAATTCAAGAGAAGAATATACCCAACATCGGGTATCCTAATCGGAGTGTTAAGCCCAATAGACTCGTATCAGACAATTTGCACTCCAAAGTCCTAAACTTTGAACTTTCTATCACGATACTGAAGGACTTGGAGGTATCTTCAACCAACGTCGAAGCTTAACGACACTGGAGAGATCTATCACATTATGTACTTTGTTTCACAAATTACTGAAGATTAAAACTTTAAAAGCCCAAAGGACGTAAATTTTAAGCAGAGTATCTTCTCAATTTTAATAGGAAATAACAGGGAAACATAAACAAAGTCAGTTGTTGCAGAGATATAGGCAAGAAGGACGTTTAGCATGTGATATTTAGTGCATGATACAGGTTCGGACATTATTTCGATCAGTGAATCAGGAGTATTTTTAGTGAATGACGAGAAATTAGAGTTCCAATTAAACGCTTTGTAACGTCTGAACGATCTTACACACATTGACAAGCGTCGCACTGAGGGATGTGGTTTCGTACGAAAAGAAGATTAAATACTTATTATTTTGAATGTTGTTAAAACTATGATTTTTATTTTTGGCAATTGAAAAACTTCTTAGTTAACAAGCTTAAAAATAACAGAAGTGATTATAACAAAAAACAAATGAAATTATTTACGAAAATCTATTGTTGTTTTTGTAATCTTTGGTTGTATTTCATGTATTCCTGTTGCATTGTAAAACACTTCTGCATTATAACATTTCCTAGACTTTTTGTGGCGTTTTTCTGATATTAATACGTGTTAATTTTGCGCGGTTCTTGTAATATTCTACTACTTAAACTACCCGTTACAGAGATACAGCTAATAACATAGCACACTTTATTTCTGGAGGGAACTGAACAAGAAACACGAGTATGAATACGCAAAGCTTGAAAAAGTCGTCCAGAAAAAATAAAAACCATTAATTAACAAGTTTCTTCATTTACTTACACGAATTATCATATCAAAGAAAGTAATAACGGTGAACCAACAAACATATGCGTAGAAATTAATTTAAGTTCAATTCAAAGAGGAAGGCACTTTCTGTTTTTATGTTTATGTTATTGTGTTTGAATGAGATTCAGTCACGCTCGTGTTAGAAACTGGAATCATTTCGATAAACCGTCTAGTCTTCTACTATGTATCTACTCTCATTAGAGATGTATTTGTAGAGAGCGAAGACGCACGCACAACATAAGGCAGTCCCTCAACCCGCCTGCTACGAGAAATATAACCGAACAGTGTTGTGTCCGAGGGGGAATCACTCCTTTAATGACGTCACTTATTTGTATTTGCGATGGAAGGTAGACTGCAAAGCATTTCACCTATTCCAACTGAACAAGATTGGGACGATTCGGAAATAAATGGGGGGCGGGGGATGTGAAAGTTTGGGTAACATGAAACTTAAGTTGTGACAGAAGTGTAATGAACACTGGAGATAAACGTGTAGTATAATATCATGTATGAAGAAGTCTCTGAATGCATTCCGAATTTTAAGACTGGAAAGTATTGGAATAATAACATTCCCTATTTGTTCATGATTTGGAAAAGTAGAACTGAAAGAGAAAATAATTTATTTTGCAAATGAGCATCACTTATAATTGACATCGGAAAATGAGCTACGGTACAGCTAACATATTAGAAATGTATTTTTAATGAACTCGCGTTGGAATCTTGGAATCTATATGTACCGGCAATTATTTTCATCCTTCGCCGAACAACATCCGTCCGCTAACGATACGGCTTGGCAGAGTCAATGGTCTTGGGGACAGTGACAATCACTGATCACTGAACGAAAGCAACAAACTAGTCTCATCCCTTTCATGCTGGCTATTTCAGCGCATCAAATTACTGGCGTTCTTTCACACATTTTCGTAAAGGAAGCCTTCCGCTTAGTACATTGCCCAAGCTTCATTTGCTTCGCGTGCTGTGTCAAGAATGTCCATGTTTTGAACCAAGGTCGTAAAGTATCTGTAATGCACATGTTTCATGTGGATGATAGGAACCAACTGGACAAGTAGAACATTACGTTGGCACTATTGAACTTGGATATTTCGTAAGCACGACACTACTAACGTTGGGGCTACGTTATAAATACTTGTGTGTCTACTAACTACTTACAATTAAAAAAAAATTAATTACTAGAAAAATTAATTATCACATTGTATGCATTTTGCGAATGAAAAATATGCCTAAAACAGCATTATCATAACTTTAAAAAGTATTTTTCAATTACTAAATCAAAATGCACACGTATTGAAACCTTTATGTGTCAGAAAACAGTTCCCTCTAAAGGTAAAATGCATCACGTAAGACCTTAATGTGTTGCGAGTAAAATCACCAGCTGAATTAAATAGTTGAATGAAATGAGGGTTGTAACGCGACCACATTTTGGGTACATGTGAATCGACTATAGCGCTATCGGCCGCAAGATACAAGGTGTTGTCGTCACTGATTATGTAATGAACGATGCCAGGTATACTGCTATCGCCGTAAGATACAAGGTGTTGTCGTCACTGATTATGTAATGAACGATGCCAGGTATACTGCTATCGGCGTAAGATACAAGGTGTTGTCGTCACTGATTATGTAATGAGCGATGCCAGGTATAATGCTATCGGCGTAAGATACAAGGTGTTGTCGTCACTGATTATGTAATGAACGATGCCAGGTATAATGCTATCGGCGTAAGATACAAGGTGTTGTCGTCACTGATTATGTAATAAACGATGCCAGGTATAATGCTATCGGCGTAAGATACAAGGTGTTGTCGTCACTGATTATGTAATGAACGATGCCAGGTATAATGCTATCGGCGTAAGATACAAGGTGTTGTCGTCACTGATTATGTAATGAACGATGCCAGGTATAATGCTATCGGCGTAAGATACAAGGTGTTGTCGTCACTGATTATGTAATGAACGATGCCAGGTATAATGCTATCGGCGTAAGATACAAGGTGTTGTCGTCACTGATTATGTAATGAGCGATGCCAGGTATAATGCTATCGGCGTAAGATACAAGGTGTTGTCGTCACTGATTATGTAATGAACGATGCCAGGTATACTGCTATCGACGTAAGATACAATGTGTTGTCGTCTCGGATTATGTAATGAACGATGCCAGGTATAATGCTATCGGCGTAAGATACAAGGTGTTGTCGTCTCATATTATGTAATGAACGATGCCAGGTATAATGCTATCGGCGTAAGATACAAGGTGTTGTCGTCACTGATTATGTAATGAACGATGCCAGGTATAATGCTATCGGCGTAAGATACAAGGTGTTGTCGTCACTGATTATGTAATGAACGATGCCAGGTATCAAGCCATTTCCCCTCCACCTTACCACCTCCACTCGGTACCAGCTGAGCGCTCGCGAGAAAAGAATGCGGGGAGGGTTGCGGTAGACTGCAGACCCATTAAGCCAGGTGTCATTGTTAAAAGTAGCAATCATTTGATTTTCAGATATATCGAATAACCACGAAAAATTGGTATAAAACTAACTTATCTGCAAAGTAGTTGAGAAATTGTAACATTTAACTACATCAAAAGATTGCTATTTTTAACTGGCTAAATGGGTCTGCGGTCTACCGCAACCCTCACTGCATTTCTTTCTCGCGAGCGCTTAACAGATAGTGGAGGTGGTAAGGTGGAGGGGAAATGGCTTGATACCTGGCATCGTTTATTACATAATCTGTGACGACAACACCTTGTATCTTACGTCGATAGCAGTATACCTGGCTAGCACAAACATGAGACGAAATCCCCGAATTCATTACCGGAAGCCTTAACAGAAGTTCATCCATGCGCACATTTCTTGGAAACCCAAGATCTAGTCAAATAATAGGCGTCCACACAACAAAAACACGATTATATTTGATTACTTTTTGGCAGTTCGGACCCAACAAATTCATGGGAACTGCGGTCGCACTCGGGCTGTACAAGCAACTTATTATAAATGCAGTGAAAAAAATACCCTGTGGCGTTCTCAGCTTTGCCTTGGTCAAAGTTTATACATAAACTCGGCTTTAGATAACACAAAATCAGGTCTAGGTAACCAAACCTATTATTGTTTCTGAGAAACATGAGAAGCTACGATTGTATTAGGGCGATAAGATATTGTTTCTAGGTCAGGTTCAAGGAACTAAACCCTGTCGTTACCAGAGTGTGCCCGAGGCAACGAAAGCCAGATGAGGTAAGAGTTGTTCGTATGCAGTAGTTGTCAGGATGTAGGATCTTCATCATCTTGGCTCCTGCGCCTTGGTTGTGTAGCAGAGCTGTTTTCCCAGGAGAACGTCCGTAAAAACCTTGCGGCGACTCTTTATAGTTCACCTTCCCTCTCTTTCCAACACAAGCAGGAGCCCGTTCTCTCCTTGTTCCACACATTACTCCCTCCATCTACGGTGCATTTTTATGGCCGAGTCCGAGGGGACCTGTGACATCACTAAAAACCAGGATCGGAGATGAGGCTGCCAGGGGAGAAGGTATGGTCAGCTGTGTGTAACAGTGTAGGCCTACGTATCTTATTGCCCGGAGATGAGGCTGCCAGGGGAGAAGGTATGGTCAGCTGTGTGTAACAGTGTAGGCCTACGTATCTTATTGCCCGGAGATGAGGCTGCCAGGGGAGAAGGTATGGTCAGCTGTGTGTATAACAGTGTAGGCCTACGTATCTTATTGCCCGGAGATGAGGCTGCCAGGGGAGAAGGTATGGTCAGCTGTGTGTAACAGTGTAGGCCTACGTATCTTATTGCCCGGAGATGAGGCTGCCAGGGGAGAAGGTATGGTCAGCTGTGTGTAACAGTGTAGGCCTACGTATCTTATTGCCCGGAGATGAGGCTGCCAGGGGAGAAGGTATGGTCAGCTGTGTGTAACAGTGTAGGCCTACGTATCTTATTGCCCGGAGATGAGGCTGCCAAGGGAAAAGGAATGTTGCAAGACTGAATGATAAACTACATTAAGAGACAATAGCTTATAGTTATTACGATTCAAGAGCGAACTCTTGTTGGTACGCTTTGCAGACTGAATGATAAACTACATTAAGAGACAGTAGCTTATAGTTATTACGATTCAAGAGCGAACTCTTGTTGGTACGCTTTGCAGGCTGAATGATAAACTACATTAAGAGACAGTAGCTTATAGTTATAACGATTCAAGAGCGAACTCTTGTTGGTACGCTTTGCAGACTGAATGATAAACTACATTAAGAGACAGTAGCTTATAGTTATTACGATTCAAGAGCGAACTCCTGTTGGTACGCTTTGCAGACTGAATGATAAACTACATTAAGAGACAGTAGCTTATAGTTATTACGATTCAAGAGCGAACTCTTGTTGGTACGCTTTGCAGACTGAATGATAAACTACATTAAGAGACAGTAGCTTATAGTTATTACGATTCAAAAGCGAACTGCGTTTGGTTCGCTGTACAGATTGAATAATAAATAAATATATTAGAGTCAGTACCTGCATTATTCCGATGTGTTAGGGCATAGTTTGAGCCTCAGTCCGGTCTGTTTTTTGAACTTCTTGAATTGTGTGCGAGAATTATCGATGTAAACGGTCATTTCGAAACCCGCATATAGGAAGGAGACACGTAATAAAATTAATAAAATATCCCCCATAGAAAATCAGTTGTTACCAAGTCAACAAATCCAAATTTTTTTTATTTATAATTTAAAAAATAAGTTGTGAAATCCAGAAATTTAAAACTAACCACAGCTGGGAATCGAAACCAGGTCTCCCAGTAGCCGGGTGGTGGCTGGACCTGTAGACGACCTTGTCTGGCAATTTAATGTCTGGATTTTGCGCATTGTTGTTGGTTTCTGGATTTCACAACAAATGTAGGAGAGCCTTCTCCAATAAATATCCATTTGAATTACAAACTGTTTTGAAGCTATCTAAGGCTATGGTTCCTGCATGGCATTGCGCCTTGGTGGAGGGGCCGGTCCGTCTAGGCAAGGAACCAGACATCGCGGTAGCGGGGGTGTTCTTTAGCCACACACATTCACTTTACATCTAAGAACTTCCACTCTCACTGATTTACACTTCTTTCATGCGTTAATTTATATCCTTTTTTTTGAAAGAGGTGCTTGGAGGTTTACTGAGCGTCTGAAAAGTTGGAGGAAACATTTCAACCGCAGTCCGCATTTAAGATTCAAATAGACAGATACACGTTGCCCCTCCCCACCCTTGATGATTGGCCAGGAGGGGGGGGGGGGGGGGCAGTGCAGCCAGCTAAACGCCATTTCGAATACGGCCAATTTGGAAGTATGTATAGTAGAGGGAATGATTAGATGAACACTAGAGAACGTTATTTTCACTTAGACTTCAAGGCTCATCGACAAACTGTTAAATATTCATGTGTGGTATTTTAAAAAAACAAAAAGGCGACCCTGTTCCTTTCCCCCCACAGCCCCACTTACGATTCTCGCTTCCATTTGACCATGCCCCCCCTTACTGGACTCCCCTTATGACGGCCCCTGCAAGGTATTATGGATCTGATTCGGATGACGTCATATGACCTAAGCTGTAGAGTAGGCCTACGACGTAAACCACTTATCAAGTATAGCTGGACCAGTATCATCGTATTATAGATGTTCAACTTTATATCGCAGCTCCATCGTTAGCTGACCGGACAAGGCAAGCATTATTTTCCGTGACCCAACTCAACCTACACTACTTACACCCGTCATCTTAGAGCAACACAACAAAACAACTTTCGAGATGAAAACACACGATATCACATTTTATCTTTACCATTGTGAAAAAGAAAATAAATTTATCTTACACGCTTTCTTGCACCGTAGTAATTGTTATCTTGACTCTGGAAAGTAGATCTATTATATGAGCGAAGCGCCGGGATGTCTAGCGCTAAAGCAGCCGGATACACATCTCACGTAGAGATTGCAGTAGGTAGTTGCATTTCCCTGCCACTGTCAACTCCCACTCCCCCCTGGGGCGAGTGCAAAAGTCAGTATGTGAAATATACCTATCAAGATGTCCTGCAATCTGTACATGGAATACACTATCGAAGCCGTTCAGCGATCTTATAACCAGCTCAATTAACAAGTACTTACCCTATTTAACCCCACTTACTGGTGAATGGCGTAGACATTAAAAATGAAAATGCACCCTGCGGTAAAACGAAGATTATATGATACTGGTAAACGGTGACTTTAAGCCGTCACAGCAACGAAGCACAAAATAAAATTGTATAATGTCACCCACTGAAAATCGATCTTGATAACTGAGTGGATATACTTTAAATACAAATGCATGTATTTTATTTATTTGAAATTTGGTTCACAATCTAAAGGAGTTATTAGAAAAGTATAGCAAAGCACACAAACATTTAAGAACTTGTTTTCAAGTGGGATGTGGAAGGGTTAGTTAAAGCCATATTAAATATATTTATATTCTTTGATTGTTACATTACTGGTTTTTGTTTTAAATATGTTGTTTTCTTTGTCAATCCTTGATAACGACCAGGTAGATATGATTGAAACGTTGGTTTTAAATAATAATAAAACACGTGGATTAACCCCAAAACTTATTGATAACATGAGATATAGGCCTATCCACGAAAAATCGCCATAACATAGCGCCAAAACATCGCCATTACATGTTTTCTTATGCTTTCAGGCTGCGCACGCCACGCGCAGACGGAGGGTTACTTGGATGGTAGTGGGTAGGTACCCACCACGTAACCCTCGAGGTAAGAAGTATCCGACACGTGCATTCTTACGGTGCCGGCCACACTGCACACTAGCCTAGCCAACCAGTAGAGCGGGTAGCCAGGCTATGAATCATTCGTGTTGGATAATTCCATCAACGCACTAGGTTCACAAGTCACAACCATGGAGGAGCAATGTTGAGATAGCGACATAGTGCACGCCTGACTCACAGTCTCACACTAGATTGTAGGTGGCTACATATAGTTGTCCCAAGACTACCTTATACATGCTTTCGTCACAGGCGACTGGTTCGTAGCCAATCAGCGATCGGTATTGGCGCAAGTGTGTCTCGGGCGGTTAACTGGTTGGCTACGACTGCCCCGGATGTGACGAAAGCACGTGTAAAGTAATCTTGGGTTCACTATAGGTTGTTCCAGCCTGCAGTGTGGCCTCTACCCACTACCCTATGACTACCCTTCAGCTACCCTCCAAGTAACCCTCCGTCTGTGCGGCTGCTGGTGGGTGAAGATATAGATTATCCCTGTGATGCAAGTTGATGCCTCTGACAGAACCGTTCTTCTCGATATTTCGAAAAGCTGCTGAGTCGACGCTGTCTATAGCGGATGGCAGTCGAATTCTTTGTCAAACCTTGCTGCCGTTCATGAAGATACAGCATCGACTTCTGAAGATATAAAGCCTCAGAGTTTCGAAACGTCGAGGAGAACGGTTTCTTGTCAGAGCCATGAGCCATAAACTTGCATCACAAGACAAATCACCACTGAACCTACATCTTCTACGATGCTGTAGTGAAGTGGAGTTTGCTACGCGAGTGGTCATCTGGTAAAGTGTTAGACTTACCCAACACTGTCCGACGTTTCGGAAAACTCGGGCAGTGTTGGGTAATTCCAAGAACACGTGACTCGCTGACCACTAGCGTGGAAAACCCGATAACTTCAAATATATTCGCGAGAACAGAAAAATAAACACACGTACGTATACATATGCACGTACGTTTACAATAAATGTACGAGCCTTTTTAAATGTGTCGAAACACAAACATGTGCTGTGCATCTGCAACAAACTTAGAAGGTTTGTGACATGTCTGTGTGACACAGCTAACCATAGAAAGCTATTTAGATGCCACCACGGCATTCATGAGCTTTGTTCGTCTGTTTTACACTTCACACTTGGTTTAGTCAGTGTAAGTATTAAGTCGTTTTTTTGAACCCGATTAAGTCACTGTAAATATGTCTATGGCTTTCGGCTGTATTTTAAACTTAATTTAGTCACAGGCGAACACCATAAAAACATTTACATTGACTTACAACACGAAAAACTTTCACTGAGGACAGGCAAACAAAGTTCAGGTTATCACTATGTTTAGGTCTCAACTGTACTTTAGTACGCTCGTATCAATTAGGGTTTCAAGGTATAGGTATGCAGTGATGTGCTCTTCTACTTGAACAGCCGAGGCTTCTGGGTAACTAATCCCAGCTACAGAAACGCAACTTCGAGTCTTAGTTTTTCTTTTCACTTGGCATCTCATTTTTGAAACGCGCGTATATTAAAACCGACGTTGTAAGCAGTAAAACAAAAATATTTAAAAAAGAGTGAATTCTAAGTATAAAAACTTTGCCATCGTTGTTGTATTGGCAAAAATGTCACTCTTGCCGTATTTAAAATCCCCGTAAATGCTTAAGTTAAGGTGGTTCCTATGGGATCTCAAACATTTTTTTAAGTACTTTTTTCAAATATCTCATTACCGACGTTGTAAATACACATTTTGGTTAGCATTTACAAAAATTGATTCATTGTGTAAGCGATGATAAAATCGTCAATTGTTGAAAATTTACGGTTTGTGTGACCATTACGAAATAATAACGTTACAACTTATAAAAGTATTTTGTGCACAAAATATTGCCTACCTATATTATTATTCCCACCTTTACTCTTAACAATACAATTCTTTGATAAAAAGCCGAAATTTTTTTTAATTACCAAGAAAAAACGCTCAATTAAAAAAATATATATTTTGTTTGTAATGAAATACTTGAAATGAAAATATACGCTGATATCAAGTATTTATTCTGTAGCAGAAAATGCTGGTTCGAGTGGCAAATGCGCTTGTATAATTAATGCGACTAAAATTGCTAGATCGGTGCGTTATTTCCCATAAGCACAATGCTATCACCCGCGCTGTACAGTGGCCGCGTCTCCCTAGCGGCAGCGAAGACAACTTCTAGCAGCAGCTCCCGAAGATATCGGCACACGCTCCCCCCTCGCCCCCCCTCACCGTCCCGCCGGCGCTCCACAACCCTCTTATCTCTTATTGTATTGAACTTGGAACTGAGCTTATCTCTCTACCTTACTGCCATCACTTAGCAGCCCACAGTGGCTCTCTTGATTAGACATTGCTGCCTTTACTTTAGGTGGCTCGTTGGTCCAGTGGTTAGCATCCCTGCTTCCAATGCAGAAGGTCCCGGGTTCAAATCCCGGTTCAGGCAGAAGTTTCTTAACTTCCAATATGGATTCAGTTCCATTTCTTCTTGTCTTAGGAATAAGTAAACGGTGACTTTGGAGCCGTCCTAGCAACGAAGCACTCAATAAATTCAAAGTTGTTCTGAATTGGCCTTGTTGATTCTGACATTTGTCCACAGGTGTTCGCACTGTCCAAATCACTGATTCATATGTTTCGTATTTGAAATATCGATCTTTGATTGGTTATCGCTCACTCGTCGATGATGTTTGGAGCCTACAGGGTTGGTTTAAACGCTTTAAATTAAAGTCCCCCACTGCAAATCAGTTTAGTTACTGAGTGGGTAGACTCTAAATGTGAATTTATTCATTTATTTATTTGATTTATTTATTTTGGTAAACCATGAGCCTATTATGCATTCGCCAGGTTCGAGTCGTGTTTAGTCATAGATTCCATGTAGAGTTTTTTCATTAGATGTTACCACTCATCGTCTCGATTATCATCGTTGCCAATGTACCTAGCTCTAGATACTAGAAATGTACCTAGGTACACCGGCTAGATACTTTGAACTGTAGGGTTATTGTTTTGCATAAAACGATAATATGTATAAATCTACATCTACCTCAATTGTACAAATTATATCAAATGCACCGCGATTTTCATTCTCTCTACAATAAATTTGGCTCATTGGCTTTGTACAGTATGACAGGAACTGGTTACAAAATAGAGGTACTCATTTCTTTATAATGACTGTATAACACTTACCTAATAGATAATAATTAAAAGCAGTAGTAAATAATGCAATGTTGTTCAATAGATAAGCAGATTGTCTTATATACGAGTATGCTGCACTTGCTTGGCGTTACATACATTTATTATTGAATTGAAATCAAATGAAAGAAAACTGCCCAAAATACAATACTGTTTTTGGATATTCGTTTTGAATATGCTCCAACAAATCATAAAAGTACATTGGGAGGGTTGTAGCAACAAGAGATATATTATTGGATAACGTTAATTATTACAAATTAAGAACTATTTTCATGAAATTGTTTTAAGAAATGAATCCAAGAATGCATGATTTAAATAAAATAAAGAAGGACGGAATCGGTAGTGAATTTGTACCACTTTGTAATGGTATTATGGATAAGGTAGAATGTAGATTGACAAAACGCGTGTTGTTATTAATTAACATAGTCCTTGACAGTGAATGCCACGTTCAAATGACAGTATCCAAAAACACTCGATAGAGTCCATTTTGTGCTCAGCACTGTGAAGTGGGTCTGTTCAATCTTGGGTAACCATTGTGAAAGTAATTCTTTTTCAAATGATACCTGCTGGAGTGCTCGTATGTTTATATTTTAACTAAGTATTAAAAACGTATCCTGCATCTAAATTGATTGCAGATACTTCTATAAAATACTTAGATACAGGTAAAAGTACTTATTTAAAAAGGATACAGGTAAAAGACACACAAAATGTATTTAGAAACAAACACTGCCCATAAGTGGGGTAGTTCGAGCTGGCCTCCCAAATTATTCTTCTCTCCATGGTAATGTTGGTGTAAATATGTGCAATTTAGAGCAGCCAACTGAAAAAATTACTACATTTCTAACATCACATTTTCTTTTGAGCCCCGCAAATAAAAGAATTTTCAGCATCTTATATACAACAATATTTTATCATAAATGCTTGTATTATATTATTCGAAACCAATGGCTTTGGTATTTAAAAGAATTACTGTCTCCATTAAAAGGTAAAATGCCACTTTACACTCTTTTTTAAAAGAGGGGCTCACCCCCTCTGGTTACGCCACTGAATCTATTTCAACAATAGTTATACGATGGACTTATAAAAGTAAAATCATTGCATTCTATATATGTGTTCCTAATCTTTAGACGATGAACGGTCTGGTCTTATGACCCGATTCCAATCGCAATCCGGAAATCATGAAAAAGTTAACTTACATGGTTCTTATGTCGCTGTTCACAATAAAATCGTAACGTCGTAATGATTAAGCATGAGTAAAGTACTACCCCTATCTCGATTACAATCACGATGCCGACAATTACGGTTGGGGCTTTACGGTTTTACTATTGTCTAGTAGTTGTAGCAAGTCTGGCTTAGACAGCAATTGCGGAAAGTGTTGTTTGTATATATGCCGAATTTGACTCTTCTTGTTTGTAACAAGTAAGAACACAAAATGAGAAATATTCGGACAATTCAATGATATCGAAAGAGCCGCCCGGACAGGGTGTAAAAAAGAGGACATGTCTAGCTTTAACCGGAGGTATGGTAACACTATTTCTGTGTCAAGCGAGACTGATAGACATGATAGTGAGAGTAATATCCCTGGCTGATGGGCGTTTGTCCCACAAACAGTTCCAGCACAGTGGTTCCATCCTCCCAGTTTCAACCCTGGCTTGGGATTGATGTCACGTGAAGTGTTTCATAATCGCAGACTAATCGTCTCGGGTAGCATCGTTGCCAACGTATGAGACGTCACTCCGAATACTGATACTCCGATAATCATCAACCTGTCAGTTTTAGGCAAGTTCCACCAAAAAGGGAACTTTGAATAGTTAAGTTACTTTTTAACTGATCCAAGTTCCCGTTAATTTTCAAAAGAAGAAAGAAACTGAGACGTTTCAACTACTTCTATCAAAAGGCTTCTATCAAATGGGCGATATGTATCGAATTAATTTTTTGCTTGCCGTAAGCCCAATATAGTTATAAGTAAGGAAGGATGGTAATAGACAACAGTTTGTGTTGTACAAATACCTAGTATTAGTGTATACGCATCTTACACAATGTCAGACGTAGATGAGAAAATTCTGCAATCCCAAAATAAAAATACTTCTATGTATTTTTACCATAACTTCACTTCTAGTTGGAATACGAGGTCCATTTCAGTTTCTCTATTCTAATAAAAAAGCAAGCAATTTAAAAACATGTATTTTGAATTGGTTATAAATAAACACTATAACATTGTGTTGTGTAATGAACTAGATCAACTAGGTATTTCCCCGTTTTATTCCCGTTGTTCTTCAAATTAAAAATTTAGATGCACTTTTCACCATAACTTAATTTCTAGTTGAAATACAGGTTTCATTCAAGTTGCGTTATGTTAATAAAAAAAATAACAATTACGCCTACGTGTATTTCAAATCGAATATCATGGAAGGTTCAGAAATGATATTTTGTATTACATCGGCTACCTCAACAATATCAACTTATTCATTGTCTTATCTCAGATAAGAACCTCACTCCTCTGTTGCTTTGATAAGAGTCCTATGCCGGCTTGCCTCTGCCATTGAATATTCTTACCTGTGGGGCTGCATTCCATTCCGTTGGTCGGTCTGAACGGCGACGAGTGCTGTTCGAAACAACCGCCCAAATGGCACGCGACGGCCACTACGACCCCAACCAATCAGCGACGCCCCTACTCTAACGACATCTACCACGATAACGCTGAACTAAACTAGTTCAATAAGCCGTCAACAGATAGCAGCCACACGATTAAAAACCATACAGCAGCGCGTGTAGTGAGAAAACTTGTCCATACTGCTGGTGGAAACCGTACTGTTTTGGTACTTTTAACGAAGTGCCAGATAAACCAAAATGTCCTTCAAGTGTGAAGTAGTTTGTGCTTATTCGATGAGATAACACACACATGTTTGGCAGAGCGCTTCATTTACTTTGCACATCATATCTGTCCGTTCTCAGGCACTTGGGAGGCCATATGAAAAACACACAGCTTTCCCGATAAGACTGCTCCGTATCAGAAAAGTGCCTTGCGAGCTTTGACTGTTGATAATAAAATCGACGAATTGTTGCGGGAAATTCGTATTAAAAAAAATATTGTGTAAAATAATAATGTAGGACACTTGAGGGAAATGAAATTAGGACAAACTTGACTTCCACAAGGCACGCTGAAATGTTTGACTAGCCACTTCAAGGCACACACATCCCCAAGTCTACACAAACAACAAACATCAACCCCACCTGAAGGAGCGTTAAGTAACATTTTGTCGCCGCCACTGGGCAGAATCTATGCGCTTTGTCACCCAAGGCCTCGTGAAAAGGGTGTGGTCATTAATAAAACAAGCAGCTTGATTTATGCATCGCATCGGTAGATCTTGTCAACACTTCGTTACAATTAATACTTCCTTCCGGTTTTCCGCTCCTATTCACAATGCGCACCCTCTCCTAACCTTCCCCCTCCGCGCCCTGCCATTCCTTTGTCATTTGTTCTCCCCATCTCTCTTCCTAGCTTCGCAGGAATTTCCCATCCCTTCAAAGTTCTGCTTAATATAATTTGAAATGCAGTTTAATACTTTTCGAGTTGAGAGCCTCTCAATATCGCCAGTCGATAATCATGTTTGATTCACTTTGACTTCGGAACATGTATTGGACCCCACCCGCCCCTCCCTCCTACCACTCCCCTCCGCCGTACCCCTCCCCTGAAATCAGCGCCTGTAATTTGGTGTAAGGGTTTACGCTCGTTGATTTCCTGCGCCCGTCGGCCGATCAGATCCCATCCAAAGCGAAGAGTTGCAGCCGTCTCCACTAATGACAGGCGAGACGCGAGACGGCGTCTCAGTCAGTCTCTGGAGAACTGAGAGCCGAACGCCTGTCGCCCGTCTCAAGCCGAGCCGAGTTGCATGACTAGTTCAACAGTTGGCTCATTCCGCGGTGACTTCGCTTGACAACTAAATAAACGTTTCAAGCGAAGAGTTCGGTTCCTTCACGATGGAGCATTGAGCGAGCTATACCTCGCATGATTAACATACGGTGACAGTACACGCTCTTCTCCCGGTACTTGTGAACATGAACACACGCACACACATGTAGCGACAACGGGCGCACCGCGTTCATCGCCATTTATACGTTTCACTGTGAATTTTAGTAACTTTATCATAGTAAGGGCCGGTCTTACAATCTCCTAAGAAAGTTATTTGTAGCAAATAGCGCTATGTACCGTATTTCAATCAACAAATAGCACTATTGGGACGAATAGCGAGTCCTTATTAGAAGGATTCTTATTAGGAGGATCATCCAGCAAATAGCGCGCGCTATTTGACGAATAAGAAAAAGTGTCACGTGATCCATCAGCTGCATCAACAACAAACATGGCGGCGTTGGACGGTCAAATCTGCTTCGGAAGATGAAATAAATTTGTTTGTGGACACTAGGGCCAGAAATCCTCGCGTGTGTGGGAACAGGGTGAATCATTTTGAATAGTAGATTAATTCCAAATGTTTTTACGGGATTCAGGCTCCCAAAATAAACTTTTTTGAGGCTTTTGTCCTAGGCCCCCGCCTAGAGACAGGTCGTGCTTGTCAAAGTCCTAGGGCCTAGTTTTGGGTACGCCTAGACCTGGTCCAACATGTTACGGTACAATATAAGACCTAGAATCTATAGACATATCCTTGTTAGTTGGTTTACAGGAGGTCCTAAGCTAGGCTTTGATCTAGCGTTTGCCCTACAGTCTTGCCTAGATAGCTCAGTCCAGCATTCTCTTGCCTGAGTAGGACTGTAGGCCCTAATGTAGGACCTACACTTATTTTTAGAGTTTTGCTATAGCCTGTACCCTTTTTAGGTCCTAGTCATTATGAAGGAAAGCCCGTAGGTATAGAGGTATGCCTAGCCTTGATGCCCTATAGCGTAGACTAGTCAAGGTGTAGGCCGCAGTGCAGGTGTTGTTGCCCTAGGCCTACAGCCAGGCATTTGCCATAGGGTTTCGACGAGTTCAACTTGAGATTTGAAAAGTCTAGGGCATAACTTACCAGATGTGGGTCTGGTATAGTCCAATAATCTTGTGGCATAGATCACCTGTTGGCTCGAGCCATCTGGGCTTAGACCCTAGGTGAAATACGATGCACTACGTCTAGGGAGGTCTTTCATTATTGATACAATAAACTTCATTATGCAATTTAGCTTTGTGATATTGATATCTTGTTGTCTTGCATTTGGGCTGCACTAGGCCCACGACTACTTCAGACACTTCCATGTTGTAGGTATAACTTTAGGCCTACATCCAACATCATGTCTACTCTATCCAAGACACTATATACCACACATTACACCCACCTAACTAATCAAAGGTACATTATCCTTTCTAAAGTCAACCCCCCCCCCCCTCCCCCCCCCCCCCAATTTTGCTATTGCAAGTAATAAGAAATATGTAAAATTCAAATGATACTACAACATTATGCATGTGTACCTACCATACATTAACTGAACCACACTGAACTATACTGGGCCTGCATTTAATATATTTGAACAAATAATTCAGTATATGGCCGTTTGCTATATTGAAAGGTAGGCTGAGGCATATGAAGTGTAAATTAAATCAAACAAACTTTGTGTGGAAGCGACAGTTTTTGGTTTGGTCACCGGAGTGTAATTGTCTCTTCCTACATTCGACAGTTCAGGACATCCAGTTGCACAGCATCGAGACGAATACAAATAAAGCCATGACCCACCATGAAATCCAGAGATAGGCCTACCCGTGATGAATGTTCAACAACAACAAGATCAAAGACTGGTCAACATTTCTGATCAGTGTGGTGATGTGAACCTGTGCAATCGGTTGATTATTTTCACTCCCTTTACAAGGAACTTTTTTTTAAAGATAAATCCAAACATATTCAACACTTGTATCAATTTTGTTAATTCTTAAAAATTATGATGTCTTCCTAGTCATGAATAAATAAAAAATATCCAGCAACAGTCTAAAAGGGTAGTTGCGATAAACGTTCAACACGTGTTTGGTAAGACATTCTCATTACCTCGATCAGTCACAGATTGTATTTTTTTAATGTTTGGGGCCTATGTAAAAATCAAATTATATATAAGGAGACAATTTGGGATTGAGGATGATAGATGATCAAGGGCAGTTACAAAAAAATCGTGCCTTATGAAGGATTCGAAGCCACGTTCACTTGGTACTTTCACCTCAACCGCATGAGCCATCGCGGGAGGTCTTCCGACGCGCCCGAAATGGCGATTAAGGTAATTTGTCGAATGCCAACCTGTGCAAACGAACGATTTTTGAAACATGCTTTTGTTTCCTCATGTAACAAATGTTTGCATTCAAACGTTTAGATTGTTTTCTTCTCTTAAAATCAACCTTGAAATGTTGACAAAGGAAGACAGAGAGGAAGAGCAATTACATTAAGTGCCAAGTATCGACTAAATCACCCTTGCCCTGGAACATAGACACGCTAGCGTGTTCCTGGGATTATACGCCTCAATTGCATCTAAAGTTGATGGGCATTGATGGTCACACAAATTCAATCTCAAGTAGATACTCATTGATGGTCACACAAATTCAATCTCAAGTAGATACTCATTGATGGTCACACAAATTCAATCTCAAGTAGATACTCATTGATTGTCACACAAATTCAATCTCAAGTAGATACTCATTGATGGTCACACAAACTCAATCTCAAGTAGATGCTCATTGATGGTCACACAAATTCAATCTCAAGTAGATACTCATTGATGGTCACACAAATTCAATTCAATTCAATCTGTATTAGGTTCTGTGAGTCCAGTAGTATGTTGAGCTACCGCATGTTGAATATAAAATTGCTCCCAAGATGCCACCCGCTATCGATCAGAGGGCTCAGACTCTTGTTTTAAACGATTTTAAACTAGAAACTTTATTGAATATGAAATTGAGAAACTTCCTCTATGCTTATCGACTACTAATGACGGACAAAATGCCCTTCACGTTAACGTAAAACTAAAAAAATGACAAACAAAGTTTGAAAACATAATAAAAACTGATGCCCTATTAAAAAGTTGTCAATAAAAGTTGAAATGCAATTTGTCTGCAGGCTGTAATGTACAATGGGGAAGAAATACATGAATAAATCACTGCTGGGTCTGAGAGAACCAACGCAATCACTTCCAGCGGACGCAAAGATAAAAAGCTTATTATGTAGGAAAGTTTTGCTATTGTGAGTTTTCAACGACTAAAGAGTATCAAAAGAGTTTCGTTAAAAGACAATGCACTCGACCAGTGACCCCGGGCGGGTAATTTATCAAAATCAATTACTTCTTCCTCTTCTAATAAAGTAATTTGTCACCGTAACAATGGAGCCGGTGGGATCTCCCAAGGCAAACAATGGGGTCGACGAGGAAAATGACGTTTTAAGCCGATTGGACAAATACTATAGTCAAGATGTGGATAATATGAAAGCCAAACATTTCCATTAAGTGAACAAGGAAATCTTTCGATTGGTTTGTGTCATTGTTCAGCCGTTTGCCAGTCACAATCGTTGGAGTCGTGAATGGAGAGCTCGGCTTAGACTAAGCTGGTAACAATGGCCGCTAGGGCTCCCGGCTATAATGGCCCATATGTACTTGCACTCGGGAGCCGTTCGATGAGGAAAGTGTAAATATCACTCCTAATCCCATAGAAACGAACCCCGCATATCCTGACGTACTGATCTTCACTGGAATATCTCAACACTCAACACGTGTTATAGTATACTACTATAGACCATAGTGTGCACATCAGTTGCAAACTTTGTGCCTTCTTCTGATGATTATATAGGCATATAAGGAAGGGTATTTCAATTGTTAGGAAGGAATGCCCAAGAACTGTGTGCAATTGTCAATCTCAACATTTGCCTTATGAATTAAACAACCCTCTTAAAATATGTTCAGTGCCAGTTCCAGTTGTGGGTATCGAAGCCGCGAGCTACCGGACTAACGTAGCGCGCACTATAGCACAGTTACTTCTATCGGGTTTAACCCTGTTTGGAAGTTGCGCCACAAATACGAGAGTTTGCAAGTGGATAAATGGACGTTCAGTATAGTACTAAAAGTTTTTTACGGAAACTGGAGAAACCTTGTAAGTACGACGGAAACGTAACGTATCCATTTTATAAAGTTGACCGCAAGTTTGATAGCAGAACACAAAACTGGCAGAACCAACGACGAACCCGGGGACGAGGCTTTCAACAATGCATGATTACTGTCAAGAATTCAATCTCTCCGTGTCGTAAAGTTGAACGATGCTGTGAGCCAAGACTGGCGTAGTCGTAGGTAATGGTATACCTACATTTATAAGACCCCGAAGAATGGAGAAATATGAGGCAAGTTTCTTGGGGGCAGCGAGCGAGGGGAACTGGAGACAGACTAGGATGAGAGAAGAGAAGAAACAAGACCTGTTCACAATCGAGTGAGATTCTGATCAACTGGGAATCAAAACATATCCCTGCAAATTACTCTTACCTCTGCACTTCATTTGAAGATTATTTCTTGAGTAATGATATATGTTGGTACACTGTTCAATTGTCTCGCGAAGTGTTGTCATTCAATTCAACTTTAATTGGTTTAAATCTTCTAGTCTCATATTGAGCCAAGTGGTTGCGCGCTATCTAGAATCATCTCTGGAACTTGAGCCAACAAAATCAGAGTGGAACAATATATTGAAATGTGTTTCACGCCACAATACAACCTTCGAGGAACCCAAAGTTGAGAATGTCAGACACGTCCGCGCAAATCAACACGAAACGGTATGTTTATTTTGTTTTTAATTCCTCCATATTCCGTCAGAGTGGACTGTGAACTGGCAGAGATACAGAAAGACTTCTGATTAATAGTGGTCACTGCTCGAGATGAAATCGGGCGACCGGTCCCAATTACACAGGGGGAAGGGGGGGGGGGGCTCCCAGGAGCAAACACAGGCGACGCTGGAGCAAAGCTGCAAGGACGAGGGGAAATATTGACGGGAGACCTGGCTTCTACAAACTTAATGAAGTCCCTAGCCAGTTAGTCTATACTCTATATCCCGACCATGTCCGTTAATATTAGGGATTGGCAGCGCACAACTTCCGCAATGGAAAAGTTTTTATCAACCAAAGTAATAACGAAGGGGAGTTAAAATTTATAGGAGTAATATTAATTGACCTAACTGCAGCACCTTTGGGGCACCTTTAGTGTTGCTGATTAAAGATAAGCTTCGTTACATCCATTGCTAAACACAGTTTCTTTGTGTGAGTGCTTTGTTGACATTAAGCGATCATTAAATATTTAACTTAGCTGTCTGCCCCGGATAATTAAACTGTTCCTAAATAGTCTCATGGAACCTTTAAGATTCACCCGCTGGAATTCCAACAGTTGGTTTCAAGTAAATATATAAAAATATTTTCCCCCCATTTTTTATAGCCATTGAGTTACAGGAACTAATTTTCTGTGCGGGACATTCATACCATTCATCTACCTGGTTGCTATGACGGTTGCCAGTTCCCATACCAACACCGAAGTTAAGCAACCTCGGGCTAGGTGAGGAGGTGGATGGGTGACCACTCTCCTCTGATACACTAGTTACTGTTGGTTAGAGCAGATTGGAGGGTTTGAAAGCTTGTGTAACAGCTTCGATCTTCTCGTCAACTGCTCGGCAGTCCAGGTTAGTGGAGAAACCTATATGACTGGTCAAAGTTACACCGTCCTTTCGGATGGGACGTAAAGCCGATGGTCCCCTTTGTACTTTTCGACAGGAGTAGGCTACGTGCCGGTACCAGGCTACCCCTCCTCCCTTCCTCATTATCATTCAGGCCCGGTTCTAGTGATTTCTCATGCGTAAGCGAGATTAATTTCGCCGCCCCCTCCCCCCCCCCCCCCCCCCAAAATGGTATGAGCTGAGCTGTACTTGGAAGTTACTATTATTATTGATTCTTTATTGACAACAGGGCATGCCCCACAAGTGCAATACAATAGACAATTATTTACATTACTTAAATAAACAGTGAAACACAGACAACAAATTGTATAAAGGTTATACACCATACATAATTATGTGCGTGTGCGTGTGCGTGTGCGTGTGCGTGTGCGTGTGCGTGTGAGTGTGCGTGCACGAGTGTGAGAATGTGTGAGTGTTAACGAAGTGTGCATGTTTGGGTGTGTTTGTTTATGTGTTCACAAATGGCTAGTTTAAAACGTGGAAGATTTGAATCGAAGATGTCTATTGTGTTGTTTGATGATGCTAATTTATTGTAGGTATCTTGTATTCTGTTCAGCCAACTGTGTTTGTGTATGTTGATTCGACTCTTTGTTTGATAAAAGGTGGATGTGTTTCGTGTTTTCTTAGGTGGTATTCGAAAATTAATGTGGCATATGAGAGATGTATCAAACAGGTTATTTATTAGTTTGTAAAGGAATATCATGTCGATGTACTGGCGCCTATCTGTGAGTGTAGTTAATCGACAAGATAGGCAATGTTTGATGTAGTCACGTCTGTGGTATTCAATTTTTGATGAAACACACCATAACTTAATAAACCTTTTTTGTATATTTTCAATGTTCTCTTTTCTTGTTACATGATGGGGGTTCCAAATTACACTAGTGTATACAACTTGGGGCCTGACTAACGCCACAAACAAACGCCTGGTTGTTTCCAAAGAAAATTCCTTTGTGCAACTTCGTTTTATCAGGCTCAGAAGTTTGTACGCTTTGGGAAGAGATGACTGAAAATGCTTATTAAAAGATAGGTCACTTGCCATGACAACACCGAGGTCCCGGATCGAGGTTACTCTTATTAGTTCGGTTCTATTGAGTCGGTAATTAGTGTGGATTGTTTTTTTCTTGTTTGAAAAAGTAATACTATTGCACTTTGTAACATTTAAAGTAAGTTTCCACTGAGAGCACCAGTCAGACAAACTGTCGAGATCCATTTGTAGTTGAGCGCTGTCAAGTTCGCAGGTAATACGTTTGTAGATTTTTAGATCGTCTGCATACATTAAACATTTTGAGTGTGAGAAACAATTTGGAATGTCGTTGACGTACAGAGTAAAAAGTAGAGGTCCCAGAATTGATAATAATATGTTAAAGTTGATAAAAAAAAAAATCAAACACATTTCGATCACAAGCATTAATTTTTGATATGTGCAAATGTTTTCTGCTGCCGAGTGGTAACAATAACATACAAACTACACTATTACAATTAGCCTCCATAGATTATTGATTTTACATTGTTTAGTAATAAAACCACTATCAATAAGAACAGTGTTATTGTGGTTATTGTTTCATATAAGTAAATAGTAATCATCATAAGTTAAGAGTAAGACACATTTTGATTACAGTGTCAACTTGCCCCCAAATTATTGAAAGTTCAGTTTTCTGGCCTTTAAAGATGCAATGTCCCTAACAAGATAATCCATATCAATTTCTTTTGCGATTTTTTTCTCAATTGATATAATTACAATGGTAAAATTACTCTGTGATTTGGTGAGCTCTCCACACTGAATGATAAATGTATTTAACCTTATAATCAGTATGACCGTGATCATTATTTCCTTTAATTACTAAGGAAAAAATATTAATTCTGCGGTTTTTGACGTAGAGGTATCCTTCGCTCTTAATACAATTTGTAGTAATTGAAATCGTAAGAAAGTGCCGCCCCTGGACAAGTGCTGCCCTAAGCAGCCGCTTACGCCTAAAACCGGCCCTGTTATCATTCATCAAACATCACTCATCAGGCTAAAGAGGAAATTGTGCCATACACTGGCCTTAATTACAACAAAGTAAAGTATGACGGTTTCAAAGTCACCGTTTACGTATATACCAGTATCACATAGATAGATAAAAGTGTCCAAAGTTAAAAAATCTCAGCCTGAACAGGGAATTGAACCTTGGACCTTCTCCATTGGAAGCAGGAATATCTAAATCCACTAAACCACCGAGCCTCACAATGGATAAGGTTATTTAATAAAAGAATATCACGAGGAAAAAAGTTGAATAGGATACCATCTCAAATTTATTGAAATATATGTGATCCAGGTAGTAAATTATCGATATAGAATTGTTGGAAAACGTGCAAATTGTATACTTTCCAAAATTAATTAAACAGTTGTAAAGCGGTGCACTCTAACTAAAGTAATTCCTACAACCATTGTTTATATTCTTAAATTTTTCCTGAAGTCGTTGATTCACGCAAAGAAAAAATTACTTGTTTACTTTCTTGGCTCATTCCCAAAAATATTACATGAAAAAAATATTTTTTAAAAAGCAACGCTTATATTTAAATGCACTAAAAAGTAAAAAATAAATTTTCGCCACCAAATTTTTGCCTCACTCGGAAAATAAAAGCGTTGGGCGCTTTCCCTGCATAAACAGCAGAATACTGCAATCCATGTCAATACCGAAAGCGCCTAACGCTTTTATTTTCCGAGTGAGGCAAAAATTTGTTGGGCGGAAATTTATTTTTTACTTTTTAGTGCATTTAAATATAAGCGTTGTTTAAAAAAAAATATATTTTCTTCATGTAATATTATTTTATACTTTTTAGTCTTAAAGAATCTTGCAATCGAATATATATCGAATATCGATTAATTAATTATGATAGTTTAATTGATTATTTAGTAAATATGACAATTGATTCATGTATTGTCATTAAGAATACGTCTGTGTGAAAACTTTCAGCTCAATTCGACGTTCGAAAGTGGGTGTTTTATCGATTCCCATATAAAACATCAATTAATTAATTATTATGGCTAAATTGATTATATAGTAAATATACAATTGATTCGTGTATTGTCATTAAGAATACGTCTGTGTGAAAACTTTCAGCTCAAGTCGACGTTCGGAAGTGGGTTAAACATCGATTCCCATATAAAACATCAATTAATTTATTATGATGGCTTAATTGATTATTTAGTAAATGTTACAATTGATTTATGTATTGTCATTAAGAATACGTCTGTGTGAAAACTTTCAGCTCAATTCAACGTTGAAAAGGGGGTGAAATATCGATTCCCATATAAAACATTAATTAATTATGATGAATCAATTAATTATTTAGTAAATATGACAATTGATTCGTGTATTGTTATTGAGGATACGTCTGTGTAAAAAATTTCAGCTTGATCGGACGTTTAGAAGTAGGTGAAATATAAACATCGATTTCCATATAAAACATTAATTAATTAATTATGATGAATTAATTGACAATTTAGTAAATATGACAGTTGATTCATGTATTGTCATCAGGAATACGTCTGTGTAAAAAATTTCAGCTTGATCGGACATCTAAAATAAGTGGAATATCGATTCAAAGATTCCGTCCAGACAAACAAGGCAAGCTAATATAAGCGTTGTAAAAGGATTACATTAAGAGCAAATAACAAGGTGACTGCAAAAAACATCTGAGTGAAAGGACGCAAAATGCACATAAAGGTAGCCGCCGCAATTCAAATGTCCCGCCAGAATCTTAAGAGGACTGTCTCTGGTCGGGATAGAGACTTGACAGCAGTGACACAACTCATTAACAACGCGCATTGTGTTCACCATAGGCAGTGTAAACTTTATGAGAGTTTAACATTCTTGTTCTATTTTACAAATGACAAAGTCTAAATCCAGGATGATAAGGGGTTCGATATTATCACGTTACCAAGTCTCAGACAACCTTGAAGAGAACGCAACATTTATTAATATGCTTCTAAATTAAATCAGACTATAATAATAATGGACATCTCAATCAAATGGCATATTTCTTTATAATCTAAATGCACTGCATAGATACATTGTTAAAATTATAATATTGTCAGATATAGCGTTGGCGGTGAAAGAACAATGAATGGTTACGTTCATTTTTGAGAAAACTACAGCGACGGGAGAGTTTGTCCTCTAAAGGTGGGGAAGGACAGTTTTTCGAAGGGATTCGGAAGCAACAGCCACGTAGGACAAATATTTCAATATATTGCGGTTCCTCTATTGTTTGAACTCAAGTCTTCATTCATTCTATGTCTCGATGTTATGACCCTATCGACCAGATCCCAGTGATGTGAAAACAACTCTTAGAGCTACGCCCGATAACATCTTCAAGACCGTCGTCTATGCCGAGGGTTCCAGGCCGAGCCGACGGAGAGGGATGGAGTCACGGTAGGTGCTAATTACATCACATAACTGGTGGAGGTGCCGGGTAATCTACAATTTTTCTAAATTAATTATGGGGTTGTGTAGACGTCTTATTGGTATGTAATTTTCAATGTCTGGCGTTCCGCATGCACGAGCTATTCGACGGCAATTAAGATCTTTAGGTAAACTGCTCTGGGCGATAATCTACCTGAGAACCAGTGGTTAACTGGAAGGTGTCCTAGGCCGGTAACAGACCCAGACGCAGAGACCGGAGACCAGACGGTGGAACCAGTTCAGCGTGTGCAACAGGACGGCGATTTAGTTTTGTTGCAAGGATTGATTTCCGATCAGACTGAAACGTTGACAACAATAGCGGTTCAGTTTACGATTTTTAACTCGCAGGTTGAGCGGGCAGAGGACTGGGTGTTACGGTACGAGCGTGGAGCTGGAGCCAATGGTTGGAGGGATTTGCGGAAAGTGTTGGGTTTTTCGTGTTTTTTGAGGGTCTCGATGCGTGGCGTTAACGTGCGTTGTTAGCATACGGGCTTACTACTCTATACCTTGGTCTCGATGCGTTAACGTGCATTGTTAGCATACGGGCTTACTACTCTATACCTTGGTCTCGATGCGTTAACGTGCGTTGTTAGCATACGGGCTTACTACTCTATACCTTGGTCTCGATGCGTTAACGTGCATTGTTAGCATACGGGCTTACTACTCTATACCTTGGTCTCGATGCGTTAACGTGCATTGTTAGCATACGGGCTTACTACTCTATACCTTGGTCTCGATGCGTTAACGTGCGTTGTTAGCATACGGGCTTACTACTCTATACCTTGGTCTCGATGCGTTAACGTGCATTGTTAGCATACGGGCTTACTACTCTATACCTTGGTCTCGATGCGTTAACGTGCATTGTTAGCATACGGGCTTACTACTCTATACCTTGGTCTCGATGCGTTAACGTGCATTGTTAGCATACGGGCTTACTACTCTATACCTTGGTCTCGATGCGTTAACGTGCGTTGTTAGCATACGGGCTTACTACTCTATACCTTGGTCTCGATGCGTTAACGTGCGTTGTTAGCATACGGGCTTACTACTCTATACCTTGGTCTCGATGCGTTAACGTGCATTGTTAGCATACGGGCTTACTACTCTATACCTTGGTCTCGATGCGTTAACGTGCGTTGTTAGCATACGGGCTTACTACTCTATACCTTGGTCTCGATGCGTTAACGTGCATTGTTAGCATACGGGCTTACTACTCTATACCTTGGTCTCGATGCGTTAACAGGCGTTGCTAGCATACAGGCTTACTGATCATCCCAATGAATAAGTTATTTGGATTTATCGACTCGTGTAGTCAACTAAGATTAACGACTTTCATGTAAATTACAAAGTGGCTTTAAGTGCTATGCCGTCAATGAGTGTAATGGTCCTTTTACATTAACTGCATCCCCGTTCGCGTGATATGTAAGTACCGATGTCAGAAACACGTAATTGAGATTGAGTGACGCATCCACTTGCTCTTTTCATAGAAAGGATGTAACATAAAAGATGATGAAATGCCGTAAGGGTATTGGTGCGTCTTTAACCACAAGCTTTAGAAAACGCGCTAATGAAATTTCGTTTCACGTCAGTTTTGGGTCATGATTCGACTAAGCTTCGAGAACTTGTAACAACCTTCAGGAGAGATTTTGTTTAAGAATGCTGTTTTACCATCGTGGATGGCAGACGTTATTGCCCGTAGTTGTCTTCGGTCAAGAGGCTTCTAGATGTTCAGCGACAATTCATTGAGGCACTTTCTATTCTTCGGTTCATTTTGTTGGTTAATTTTGCAAGTGACTGGCATTTTAAGAAGACTGAGCTTGCGTTATCGCCATCTGTTAAGGCTGTATGTCCACCTGAAGTCTCTCCAAAGCAACTTTGGGGCTGAGGACGTCACAGACGAGTGAGGCTTGACCAACCAAATGTGAGTATTGGTGAAAGCCGCTGATTGGCTCAGACACGCCCATCTGTCCTTGAGGCTGGTGTCACAGATGAGCGAGGCTTGGCCAACCACATATGAGTATTGGTGAAAGCCGCCCGCTGATTGGCTCAGACACGCCCATCTGTCCTTGAGGCTGGTGACGTCACAGATGAGCGAGGCTTGGCCAACCACATATGAGTATTGGTGAAAGCCGGCTGCTGATTGGCTCAGACACGTCCATCTGTGATGTCCCCAGCTCCAAAGTTGCTGTGGAGCGACTTTACCCTGCCGAACCTCTGATTTCTGTCTGTTAAAGTTGCTTTAACATTTTCACAAAGTAAACCAAAACGTTTCATATTTTAGATAATTTAGTGCTGTTTCTTAGGAATATGTCTCTGTACCAATAAATATTTCCATTTTCCGAATGGCTTTACCTAACTGTGAAAGGTGTATCGTAAGAACACCTTACAAAAGTTAAATAATAACATTAGAAAAAAGGGAATATTTGTTGATTCAAACAACGAAACTTTAATCAGAAATAGCCCTTAATTCTCTACGGGATGACATATTGTGGTGTACTTTTCTACAATTTTAAAGCAATTTGAACTAACAAAAATCCGATGTTCTGCAGGGTAGGCGGACACATACAGTTATATAACAACACCAAAGCATAATAGTGGATAACACGATTTAATGACTTTGTTAAAAGTAAGAACTTGTAATTTTCCTGACGTTTTTCAAATTGGTTTCCAATTTGCGTTTTTAACTTAAACGTGAAGGTTACTTTATTAATCGTTCAATTAAAACTATGCAATATTTCAGACGTCAAATTAGAAAACTTTTTCACTCGAAGCCCGAAAGCGTCCAGCAAACATTTAAGAGTTTGAAAGTTGTTGGTATAAAAAAGTAGAGCAAGACTCCGGCGTTATTGACACGGGAGAAGAGTGGACGAGAAAAGAATACCATGGAGAGAATTAGAAGAAGACAAAGGTTGTTGTTAGAGCTGGACGACAAATATTTAAATGACAGGACCAGTTAGAAACGATATATAAGAATGAAGCTTAATATAAGCAGAAGGAGAATCAAAATTAAAGTGGAAAGAAAGGAAAGGACGCAAGCGCGTGGCAAGAAGAAAATCAGTCCGAAGAAGAAGCGTGCATTACATGCATGGCAAGCCCAGGTTAATGTACTTGTCCCGACTAAACCTTACACATTCGTTCGTTAAAGACTACAGACTCGAGACGAATCAGCGATCGGTATCTGTAATAGGGGCCTTGCTGATTGGCCACGAATCTCTCGACTGTATCACAAAAGCATCTCAGAGGTTGGATTGTTTTTGTATAAACTTGAATTCAAAGAATCGTGCTATCATGAAACGACTTGCTCCAATAATAGGCGTTTGAAAACATACTCATTATTCTGTATACTTCAAAACAGAGCAAGAAAAGTCTAGAAATCGCCTTTGTCCGCCTGAAGTACAACTGTACAACTGTTTCAATGTCTGGAAAACTACTACTTGCCGAGTAGCTTTTGTATTTGTCGACATATTTTACCGAGTTCTTTCCGAAGTGAAGTTTGTTACGTCTAGATTCAATACACCTCCCTCGATTTATAATGATATTGATACGTGATTGCGTTCTCCTTTGATCTTGGCAAACAGTTTGGGTTCAGCTAACATAAAGCATCGGGACACAGCTTCCTTTTTATTCGCGTTCCCTTCTCATTATTTCCGTTTCGTCTATTGCACATTGGGGTTATGTTGAACATTGATACTGCAAGAATATATCACCCATTGGTATAGTAGAACGTGATAACGACTCCTATTTTAGGACGGTATTTCAGGACAGCACTGTAAATTAGTACTGTAGGACGGTAATAAATAGTGGTATAGTTTGTGTATGTTGTTGCAACATATCTTTCCAATTACATAAGAACATTTGAAAGACGAAACTATTTATTGGAACGTAGAAGCATTCATAAAAAGAGCACTACATTTTGATTTACTATGTAACAATTAGCAAAGCAATGTTAACATCCATACATTGGGGGCTCTGCAGGGTTGGTGGACATGCACAGCTTGTAAGTAGACGACACGGTGAAACATGAGATATTACAGTACAGGACTGCAATAAGAGTGCACGGGGGCATGCACATATCTACTCCTTGACATAAGCGATGCCAAATACTATAGACACTTGCCAATGTATATTTAAAACATCATGTCATGTGTTGAAGACGTCTTCATTAGCATGTCGTGTTAGTATTAGTACAAAGTGCCCAACATATGAAGGTATTGAGATATCTTAGCTTATCCTGCGTCACCAATGCATCATGTTCTACACATGATTTACTGCAGCAAGACACGCAAACATTAAGTGCATAAAACACTGGGCAGCCATACTTCATAGACACGTGCGCATACACAGATAAAAGCAGTTTGAGCCATTGTGTTATATCAACTCCCAGTTCATAGCTAGGTAGTTAAAGGCGTATTTAGTTTCAATTAAGCACAAGTGCGATTTCAAGAACAACCTCATTACATGCCAACAACATGTATTATATTCATAAAAAATTGAGACAACTCAATAAAAGTATCTCGAATTGGACTACGAGTACGAGTGTAGTGCTACATGTGTCTGCAGTTAGCGGTACAAAAAGCACAAGCAAGATCTTTAAATTGCTGGTGTTGTACTCAGATAGACATGAATCGAGTTTCAAGGCAAGTTTGCTGTTGTCGACTAGTCTTGCAGGCCTGTAAGCATTAGCAGGACACGTTAGCCTCTAATAGAAACACAGAGTCTAGTCTTGCAGGCCTGGAAGCATAAGAATGATACGCAGCCTTTAATAGAAAGTAAACAAATGTAAGAACTAAGAACCAGCACGTCCGACGTACGTGGCTCGTTTGGTCTGTCTGTCCTCCGCACGTCTACATTTCCTCCCGAACCTGTTCATGCTTGCCCGACCGGGATTTGCCATTTTCAACATGATTTATCATCTACGCACGCCATGCCATTACGCGAAGCAATAGCGATAGGACATCAGATACGATGAATTATTGGACCAATGAAAGAAGGAACTGGCTATGGAGAGGAATGTGGATATATGACGTGATTTCCTCCCCTCGTCCTAAACCCGGGTCTCCCTCCTGTTATTCAGGAGCCATCTTCGCACAATAAGTTAAAAACACGGGACAATTTTGTTAGTTCAGGTCACTGTATGTCATTCCTGTCTTGATAATTGCTTGGTTAATAAGGGATGGATATTTATGGAGAAGAAACACGCGCAAAACCATAGTTTTAGTGCTAACGCTTCACTGGACGTGGTGACGTCAATGGGAAATAATCAACTGCCTAAGAAAGAATGCTCATTTATTTCTTTTTCTTTTATTGTAATTAAGACCAGGGGAAGCCTGGTACCGGCACGTAGCCTACTTCTGTTGAAAAGTACCAAGGGGACCATCGGCTTTACGTCCCATCCGAAAAGACTGTGTAACTTTGACCAGTCATATAGGTTACTCCACTAACCCGGACTGCCGAGCAGTTGACGAGAAGAACGAAGCTGTTACACAAGCTTTCAAACCCTCAAATCTACTCTAACCAACGGTAACTCGTGTTTCAGAGGAGAGTGGTCACCCATCCACCTCCTGACCTAGCCCGAGGTTGCTTAACTTCGGTGTTCGTATGGGAACCGGCTAAGTGACCGTGGCTTTGGCTAGCCGAGCTCAGTCAAGCGTCTCACAGGTAGGTAATTGAAAGGTCGGTCGAACAGGTTGTTGTGAATTTGGAACTGAAGTGTCCGAAGCCTCGCAGGTAGACCGGCCGTGTGCCCGGCGCCAATGTGGCTGAGTCGAGGGAGGTTTGTTGGCTAGCGGGGTGGGGGGGAGGCGCGTTATGAAAGGAAGTCGGTCATCTGCGGGGCTAGTGAGCTCGCTCGTCTCACAATATGCGAATTCGGGGTTTTCTTACAAGTACACATCACTTCTATGTTGCCCTCTGTCATAAGGGTATTACATAACATCTAGGAGGGAACGCCCCCGGAATATTTATCGATCCCAGACTCAGTAACACATACAAATCATTCAGCTCTATGTTCGGTACCAGATATCGAACCGGCGAGCTTCAGAATAAGTCTCATGATTGTGTCTGTATCATCCATCCATTTCAAGCCCATCTTCTATGTACACGCTAGAAGTATAAATTCAAATCCAAATTTGCAATCATTACATTGAACCGATAGAGGTGGCTTAGCGGCAAGATGCAAAGCTGTAAATCGTGAGGTTGCCGGTTCGATGCCGGCTATCTGCAATCCTGACTGAAGATTTTATTTTTTTGCGAAGTTTTCCTCAGTCACGACTCACAATACGAATGCTAGGATTGAGTCATATTATCAGCCCATCGGACATTCCTTCCCAACGACTCAAAATGCCGCAATACCTAGTTAGTCAGCTGAAGAGGGACATGCACTGGCCCTGGCTATGTTTCCTACAAAAATTATTATTATTATCATAGATTGAAATAATGACCGATAAACGGTATATTATGTCTCGGGTTGCCAGTCGCTAAAGTCGTCTAAACACGTATATAAAGATCAAAATATATGTTGAAACCGTAACGATCAAGCTAACAAAACACGGTATAAGTGTTTACAAACACTGATTCTCAAAAATGCAAAATGCACAATCATGTTGTAGTCGTAATGTGTGGTTGAACAAAACACGAGGATACAATACACAAAATACACCAGCTGTAACTAGACAGGCGTGGTTTACGTAAGTAGATAAACGGTAATGCCGTACTGTTCGGGCAACAATACACAAAATACACAAGTTACATACACTATTTTTATTTTATAATGGAAGATAAAACACAGTTCATTATGTTTACAAAACTGAACCAATTGTAAGATTTGCTTGCAAGCCAGACAAACAATCCATTTTTAAATACACCCAAACCGGCCCAGTGGCCTCTGGAAATCTTCTCTCAAAGAATGTCTGGATGTCTTGCCGAGTGACAATGGGGCACGTGTAGATCTATCGTCTCTTTGGAACAGGTATTTCGCCCGTCCACCCCCCAGCGCACCGCATGTAGCCGACCAACCGTTCCATTCACATAGCAGTGCGCGGACATGTCTTGAACGGCCATGCGACACCTCTCGTCAAACCACTGAACTATTCGCGGCACGTTTTCGCTGTTTTAATTGGCAATATAACAGCCGTTTGGGTAATGACAAAATCTTAAGATTTTGGCTGTTGGCACTGAATAATACTTGGTGTAAGCTATGTTAGACGTGTTTAAAATTTAATTTTTCTTACAAAATGAAGGTATTAGCTCAAAATTTCGTAACTAGAGCCTTCATTAAGTTTTTTGTATGTTTCCATGGCCTCAACTAAAATTTTAACTCGCGCTAAAAATTTAAGGCACTGCTTTCTGTGTATCCTGATTTAACACGGGAATCGAATGATTACTTTGGGCGTAAGAAAGCGACCAAACTTTTACGTGCTAGAAATAGCTCTATCTAAGCCTATTCGACTCTTAAATGCAGGAAATGCTTTGTTCCAACTTGATCATCACACAACACTAGCGTGAATCGACTCCGACGCGTTTTAAATATAAAATCACCTACCCTCACGATGACGTGGGAAAATTGGGTTTTAATTGGGTTCTTCGTTGGGACAATGGGACTCGTGATAACAATACAATTCTTGATGGAGCCCAACGGTGCACAATGGAGTCGCATATGAACACGGGCCGCAATACTTGCCGGCTTGTTTTTGGTTTCGGGCTGAGGTTAACACACGGACCGTTGCCATGGTTACGGGATGTTGTTGCCGTCGCGACGCCGCTGCCTGCGTCACGTGGTCCCCCCGCCCCCGACGTAGACTCATTGCCCTGGGTGTTCCTCCGTTCCTGCGCTGGGGAACGGAACTATTCTAGTTAGTAGGTAGTTGGTGTTTTATGACGTACTCGGCAGCTAGGTCATAATATGTCGGTCGAATTGTACGTCGGTCGCCGGGGTCGTCATAAGGGAACCCAAAGTAAGGATTGGGAGTGGGGTTAAGGTGGGGGCAAAGAGGGCCGGCATGAGTATGAAGACATGAGAAAGTAGGAAGATGAAAAATGATGAAGGCCACGTAGGGTGAATAAAGAGATGCATGAGAGCCCTCTTTGCGGGCACCGGTCACCCCTAGGAGGACTCACCTCGGAAGTTTTCAAGGCGGGAAGCGAAATGGTGCTTAGATTTTGTCCATATATAGGATTTGACATTGCACGGTAATGAGACAATAGCTATTTTTGATCCACGCAAAACGATTAGAATAAACTATATAGCACCAAACGGACAATTTTATGTAATTGGAAATAACAACCCTGTTTTTAGTTAGGGCTGATCGAATCACCGTTTTCTGTTCTCTAAAATATGCGTAATATACAAAAGTTTTAATTCTGAGAATGAAACATTGACCTCTGAAAGTACCAAAATTATTTTGTTCTTTATTTTTCAGCCGCCAGTACCGGCAATATTTCTACTTTAATCTACTTCACGTCAGACCTACGCCGCATATAAAAATCCGTAAGGTCGGCCAACAATTTTCATTGCAGTTCAAGAACATATTTTGGTATACGGTCTAAAGTAATTTCAGTTGCATTATCATTAACAGTACTTTGTTTTTTTAATATACCGGTACAAATACACTGACCGTACCAGAAGATTAAAACAATCATAAACAGTTTACTAAAAACCAATAAGATAATGCTACTGAACACTGAATATATTTAAGACTGTAGATCAAAGTATGTTCTTGAACCGCAATTAAAATTAGGTATTTTTTTACATGCCGTAGTTCGACGTGAAGTGGATTAAAGTAGAAATATTGCCGGTAAAGGGGGCTGAAAAATTAAAAACAAATTAGTTTTGGTACTCTCAGAGGTCAATGTTTCAATTTCAAAATTAAACTTTTGTATGTTACGCATATTTAAGAAAACTGAAAACGGCGATATGATCAGCCTCAAACTGCAAGTATTACGATTTAAAGGGTCAATGTTTCACCATCGTCACAAACTAACGCTACTTCACGCTATACTCGAGTCTAAAACGGAGTTGTCAAGTTACTTGGTTTTAACAACCTAACTGTGGTCTCCCTTTTAATACTATCACAATTAAAGACAACAAATGATACAAAGCAACGGCCAAATAGGCTATGGCACAACCTTTCTTATGTCACGGACATAGCTTTGATTTTGAAGATTTGTCAACACTGTCTAAGATTTAGACGGTGTAAAACTCACATTGTTCTGAATTAATATTATTATAATAGTTAAGATGCAGGAATGTGACAAACGGAAAGAAGAAAGATGGCCAGTTTTTTAAACGTGTGCCTACTTCTGTTCGGTTGTCTTGTCGGTGTAGTAGCGTGACACATCTGACAAGAGATGAACACTTCTTGAAACGTGTGCCTACTTCTGTTCGGTTGTCTTGTCGGTGTAGTAGCGTGACACATCTGACAAGAGATGAACACTTCTTGAAACGTGTGCCTACTTCTGTTCGGTTGTCTTGTCGGTGTAGTAGCGTGACACATCTGACAAGAGATGAACACTTCTTGAAACGTGTGCCTACTTCTGTTCGGTTGTCTTGTCAAAATATAATTTGCTCTCTAGCTGATGTAAATTATTTGTTACAGTAATATCGTGTACATCGCCTCCACAAACGTTCTCCGAACCAATTTTAATTTCCATTTACAGGTAGGCTACACGAATTTTGCTGGAGCGTGGTTGGGATTGGGAGGGGGAGGGGAAGCTTAGGAGCCGAGTTTGAATTTTCTTTCCATATTATCATCTTGTCGGCCTACAGGCAGAAATGTATTTGTTAGGGTATTTTCACTAATAAGGATTTCATCATAGGCCTAGTACGTATACTTTTTTTAAACGCCAATGAGTTTAGCAGAATTTACAATATTAATCTTCTCTCAAAGAACTTGAAAACACAGAAACTCCACTCGGCTTGAAACCAAATCATAGATCGTACCTCTAGGTTATCGCGTAGTTAGCTGTACGCTGTATTTAGGTGAACAAAGGCCAGTGGAACACTCAACACCGAGTTGTACGGGGATAGCATTGCTTGAAACTGATCTCGCTAAATACTGTTGAGAGAGCTAACTCATTGAAAATTAATTTTCTGCGTACGTAGTGACTGTAGTTGTTTAGGCGTTTGTCTGGTACAACAATTTCTGCGTTCAGGGTTCGATACCTGGCCTGGGCTATGTGTATGTTTAATCCACTTGTTGTCTCGATTAGCGCCATTGCCAAAATCGAATGCCAAAATATAATCAACCAATGTTGTTTAATATGATTTGTCCTCTGCATACGGTATAGTATGTATCTGTGTGTGTGTGCATGTATGTATGTATGTATGTATGTATGTATGTATGTATGTATGTATGTATGTATGTATGTATGTATGTATGTATGTATGTATGTATGTATGTATGTATGTATGTATGTATGTATGTATGTATGTATGTATGTATGTATGTATGTATGTATGTATGTATGTATGCATGTATGTATGTATGTATGTATGTATGTATGTATGTATGTATGTATGTATGTATGTATGTATGTATGTATGTATGTATGTATGTATGTATGTATGTATGTATGTATGTATGTATGTATGTATGTATGTATGTATGTATGTATGTATGTATGTATGTATGTATGTATGTATGTATGTATGTATGTATGTATGTATGTATGTATGTATGTATGTATGTATGTATGTATGTATGTATGTATGTATGTATGTATGCATGTATGTATGTATGTATGTATGTATGTATGTATGTATGTATGTATGTATGTATGTATGTATGTATGTATGTATGTATGTATGTATGCATGTATGTATGTATGTATGTATGTATGTATGTATGTATGTATGTATGTATGCTGCATATGGCGTTATTATGTCAATTATGATATTATGTAATGCAAATGGGTTGGGTGTGATATCTATTCATAGGTTGCACGTACGGCACATCTTTGCGCGTGGCGGCCACATTTGTGATCAAACTTTGACGTTGCCATGGAGAAACAATTGAAGGCTGAACACAGAAATTCTTAGTTCTTTAAGATTCAACGTGTTTTTTTGAATAAAATTGGTTTGTGTCATAATTTTTAAGTTTTTTATTACTTACGTTTACTTTTTAAATTCTAAATTAAGCTTATTTATTAAATTTGAATAGTATTTGACAATGATCTAGGATTGGTCCTCATCATTTGTGTCGCAATCATGGCCGCTGTGACGTCACGTGGGAACTATGAATACCTAGGTCGTTTTACCTAATTCTATAGCTTTCTTTCTCAGTTATATATTGTAATTACTATTTTGTTGTTACGACTGCTTGTATACTGCCGTTGCTTTAACTAACCACTTTCCACTTCAATACGATTATGTGTGCTTTGTTTCCTGGATGCACTATTGTTATTTCCATATCAAGCAGCACTCTTCACAGCAAACCCCAACATGCATTACTAAGGTAGAATGTAATTTATGGCAAAAGTGATGTTCAAATCTTGATCCTATATTGGGTTGCGTATGTAATGTCTAATATATATATATATATTATAGCAATGATGATAATTTGATATTGAAATAACTATGTAACACTAGTGTGTGGCAGACATAGTTATTCCCTGCAGCCAACGGTATAGCCGCGGTCGCTTAGCCAGTTCTCATACGAACACCGAAGTTAAGCAACTTCGGGGTAGGTCAGGAGGTGGATGGGTGACCACTCTCCTCTGAAACACTAGTTACCGTTGGTTAGAGCAGATTGGAGGGTTCGAAAGCTTGTGTAACAGCTTCGATTTTCTCGTCAACTGCTCGGCAGTCCAGGATAGTGGAGGAACCTATATGACTGGTAAAGTTACACCGTCCTTTTAGATGAAACGTAAAGCGAATGGTCCCCTAGGTACTTTTCGACAGGATGCTACGTGCCGGTACCAGGCTTCCCCTCCACTCGTCCTCATTATCATTCATCAATCATCACTCATCAGGCTAAAGAGGGCATTATTGTTTATCCTCAAAGTTTCAAATACAGCAAATGCCAGTTTATATTGAAACATATAACAACTTACAAAACAAAACAAAACAAAACAACACAACACAAGTACCAAAACGTTAGGTCTTATAATGACTGCTTACGGCTAATTTGATATCATTTTGAAATACATTCGGCGGGGAAAATACATCCAGATGAGTTAAATTGGAAGATAATTTGTTCAAGGTATAGAAATAAGGCGGTGTGATAATGATCTTTGTAACAGAGTGATTCTAGGGGTGGAAAGGTGAAAGATGTGGTTGAGACGAGTATTTCGGGAGGTAATATGTAAGTGGAAGGGAGAAACAAGTTCACTGGACCTTATTTGGCCGGTCAAAATGTGCCCTACACTGGCCTTAATTACAATAAAATAAATAAATAACTAAATTTCCTGCATGTTGTCGAGTGCATGACAAGCTCCGTATGGATATTGCGTTACCTGGATGCAAGGCGCGTTCTTTTTAAGGACTACGTGAGTTCTAGCTTAGTTTCCACCTAGATTAGGGGTGGAAGCCGTGTTATTCAGGTCAGTTGTGCAACAGAATGTTGACTTCATTCCGGTACTCCCGTTTTATCGTCTCTATTGAGCTATTGACTATTCAGCTATCCTGGCGGTAAACGACAAGACAGGAATGCGGACTGGTTTGCTCGGTGAGGGAGAATAATATGCAAACATTAAATGTTTTGCTTGTATTTGCCTCGAGGTGGAAACAGGTATCCGAGTCCACCAGTACCAACTGCCGCATCTACTTGAGACAAGTCCATAGTGATAATATACGACTTTATTTTGATACTTGGAAATACCAAACAGAGCGGGGGTGACTTATGACTATGAGGCTTGTGCACTCTTCTAAGTGGAAGGCTGTCTTTACAAATGTGTGCAAGAACGACAGGAATCTGTTGATTTCTGTTGACACAGCGTGCGTGAAAGGAATGGTTTATAATAATCTGAGGTCGGCATGTGAAACTTGTTACGTTTAGATTGGGTACAATGAGTCTACTAAAGTCTGGTTACCAAATGAAATGCGTTACGTAATTTTTGGTTAGGTATTTTCGGTTGACTGTGTGTTCATACGCCACACAACCAAAGATGGCTGCTCTCAGGAACGAAGAAGTACATAACGTATAACCACGCCTAGACTAAGCCTATTTGTGTACACTTGCCGTCTCTAAACATAAGAGATTTTGTTGCCAGACTTACTTTTATGTGTGAATTTTGTACTGTTATCCAATTGATGTTGAAATAAGTAGGCATACACACTAGAATATCAGATATACGAATGGACCATATCAACATTGAGCACGAGGGTTGGCTACAGGCTAACGTCCGGTCCTGGGACTACTTTCACGGGGACACTTCAGTGTTGACTTTTGACGAAAATAAATTTCACTTGGCGTTTGAAATTATGTTTCGTTTAGGACTAACTAAACATTTAAAAGTTGTGAAATGAGATATAATGCATTATACAAAATACAATGCTTTCGCAAACACCAAGTTTTGAGGAAACTTGTTGAATGAAAAATTATTGAACAATCTGGTTCTAATATTGCAACGTTGGTTGCATTGGTTGCAGCAATCCGACAACTTCACAGAGCCGAATTTCGATGTTAAACGACCGTTTGTGTGTATCTGGCGGGTATGTTAAGCTGTCAGTCTGACATAACGACATTCTTTTGGTAACCAGACTTAACTTGATCAAGGTCATTTGGCTCGTCAAGACGGGGGGTGGGGGGAGTCCTAACTATATGTTTTGTACATTGAATGCTTATTACTTTTAACAAAACTACATAAATGTGGGACTAGGTATGTTATACTTTTTTGGTTGGGACAACGAGATTAAACTGGATTTAGGTTGGAAGTCACTTGAATATTATATAGTCTTTGACGACTCGTTGCAAGTTAGGGCGTGGCGTGCTGTGCGTCCGATATAGAAGCAGGAAGTTGATAACTTTACATTAGCTTCCATCGCTAGGGTGACAAGTCCCGGGCCCAATTGGGTATTATTTGTCAATCAATCACAGCCATCACTGTCCTCTCGGTAATCCGAGCCCCGAGGGGCCAAGCAGAGCGCTGTGAGATCTCCAAGATATCGGCAGCTGCTCGCGCACACACGTTTCACCACTCGACAAATTTGTAATGTGCTACTTTGTGCCTACGAAAGCCATGTGAGGATTGCCTTGCCGGTGTATGGAATCGAACCGGAACAGCAGCCGCTCTCCCTTTGGATCAACGAAGTTAGTCATCAGATTTAATCGGGTGGTTGTTGTTTCACAAATACAACCAATCTTTTGAGTACCTACACCATTCGCAAGACTAGTTGCTTTCTTTTATACATCAGGATTACGAAGCGAGTCTTTGAATCTCGTCCTCCACTCGTAAATAACGTAACGAAGTAGAGACATAGGTTTAGTTGTACCATCTCTTCTCGTGTGACATTGACATCATAAACAGCCTAAACTTATCGATGCTTAATTCTCCTGCTGTTGCAACAAACCACTCGGACCCATTCCAGTGATATTTTTATGCTCGGTTCACTGGTGATAAATATATCACATGACAACGCGCTTGACGTGAACTTTTATTAAAGTGTGTTTTGTTATGAGCTCGAACGCTTGTATCGTATATTTGTACCCGTATTTCACGACGGAGTTTTTTTGTTCAGCAGAGCGATTCTGTTTCGTTTTTTCCCTTCGTGTTAGAGTAAAGATCAGTTGATTCTAATGTGCCCAGCACTAAACAATCGTTGGTTTCTAAGCTTTTCCACCTCTTTTTGCGTCTAATGTCTAATGTGTATATTTGTATGTTTCTGAGTATACCTGTCTCCTTTTCGTTCGCAGCATCCATGCACACAAACATCTCGGTAACTCTTCCCGCCCCTATCTTCCCCCTCCCAACGTCTATTCAGCGGGAAGTCAGGGGCTATCGGAGGCAACAATACTGGTGGCGTCCCGAAGGCGAGATGGGGTGGAACACGCGAAAACTTTCTGCATCTCTACTTACAACTCACCTGGCTCAAAAACATGCTCCCGTCGAAATGGATTCTGGAAACTTTTTATCTCCTCTTTCCAAAACATTTGGTTTCAATTGTGGATACGAATCGTAAATACATATCGTTTCGTTGGATGTAAATAGTGTGCAAGATGGTCAAAACAAGGTACTTCTTTGTGTTGCGCTCACAAGACATCTCACTCAGCGGGCTTGATACAATTATACACTTTAGTTTAATGTCATCCACACTTACATAAATTAAGCTCTATGTAACATAATAACATGTTCATTTGTGTTTTAGGAATTAAAAATCACGTGCTTTATAAATATAACAATAATTGTTATCAACGATGGAATTTGAATTTTGTTTTTATAAATAGATCAACGTTTCCATTAGGTTTATGTTGCTGCGTATTACCAAAGTTATTACTTCCTTTGCCATTTTTAAATAGATTAAACGCCCATGTTGCAAATCACTTTTATAATATGATATTTAAATCAATAAATAAATCACAGAATAACAACAAAGAGCCATATTTAATTTGTATCTATTACGAAACATTACTCAGTCCTGGAGATTTGAGTACTGAATAAACATGTGTGTAGCAAAAACGACACATTCGTCGGAGTAAAGAATATTACTTCCTGGTCAACCTAAATCTTGCCCCACAAATACGAAACCTCTTTAGTGTCTACTTCGCTACTAACGCTTAGTAGTTACTAATTAGTACGCTTAGTACCAGACACGAAATTACCGATAGAGTTACCCTGTATGAACTGTAAATAGCTGTATTGGCTCCTCACTTACAAAAAACTAAATTTCCATGTTGCACCTCGAGCCACAAGACACCAGCACCCATTTCACCCGCCCAAAAGTTAAAAAGACATATTAGAATTCAAAGCATTTTCAACGCCATATCACCTAGAAACAAAAATGTTGATCTAAACTATAACAACCTGACAATGTTTAAGCCATTCTAAACGCTACAGCTTGTACATAAAATATCAACACTAACTCACACAATAAAACCTAGAAATTTTCCCTCCACCATCTGGGGTCTGCGCGACGTACCGCTAACGCTGACGTCACTTATCCCCACAGCCACCTCTCCGTTTATTCCGACCTGGTCTTCACTGGGATGCACAACGTTGGGAGACCTCCTTGTTGGGAACGAGTGGCTGGGAGTCGACCAACTGGAGGGTTTCGATGGGCTACTCGGTCGCACTCGGGGGGCTCTGACAATCAACGGAAACAGGATCCGGGCCTTTTGCAGCCTCCGGTTCCGTGGGGTATTGCAGATTCCGGGTCCTGAACCCTGGCCACCGGCGCTTTTCTACCGCCGCCCGCTTTCCGGCAAGTGGGTGCCCCTTCTTCCCGAGACCAATAGGCGGTCGATCCTGCTCGACATCATGGTCAAGGGGCTCGGTATAGACGGTTCGGCAGAAGGCCAATGGTCCAATGATCGGGTCAACTGGAAAGGCTTAGCTCGGCCACCTTCGTTAGGCTTAGATTCCGAGGTGGTTTGGCGATTCAACAAGAACCGTCTAGCCGATCCCATATTCATGTACCACGCAGGACTGACCGCCTCCCGCCTGTGCCCATGGTGCCAGGTCGAGGGGACAGCCTGGCATATGATGGTCTCATGTCGGCAGGCCACAGCCATGTGGCGGTTGGCTGACTCCTTGATCAGGGGCATACTGGGACGCCCTAGACTGTCTCTGAGAGATCTCTATGTCGGGTTCTGGCCCGACAAGGCCTCCAATGCCACACAGATAGATCTGGCCAACTATGTTCTCGTGTTGGCCAAGAGCACAGTCTACAGGCTCCTAGTATGCTATTTCAAAGATGGTAGTGTGCCTGCTCCCTACGAGGTTGTCCTAACGGCCCGTCTGAAGTCCCGCCTTCTCAAGGAGTATGCTTGGCATCTCGCGCGCGGGACGATTGACAGCTTTAGGACAAAGTGGTGCGAGAGAGAGGCGCTCTGTTCCATCCTTGATGGAGAGCTCCTCTTTAGCCAAGCACTATCGCAGTGAAGCTTCCTTTTTTAGTGACTGACCGATAGGGTTTGCTAACCCAAACCCTAATATAAATATATATAAATATAAATATATGTACATATATATTATATCAATTAATTTTTTAAGTGTTTTCGACGGAAGGAAGAAGCCCATTAGGCTCTTCCTAATTATATTTTGTTTTCTTTGCCATACACTATTAACGTCCTCAAAATTGTTTTCCGTCAGTATTTAGTTCTTTTGTTTCAGTTTTGAGAAAAATATATCCTTTTGGAATAACGTTTTCTCTCCCCTATCGGTCCATTTATAATAATAATAATAACACAAAAAATAACACACACACACACACACACAGACACACACACACACACACACACACACACACACACACACACACACACACACACACACACACACACACACACACACACACACACACACACACACACCCACACACACCCACGCACACGCACACGCACACGCACACGCACACGCACACGCACACGCACACGCACACGCACACGCACACGCACACGCACACGCACACGCACACGCACACGCACACGCACACGCACACGCACACGCACACGCACACGCACACGCACACGCACACGCACACGCACACGCACACGCACACGCACACGCACACGCACACGCACACGCACACGCACACGCACACGCACACGCACACGCACACGCACACGCACACGCACACGCACACGCACACGCACACGCACACGCACACGCACACGCACACGCACACGCACACGCACACGCACACGCACACGCACACGCACACGCACATACATACATACATACATACATACAAACATACATACATACATACATACATACATACATACATACATACATACATACATACATACATACATACATACATACATACATACATACATACATACATACATACATACATACATACATACATACACCCATTTGTTTGAAATATCAAGCCAGACGCCGGTAAAATCAAATGGCCGGGCCAAATGTGCAGTAGCAGCTTTCAAGTTTACGTTTGCAATGGCTACTAGGGTTTCACATTGGGAAAGAAATCTGTCGTACACAACTGGGTTTTAAGCTCAATTAAACTTGAATGGCTCATTGTGACGTAATAGCAAATTACATTAAAACAGTTTGACCCAACTCTTTACAAGCTCATTGTACACGCGCCGTGATAGTAATATTTCGAGCTACCATGTCTAAAGAATAACTTTAATGAAATGGCTGTTTAAATATATACAACAATCAAAACATACACTACATTACAAATTGAGTGTTTTCGTCCTGTAGTTCCCTCACTCAGCATTCCATACTCTTCTTGACTGGTCTTACGATCAAAAGATTATAATAATTTGACTGTGATGGTTGACATAATTGTTTGTGTGCACTTTATCCTTAATAACTTACTAATTAAATATTTGACTGAATCGCTTGTGCCAGAGCAGTGATGCGTAGGCACCAAGTTTCTATTCGACTGTTATTAATAATAATAATAATAATAATAATAATAATAATAATAATAATAATAATAATAATAATAATAATAATAATAATAATAATAATAATAATAATAATAATAATAATAATAATAATAATAATAATAATAATAATAATAATAATAATAATACAATAATAATAATATTAATAATACAATAATAATAATAATAATAAAAATAATTACGTATGATATTTTTTTTATTGCATAAATACAGGTTTAGATCCTTCCAAAGACAGAATGCATTAACCTAAGTCAGCAATAGTGACTCTATGTAGGAATAAAGGTGGAAGAGGCTTAAAAGATTTAAAAATATTTTTCTTATTATTTATTTGAATAAGTTAACGATACAGTTTTTTTATATTACATAAGATTGATATCTGAAAGCTAAAAGGGAAACACAAAGTATGTATACGTCTTGCGTGATTCCCTTCCTAACTTTCAGTTCTTGCGTTTTATTGTATCACTATAATATAATTTAATTTAATATCTACTAGCTATTATTATTATTATTATTTATTTTCAACATGTTAAGAAGGAATACAAGTATACAATACAATATATCGGTCAAAACACGCTGATGGTAGTGAGCGTCAGAGCAAGCCCCATATACACATGAAATGTGCCTCACTACCATTCTCTTAACTGCTAGTTACATTATTCTAGGTTCATAAAATTAATGTATGTGAAGTATGATATTGTACAGATGAAGATACATGGTAAACGGGTGATGATGATACATGGTGAATGGGTGATTGTGCAGATGATGATGAATGCATGAGATTATTGCTTATTGCCTTACATATCTACGATTAATTTACAATGCGTTCTTACAAATGTGTCAGTGAGTGCGTGTGCGTGTGCGTGTGCGTGTGCGTGTGTGTGTGCGTGTGCGTGTGCGTGTGCGTGTGCGTGTGCGTGTGCGGGTGCGTGTGCGTGTGCGTGTGCGTGTGCGTGTGCGTGTGCGTGTGCGTGTGCGTGTATGTGTGCGCGAGTGTGTGTGTGTATGCGTGTGTGTGCGTGTGCGTGTGTGTTCGTATTGTCAGTGTAATGTGTAGGTTACCAAGCTCTCAAAACAAAGACTCCCTTAGCTGCTTTTGAAACGTCTTCATTGACCTAACGTTTCTTATGTCGTATGTCAGATTGTTATAAAGATTAGCGGCCCTACAATAAAAACCGTCTTGGTAGAGAGAAGTTCGGGCAAAAGGAGGACAAAGCGTCACTCCTCTACCATACCTTGCCGAGCGATAATTGAGTTTGATTCTGTGCAATGGGTCCAAATCTACTGTGTTGTTGAAAATCTTTTTAAGGTAAACAATGTCTATTTCAATGAGGGAGTTTTCTAGCGATAATGTGTTGCACATTTTCCGCCTTTCTTGGCTGCTGCAGTCATTCCTGTGTGTGATGAATTTAGTGGCGCGATTATGTATGCTTTCAAGCTTTTTTAAGTTACCCTGTGTGGTAGGATGCCGATGCCACGCAGGACATCCGTACACCATAACAGACTTTACGAGGCTTAAATATACAGTTCGCTTAATGTTTGGTCTGGCACTGTGCAGTGTTCTGGATACGAAACCCAAGAGTTTTGCTGCTTTTTGTCTAACTATTTCTGTTTGAATGTTCCATTTTAAATCACTAGTTACGGTAACACCTAAAATTTTTATTGATTGTACTGAGTCTAATTTGCTATTGCTTATGTAATATGATGATGTAACTTGCTGCTTTGCTCTTGTGATGCTCAAATGGTGACATTTTTGCTCGTTAAGTGACATGGAGTTGACTTGGCACCACAGCTGGATACTGTCCAGGTCACTTTGAAGTATGTCTTCGTCTTCCTTGGAGTTAATGACGCGGTACAGTGTACAGTCATCTGCATACTGACGGATTTCAGATTGCACACATTGTGGAAGGTCCATCATGAACACCGTGAACAACAGGGGTCCAAGGACCGAACCCTGTGGAACCCCCGACACTGCACTAAATTCACTGGAGTGAGCTCCGTCAAACAACACACGCATGTTTCTTCCCGACAGGAAGTCTTTAAGCCAACTCAGAGCGCCCCCATTAATGTTGAGTCGTTGGAGTTTCATGAGTAGCCGTTTGTGTGGAATGCGATCGAACGCTTTGGCCCAGTCCAAGGTGACAACATCCACACGACTTCCGGGCTTTGCGTCGATCGCGAACTGCCAATCGTCTATAGCAGCGGTCAGCATCGTGACGCAAGATCTTCGAGGCAGGAAGCCATGCTGATTTGCGTTGATCGCCTTTATGTTCTGGAGATGTTGCAGAAGTTGGTAATTGACCATCTTTTCCATTAGCTTTCCCACCACGGACGTAAGGGAGATGGGACGGTAGTTGCTGGTGTTACTTCTTTCTCCACCTTTATAGATTGGTACTACGTTCGCCGCCTTCCACTCCTTCGGTATTTCCCCACACGTCATGGACACGCTGAAGAGGTAACTTAGTGACGGCGATATTGCCCTGGCACATTTGTGTAATATTTTGCTTGGTATTCCGTCGGGACCCGTGGCTCCATCCGGCTTCATTCGTTTGACGGTTTGACAAACGTGCTCCGGAGCGAATGAAAACGGGTTTACACGTTGCGCGTTGTTGTTCAGGCGATGTGGAGGAAACATATCCGAGTCGTTGGCTGGAGGGCAGGTGAAATTTCCCTTGAAAATGTTCGAGAACGCCTCGGCAATTCTTTTAGAATTAGTTTCCTCAACTCCATCTATTATGAAATGTCGAGGAGCGGCGCTGCCTGTCCTGCCATGGATGTATTTCCAAAGCTGCTTTCCGGACCCCCCTCCCAGTTTCCACACATATTCGTCGTGCGCTCGCCTTAGTTCAATCTTCACTTCGTTTCTTATACGTCTATAATGTTCCCACCTCTCATCTGTAGGCGAAGTCTTGTATTTTTTGTACAGTCGATCTCTGCGATGTAGTTTATTTACAATTTTCTTAGAGATCCAAGGTGATTTCCTCTTACCCTTTATGACGAATTGTGGGACTGCGTTGTCTACACATTTCCAAAACGCCTGTTTCCACTCGGCCCACAACGCTTCGATGTTATTAGTGTCTTGTGTGAAAACAGGCAGGTTTTTTGAAAGTGATCTCTCCAACCATTTCCAGTTCGCTTTAGCGTAGTTGTACGCTTTCCTCTGAACTTCTTTCGTCCTTGGCGGCTGCCATTGTATATGGAACTTGACTGCCATGTGGTCACTGACGCCAGTCACAACCTCCGTGTTCGCCACCTTGTCGGGGTTGTTTGTTAATACGAGATCAATGATGGACCTGGAAGATTTTGATATTCTGGTTGCATCTTTGACCATCTGATGCGGTGTAACATCCAGAAAAGCCGACAGGAATTGGTTGGAAAGGGGTGTACGTGGAAATGCGTGCTCATTCCGTCCCCAGTCAATTTCCAGGTTAAAGTCCCCACACAGAATAACAGCATTGTAGTTTTGTTGCACGTCTTGCACCTTGCTTATGGAGTTGATGAGGTTGGTGTTTGTGTCCACTTTTGAACTTGGCGCGCGATATGCCGACCCCGCCAGTATTCTCTCTTCCCCGCAAGATAGCTCCACCCACACCACTTCGGCGTTCGTCTCCAGCTGTTCGACTCGTTTTGGTTTTAGCTCGGGTTTGACAGCAATTAACACGCCCCCGTGCCGCCCACTCACACGGTCTTTGCGGAAGACGGTGTACCCACTGGGCAAAGCCTCTGCGTCGGAGATGGAAGAGTGAAGCCATGTTTCGCACACGAAGATAATTGCGGGGTCCGCGGATTCAATCCATGCGTGAATGAGTGGACCCGTTTTTTTATTTGTCAAACTTCTAGCATTGAAACTAATGCAGGCCAGTGTCCCCCTAGCTTTGTTATTTACATTATTTACATGAGTGCCCGAAAGTAGGTCGGCAAGTGAGTCTCCTGTCGATGTGTCAAAGAAAGAATCTGACAGGCCAGGCATACTGCATTGCCAGCAGGCCCAGTTGGCTTTTTCCCGCTTCATCGACTGGTAGGCTGCTGACGACAGGTCAGTGCAGGTCCGGTGCGTTTTGTTGTGACAGAGACTGCATTCGATGAAAAGTTGGTTTCGTCTTCCAGC